>CM035429.1:124669931-124682431 GCA_020310875.1 Ceratopteris richardii | reverse complement strand
TAAAATTGAACTGGATAGTCTATTCTTTTGATGCTTCAGTTTTGTAATAGCCTAGTTTGAAGACTATAATAATATAAATTTTTTTATTATCCTCACTTTTACCATTTTACCCTACGTATGCACAAATAGTAGTTTGTACACGTTTACTTGATACACACCCTCACCGCACAAGCACTACTTTTGCTCCTTGGACCTCTCTCTCAATCTGGAACACTTGTTGAATCAGTTTTGGACTTGGACTACGTGTTGGACCCAACCTCTTGACCACCTTTTCAGGAGGTGGGCCATCTTTGGACGATGGCCACACCTGGATATGAGGTCCATCGAAAATACCTGAATATCTTGGATTCAGGATGAAACTGATGGCAAAATCCTGATCTCTCCGCTGATATTCCCGCCGTTTGAGGAGTGGAGCCATATACTGCAACTGCCTCCAGCAAATTACTTGGGATTAAGATGTGTAGAGCCCCATTTGCTACAGAAACCATAACCTTGGTTAATGTTCAACTGTACTTGTTGTACTTAGGAAGTAATACTTTGTACTTCAGGATACTGTACTTTTTTATTGGAAAGTGGTACTTAATGGGTACTTATGTATTTAGGTATGCACATGAAAGCAAAGGCTACTACAATCGGATGAAATATGTGAAAGAAATGCCGTCACATGACAAGTACTTTCCTCCCTCTCTCTTTCCCTTTTACCATGTAATATCACTACATGACATCTTTCCTCCCCGTGTACCTTTCCGTTCATACTTTCCCAAGGGCATATCCCTAACAATCTCCATGCATTCATGTATATTACTCCTAACCTCTTTGTGGATGCAGACACGCTCTTTCCCCCACTCTTTCTCCTCCTTTTTCCATGTGGGATAAGATCGATGGTTCTTCCCAAGCCTTCATAATGGAAGGGAAAGGTAATGCGGAGGAGAGATTGGAGGAAGAGACTCGCCAAGCAGGTCTCCTCTTTTTGAGGATGTTCCACAATGCATGACATTACATGGCATTAGAGGCACCCCAAAGACTCATCAGAATACTCTACAATATGTCGGATGTACCTTTGTATTGTCCATCTCCCATAAGGGACTTGGGAACTAGTGCAAGGTGTAAATCTATAAGGTGCGTGGTTGGGAGTTGCTTCTATGGGTCGATGCCCAAATTGTGCCTCTTAATAGGATCATATTGCATCCTCTTGCAAGCATCCTTTGGTTGTGCTTCTAATATGAGACATGAATACAAGATTGGTTCTATTCTCTCTCCTATTGTGATTTAGTCTCGTGCTCTTTTCAATTTATGCTTGTTGTAGCTATCTCTTGTTTTTCATCTTAATAGTGTGTGGCTTGTCTGTCCAATCTTCCTTATGTGACAATTGCATTACTTTCATTGCATCCTTGAAGTACTACATGCCAAGGCTTCTGTGAAATGGTGTTGGTTTCTTTGTGAATTGTTGTGTAAGGTTTTAGTGATTTTTATTGTGCCTACTCTTTGAATTGAACCTCAGTATCCTTGAGGTCTCTCCATCAGAGACAACAACCTTGGATTACTTGGTGGGACCAAAAGGGCTACAATGAATCGGTTCTAGTGTGCTCGTGTCTTCTTGTATGGTGAGAACTCGGTCTCGTCATAGCTCCATTGGTCCCATTCAAACAACCCACAAGCATTACCACATGCAATGAAAATCCATTAGTCCCCTCTCGAGGATCACTCTCGGGCCCCAATATTGGACCCTCCATGGTTCAAGGAGATTGGCCTCACTTCTATCTTGGGTCAGCATCAACTTTCCAACCTTCAAGGGGTAGCAATAGAAAAGATGTCTGGCTTTGGGTCTTCAATCGAAGAAGGTGGCTTCTGGTATTGTAATATCCTTGTTTGGAGTTCTTCAACCTCTTTCCTGAGGGTTTCCACTTCCTTTGTAGTTTGTGGGAGGGTGGCATCCTATGGCCTAGATGTGCTTATTGTGGTTAATTGCTTCTTGAGGTCTATGCGCTCTATTTCCAGCTTCTCGTATGACTCTAGAAAGCTAGCATGTTCCTCGAGTAATATCTTGATGTCATCCGAGGTAACATCTTGAAACCATGTGGGATTGATCTCTATGCCTGATATCCCTTCCATAGCGGCCTCGAGATTATCTTGCTTCTGCTATTGTAATCTCCTATTTTCTTCCAGTGCTGTGGATATATGCTTTCTAGGAAGATTTAGGTTCCTTCGTAGTTTTGTGTTGGATACATTTTGCTCATGTAGCATGGCCTCCAAGTCTTTGATGGACTTGTCTCCAATCTACATCGGTCATAGTGGATTGATTGGCATAGTGCAATGTGTATGGCCTCTTGAACTCCCAAGGATTTTGTTAATAATTTGAGTGTATTTATGAACTGAGGGTCCATCCCTTCATTTGCAAGGATTTGATCTATCAAGGCTTGGCATGATGCGAATGAGACTATGCTGTTCTTGCACTGCCTTGATTGTATCGTACAATCGTTGTAATTGGGGGGCGTATGCTAGAGCACCCATGAGTTTGGGCACTTCTTGTTGCTCTTCATAATTTCTTTCCTCATGTTCATCATCATCCTCTTCAGATTCTTCCTCTTCATCTTCATCTTCGTCATCTTCTTCATCCTCATCGACTATGGTAACTAGCATTGATGATGTGATTGCTTATGGTTGTGAGCGTTTCACAACTTGTTTCTCACTCGACTCAATATTCACCTCTTGTAAGATCTGCTCAAAATCTTCATTGATGAGCCCTTCTAAGTGGACTCCTCCAAGAAATTCAAGATTTGTTGGGATTGGCAGGAATATATAGCTTGGGCCCTCAAAGCTGCATCTAGGGAGGCATAGTGTGAATGGGTGTACACGTTGTAATGGGGGAGTGACTTCTGGGGTTAAAGTGACTCCTCTTAGTTGAGCACACGGTACTGCTCCTCTCATCCACTTTAATGGCTGTCTTGTGGAAGTTCCACCCTTGAATTGTTGTACCCTATTCCACATTAGAGCTCTCTAGATTGGAATGTCATAAGCCAAACATTGATAGATAATTATTGTTAGGGCACAACATCCATACAATACTGACTTGCGCGACCATCATTTGTTAGCCAAGTGGATTTGATCAATGATCTAGTGAGGTAGGTTAATAGTTAGGTTTTGAGTCTCTGCAAGATATAAACTAAACCATACTTTCTTAGATCCCATGGTGAACTTGTCTTGTGCTAGAAAGGTGAAATGCTGCATGCACATTCTTAGGTGAACCGCAATGTTGGGCATCATGGCCACCATATCTTTGAGCTCTTTGAGGTTTCTATTCTTCATGCTTTCTGGCACTAGAATCTCCTTCTCAGTTGATATGTGCATCACTTTCATATTAGAGCCTCATGTACTAGGTTATTGATTAAATCGCTTCAATTCGTTTCCCCTAGTTAGAGATGGAAGCACAAATTTGCTTGAGGCTTTAGGATTCTTGCTGGGAGTTAGGGTATTTATGAGATAGTAGCATCACATGAAGTCATCTTTGGGAAGCTTAGTGCTGAAGTACGTATCCAATCCTGCTTTCTGCCACACTGGGTATAACTCTTCTGCATTCTATAACTTCTCAAACTCACAAGTGAAGAAATGAAATGGTAATTCCCCCACTTTCCATTGAATTCTATCTCTACCTCCCAAAGGTAAGAACCCTCTCCTAACGGTCTTGCTATCTCACTAGACCAATGGGATGTTTTGCCAATCAGCATGGTGTGGCTGCTTGGGGGTCTTGTATGGGTATTATGTATATGGCCTGCAAGTCCTCCGGTCGTTCATTCGTCTCAAGCATGATAGGTAAGCTCTCCATATCAACAACCTACTGATTTGTACCTACTTGAGAGTTGGTTCCTGCTGCTGCATCCATGATATTGTTGGTAGTGTCTGATGATTGCTTATCTACTGGAAGAAGAAAATCATATTAGCATTGCATAGGAAACATGGTAATACCATGTTCCCTCTACAATACAAAAATGTTGTTCTTTGAGGTTAGAGGTTAATCAAATTGGTGTATTGTGTGTGTGTGAGTGAAAGTTAGGAAGCCAGTAATGTTCCTATATGCATAGTCCCATTGTGCACTGTACTCAAATGCATATATTCCTATCCAGAATAGTTTACATGGTTGGGTTAGGGGGTTTATTACAGGGTTTAACTTTCCAAATTTTCTTTTTGGGGTTGCATCTTTTGATTGTGATGATCTTTACATGTTTCTGAAATATGTCTTCTTGGATTTGGGACTTTTTGGGTACCCATTTCCAGACAATCCTAGGTGTGATTTCAGGTGTGGAGGTGTTGATTTCAGATGTTTGCCATGAAGTGTATGATATGAATGACTATTTGTGAGTGGTAATTTAAGCTTATGAGCCTATGTGCAACTATTTGAGCTAGTAAGAAAGTCTTAGGCACCCAAATTTGTCGTGCATTGGGATCATCCTTCATCGATTGCTTTGGAATCCAAATAGAAATGGTCTGGTTCGGTTGGTTCCTAGGATACTCCATCATAGTCTTTGACTGAGTAGTTTGTTTGTTGTATCTTCAGAGTAGAGGGTTGTTTGCCCTTACGTATCTAGATCTACCTCACTCCATGAGGTGTGTTGTTGCACCCTGACTGTTGAGCCTGCATCTTTGTTGTCTATGTAACCAAACGTCTGGGTTGTCTTGGTTTGTTTTTTGTGGGCCGTCTTTGGAAAAGATGGGAGTTCCATTTTGGTTGCTACAGCCCCTTCATGAGTGGCCTTGTTGTGCATCTTATAACTTGGACAACAATAGCATTGTTATCTTCAAGTGTGTTCTTGGAAGGACTAGGAGTGGGTGTCTTTCCGAGTTCCTTGAGTGTTGTGATACAGTTTTGATCCACCTAGACCTGAAGAAGTCCACTTTTTAGGTTCAGGTTAACTGCATCATTATAGATCGAGTCTTGACCCAAGACAAGAGGTTCAGTGAGATCCTCGTCTTGATACACTAGCACCTTTAGTGCCATAAGAACATCCTTAATGTAGATGGGAAGCCCCACCTCACATATGCAAGGGGTTTCCACACGTCCCAATCCTATGTGATATTCTTCTACAGGATCGACTTTTAATTGCAATTGTTGAGAGTAAGAAAGGTGAACTACAATAGGGGCTGCACTAGAGTCAATCAAGGCTCTTACAATCGTGGCATTTTTTCCTTGTCCTACCTCTATGCTCACAAAAGGACGTCGGTCAACTATTCTAAGGGAACTTACACCTCACGCTTGGCACATAGCCATGTGGTATCTTGGAGCATCATGGGTGTCTGACCTAGGCTAATCTCTACCTTGTCTTCTCAATTTCATTCATAGGATGCGTTCTAAGGCTTCTGCTTGCACTTCTTTTCAAACTCGCTTCTCCTCTTCCTTACGTTTCTTTGCGATGTTGAGTTGGTTTAACATTTCCTCAATGAGGGGCTCTTGATATAATTTGACTCTGCATCCATTGATGTAACTAGGTAGGATGTCCCCTTCTAGGGTGGTGAATTGGATAACTCCACTTGTTGATATTCTATTAATAATCATGGGTCCATAGCCACACTTCTCTAATTTCCTCGCATGTTGCTTCAGGGTGTAAATCAAGACTGAATTTCTTGCCTTCAAACCCTTATCCTTCATATGGGCATCAAAGTATGCCTTTTGCCTTTTCTTGGCTGCATATATTCCTGCAGCTGCTCTTAATCTTGTTTCACCTAATCATTCAAGATCAAAGATTGTAGATGAGAGCTCATGGCCAGTCCATTGATGCTCTTGTGCTACTTTCAGTGTGGGTATTAGGAAGTCTAATGGTAGCACTACATTTGGCCAAATACCATATGAAAGGGTGTGGCTTGGAGTACCGTTTTATAGGTGACTCAATATGTCCAAACAACATGGTGTAGCTCTTTGTCCCAATCAGAATGCTTATTATTCACCAATTTAGTTAGAACATTACAAAGTATCTTGTTCGTGCTTTTGGCATGGCCATTGGCTTGTGGATAATATGGATCTGACTTCTTATGAACCACCATGAATTCTTGTAACAAGTATTCAATGACCTTAGTCAAGAAGTGGGTGCCACGATCACTCACCAATTCTATTGGCAAACTATATCTTGTAAATACATTCTCAAATAGGAACTTGGATGTTATGTGTGCATCGTTCTTTCTTTTAGCCTTCACTTTTGCCCATTTAGTGAGATAATCAGTGGCCACAATGATGTATTCAGCATGAGAACTCTTAGATGGGGGATTAATAGGGCTGACAAATTCTATTCCCCACTTAGAGAATGCACATCTTCCCATCATGGTTTTGTGGCATCTCATCTTTAAATATAGGGTACTAATTTTGCTGACAAATATCCCACCTCTTCACATAAGTGTGTGCATCCATGTGAAGAGTTGGCCACCGAAGGTCTGCAAAAAGTATTGCCTTGATCACCCTATTTGGGTCAAAGTGTCCTTTTGCTACACCTTGATGAGAAGTCTCTAATATCTTGAGGTATTCACTCTCATGGATGCACAATCTTAAGTATCTGTCTCTTTCTCGTTTGTATAGATTATCACCTATGAGTGTGTAATCTAGTGCTTCCTGTTCTAAACTCCGTCATCTAGCCAATGTAATTTCTTGAGGGAATGTTTTCATCCTCAAAAAGTTTACGAATGGTTCACTCCAATCTGACACTAAAGACACTTGATAGAGAATGGCATGTTCCAATTGTGGTCTAGTATCGTAGATTGGGCATTCCTTGCACATCCTATGGACATCTGCTTCCATGGTTGGCCAATATACACCTAACCTTTGTAGAGTCTGTAGGGTTTAATGTTTGGAGTGACGTTGTTGTAGTGCACCTACATGTGCTATTTGCAACCACTTTCCATGATCTTCATCTAAACAACAACCTAGTATACCTTGATCGGTGTGCTAGTATACACTAACTATCAGTATGTGGTATTTTTGAGACCTCACTACTTCTTTATCTTTGGCTTTCAATACAGGATGTTTAGGTCCAAAGGTGAGAATAGGCACTATGATTTTTGCCCATTTAGGCACTACTTCTAGATTGAACAAGTAAGCATCAGGAAGGTCATCTGATACTCCTTGAGGAGACTCTCCTAAAGTTAGTCTAGAAAGGTGATCCTTCCTAAAGTGAGTCCTACCTTGTCTAACCACAACTTCAAAGTCATATTCCATTAGTAAGAGGAATTATCATACTAATCTGCCAATATTGCAAGGTTTGTTCACTAGATATAATAGTGCTTGATGGTGTATGAAAAATTTAAACTTATTTGCAAGCAAATTCCATGCATAATCCTTCTCTTTCAATAGTTGTATGATTTTTTTCAATCGCATTCAATTGTCTACTGACATAAGCAATGGGAAGGTCCATATTAACTTCACTAGTAAACAGCCAATAGTGTAATTGGATGCATCCACATGAACATGGAATGACTTGTTCCAATCTGGTGTAGTCAAGATTGGTGCTGAACATAATCATCTCTTAAGCTCGTTAAAGGAGTTGTCACATTCTTCGGTCCACTCAAAGTTAGTCAAAAGGGAGTATAGAGGCTTTACATATGAATGAAACATCAACAATATGCCCAATGCCCCATGAAAGCTTGTACTTCCTTGATATTCTTTGGCATAGGTAGCTCTACAATTGCTCTAACTTTCTCCTTGTCCATGGATATGCCATTCTTTGACACTATGTTTCCTAGAATCTTTCCTTGCCTGACCATAAAAACACACTTTTTGGGTTGAGGGAGACCTGATATTCTCTACATTTGTCAAAGATTTGTCTTAGCTCAGGTATATGTGTTTGTCTAATGTTGGAATGAGCACATAGATCATCAACATAGACTTCCAAGTTTTTATGCAAGAATTCTTTAAACACATGACACATCAACCTTTGGAAGGTAGTAGGCGCATTAGTGAGCCCAATTAGCATTACCATAAATGCAAATATTCCCCACTCTATGACAAAAGCTATCTTATGCTGATTTTCTAGGGCAATGACCACTTGATTATAGCTTGATAATCCATCAATGAAGCTGTATACTTCCTTGCCTGCTATTCTTTCCAATAAATGCTCAGTGATAGGAAGCGGATAACTATCTCTAGTAGTGGATGTATTAACCTTCTTCAAGTTAATGCATACACATAACTACAATGGGGGACACCCACTCAGTGTGCTCAATTTCATAGATAAATCTAGATTATACCAATCGATCTATCTCTTCCTTAATCTTAGCGGCATAATTATCATTATATGTGTATGGACTCTATGTAGAGGGTTTGGATTCTGAGGTCATGGTAACGGTATGTGAGAATATGTCGAGGTATACTCCTTTTAAGTTCTTATAACTCCATGCAAGCACATATCTATATTTTCTTAGCAAGGCCATCAACTCTTGCTCCTCGTCCTCTATCAAATCATGTCCTATGTATGTGCAACATTCTTCACCTTCTTCTATGGTCACTATAATTTTCTTAGTTGTCTCCTTGTTGTCATAGGCCACTCCTGTGAGTGCTTCTAGTTTAGGCATTCTAATCATGAATATTCTATCCTCTACTTCATACTTCTTAAAGTTTTTAGGGACCTCAAATAAAGATTCTTCCTCTTCTATTGGGAGTTCTCTCTTCTTTCTTTTCTTGCCATCACTCTTGGTGGTTAGCTGTGCAGTTAACCTCACGTCATTTGTAAGCTCTTCTCATCCTTAATGGTGAGCTCCTACTATGTACACATATTCTTCTTCTGACGCACAAAAAGGATCCATAATAATTGATTCTACATTCGAGTCACTTGCTTGTTCAATTTCTTCCATGTTAGGCTCACATTCTTTGATAACCAAATCACATATGATTGGTTCTATGGTAAAAATAAAATGTCATAGCCATTGTCATGGAGTGTGGTGTCCATTGTTCTTCATTGATGGCTACATCCATTCTTCTTCATCGTAGTGTGGTGTCCATTGTTCTTCATTGATGGCTATGTCCATTCTCGTTAGGATTTCTGCCCAACCATGAGGTTCAAACTCTATGTCTAGAAATACTATAGGTGCATAGGTTGGGTCTCAAATTGATCTATTAGCGCCCTTCACACCTAACTCTTTGGTGTTTTCTCGTTTATCTTCTTCTACTTCAACTTTACACATCCATTGAGTGTCTTCATGCATCCATGAGGATCCTACTCCTATGTAATACACCAACTCCGTGTCATCTCTGGCTCTATGGATGGGATTCCACTGTATGGGGGGCACATCTCTATGAGAGTATTCTTTGAGATTGACTTTGGTTGTAACCCCTAAGTGTTGCACATACAAGGAATTGGTTCCCCAATCTTACAATACCTGCGATTGTCTCATGAATGGTCTTCCCAAAATAATCTCATAGGCTTGGTTTTTTCTAAAGTCACATATGGAAAAAGTATGCTCAAACTCTACACCACAAGTGGTGAGAGTTATCCATTTTAGCATTCTTAAAGGTATGTCTATTTAACCATCAGCCATTTGCAATTTCATTCTCGTTGGCGTGAGTGCTAGTTTGCCCCAACACTTCCATAGGGAAGTGGTAGCAATTGCAACTCCTACCCATGATTCCAAAATAGCCTTGGTGGTGTAACCCTGATGAATGATAGGGAGATAGGTGTTTCCTTCTTCTCCTTCGCTCATGTCTCCTATCTTACCCTACAAGGGTATTTCTAGCACTGCTCTATGTGAACCTACCTAGGAATGACGTTTTTACTTCTACCACTTGATTGGTTACATGTTTCCATAATTCCAGCTTAACCTTGAGTAGCTCCTCTAAAGTGAGATTGCAATGAACTTTAGTGTTCTTTGCGACCTCTGTATTCTTAGGTATGACTCACTATTTGTTTCTTACCATGACTCTGGGTGCTCTCATACAAGTCGAATTTGCTTCCCATGGACCTATAAAATGAGCCAGTTCTTGTAGAGAATTAGACTCAAAGTCTAATCGTTCACTAGATTGGGCGTCCTCTTGTTCTCCATAAATGGAAGGAATATCTTGTGGGAATTGATCCTGCTCTCACTTGTGGCAAACATTCCTACAATTAGAGTACTTATGAGCTATTGCATCTTCCAAGAACTCGAATATATACCAAATGGATGTTAAAAATGCTTTTCTAAATGGTTGGATTTTAGAGGAGGTATATATGCTTCAATGTTATGCCTTTGAAGACGAATCATATCAAGAATACATATGTAGGTTGAGGAAAGCCTTGTATGGCTTGAAGCAAGCTCCTATAGCTTGGAATCATAGACTTGTCACTTACTTGCAAGATAAAGGTTTTCTGGTAATCAAGGCAAATCCTTCCCTCTTCATTAAGAGGAACCACTCAGAGGTCATATATGTTTGTGTATATGTGGGTGACATAATCATTATAGGTAATAAGCAGATGGAATTAAGAAAATCAAAGCTCAAATGAAGGATTCAAGATCAATGATCTTGGTTTACTCACTTACTTCCTAGCTTTGGAAGTGGTATACACAGAAAAAGGTATGTTTTTAACTAAGAGAAAATACATTGGAGATATTCTTACCAAACTCAAGATAGAAAAACAAAGGTTGGAGGTACACCTATGGAGGTAAATCTAAAGCTAAGTGCTCATGAAGGTGAGTTAATTGAAGATATTACTAGCTATCAAAGATTAGTTGCAAGCTTGAATTATGCTAGTCTAACTAGAGTAGATATATGCTATGGAGTTAGTGTGCTAAGTAAATTCATGCACACTCCAAGGAAGCCTCACATGGAAGTAGCCAAAAGAATCCTAAAGTATTTAAAGGGCAAAATTAATGAAGCGTTATACTATCTTTACAAATCTGATATAGATGTCAAACTCTTTTGTGATGCAGATTGGGCAAGTTCTAAAGATGATATGAGAAGCACATCAGCTTATCTTACTTTTGCAGGAACAAAGCTAATTTCATGGTCTTCCAAGAAACAACCCACACTTGCTCTTTCGTCAACAATAAATATAGAGGACTTGCAAATGCAACACAAGAAGCTATGTGGATTAGAACCTTATGCTCAGATTAAGGGTTGAGCACTTCAACTCCACATATATTTGGAGACAATATTATCTCATTACATCTTGTTGCTAACCCTATCTATCATTACACAACTAAACATATATAATTTCACTACCATTATGTCAAAAAAAAGGTCATGTGTCATGAGATACAACTCTCATATGTATCTACACATAAACAATGTGTAGATATGATGACAAAAGCATTGGATGGAAGCAAATTCAATAGGTTCAAATCAATGATTGGATTACAATAGATCATGAAGAATTGAAGACTCAAGCATGTTAGGATTGAGAGAGAGCTATTCGTACATTTAGCAAGCCTAGGTTCATTGCCAAAACCTAAGGACTACACACCCTACTTGTCCTCTCACTTGAAGTCATACATGTGAACCTATGCTAGTCAATTTTGGCATAGTTACATTGGATAAATGTAAATGTCAAAAGAAGATGGAATCTCATGGATGTAGGAGATTCAAGACATGAATGTTTTGGTGAAGGAAGCAAAATGAATCATGTTCCTAAAGTGTAGGAATACTTTTAGGTGAGGGAAAACTCAAATTCAAACTCAAACTTTGAGTATAAATAAACATGCTTTTAATCGCCAGCTAAGAGAGCCATTCTGAGAGATATTGAGCTATGTTAGTGAGCATACATGGAGCTCACACTACCTATGTGTAGTCCACTACACTTACCTTTTATCATATGTTCATTAGCATATACATGTTGATACATTTCTTCAAGTACATCTATGTCTACTATTCTCTGCTTCTTCTTCATCATTATAGTGATTTTGTGGAGTTGATGTCTCTACATGCACTCACTCATTTGCTATACGTTAACTTGGGTCAGCTAGCATAAAGTGTCAAATACTTTCATATCAATTTTCATCAACTTTGGTTTAGTGTAGCTGGAGATATGAAGTATAGAAGGTGACTGTGTCTGCATACCTTCTAGATCATGAAATGTCGGGATGACCCTGGTGAATTATTAGAATCATTTCTTAGTGTATGGTATAGCTAAGTTGATGCAAGAACTTGTTTTAGTTAGATACAAACTCTAATTAGATGTGTGTAGAAGCTCTTTGGTCAATTTATACCAAGTTGTGAGCTCTCTGCATAATACTGAGCACTTCTATTCCCAAAATAGAAGGTTTCTTCACATTTCTAGTACATGCAAGTAATCTTTTTTTATGAAAATATTTAAGAAAACTATTCCAAAGGACGTGTTGGTTCCAAATGCATTACTGTGAAGCTAAAGGAGTATATTAAGCATCCTTGAAGTTAACTTGGTAGGTGTAGAGCTGGTTTTGTGCAACACTAGCTCATCTCTTGAGCCTATCTATCCATCTTCTCGTAGGTTCTTGGCGAGAAGGATCTTGGTAGATCAAGCCCTTATAGTTTTCCACAGATACTTGATAGACTATTATGGACCTTACTTTACCTATAT
>CM035429.1:124297431-124664931 GCA_020310875.1 Ceratopteris richardii | reverse complement strand
TGCATGATGTGGGCTATCAAATCCAAGTGAGTATGCCATCAAAGCCTTAAGGGTGTCATCAAGAAAAATCTATCAATTTGGTGTAAAAGCAGGACATTGAAATGGACACTGAAGTGGACACTGAAGTGTCCCAGGACACTCGTGTCCCAGGACACTCAAGTATCCCGAGACACTCAAGTGTCCTAGGTGCATGATGTGGGCTATCAAATCCAAGTGAGTATGCCATCAAAGCCTCAAGGGTGTCATCAAGAAAAATCAATCAATTTGGTGTAAAAGCAGGACACTGAAGTGGACACTCAAGTGTCCCAGGACACTCAAGTGTCCTAGTACAGAACTAGTGTTAAAATGATGCATTTCTTTGCTTAATTCACACCATTTTTCTTTTCACATTTGCCTCGCTTGAGAGATATTCATCGAGTGTGGTGTCCATTGTTCTTCATTGATGGCTACATCCATTCTTCTTCATCATAGTGTGGTGTCCATTGTTCTTCATTGATGGCTACGTCCATTGTGGCTAAGATTTTTGCCCAACCATGAGGTTCAAGCTCTACATCTAGAAATACTATAGGTGCATAGGTTGGGTCTCGAATTGATCTATTAGTTCACTTCGCACCTAACTCTTTGGCATTTTTTCTTTTATCTTCTTCTACTTGAACTTTACACATCCATTGAGTGTCTTCATGCATCCATGAGGATCCTAATCCTATGTAATACACCAACTCCGTGTCATCTGTGGCTCTATGGATGGTATTCCACTGTATGGGGGGCACGTCTCTATGAGAGTATTCTTTGAGATTGACTTTGATTGTAACCCCTAAGTGTTGCACATAAAGGAATTGGTTCCCCAATCTTACAATACCTACGATTGTCTCATAAATGGTCTTCCCAAAATCATCTCATAGGCTTGGTTTTTTCTAAAGTCACATTTGGAAAAAGTATGCTCAAACTCTACACAACAAATGGTGAGAGTTATCCATTTTAGCATTCTTAAAGGTATGTCTATTTAACCATCAGCCATTTGCAATTTCATTCTCATTGGCGTGAGTGCTAGTTAGCCCCAACGCTTCCATAGGGAAGTGGTAGCAATTGCAACTCCTACCCATGATTCCAAAATAGCCTTTGTGGTGTAACCATGATGAGTGATAGGGAGATATGTGTTTCCTTCTTCTCCTTCGCTCATGTCTCCTATCTTACCCTGCAAGGGTATTTCTAGCACTTTTCTATGTGAGCCTACCTAGGAATGAGGTTTTGCTACTTCTGGCACTTGATTGGTTACATGTTTCCACAATTCTTGCTTAACCTTGAGTAGCTCCTCTAAAGTGAGATTGCACTTCACTTTAGTGCTCTTTACGGCCTTTGTATTCCTAGGTATGACTCACTATTTGTTTCTTACCATGACTGTGGGTGCTCTCATACAGGTAGACTTTGCTTCCCATGGACCTATAAAATGAGGCAGTTCTTGTAGGGAATTAAACTCAAAGTCTACTCGCTCACTAGATTGGGCATCTTCTTGTTCTCCATAAATGGAAGGAATACCTTGTGGGAATTGATCGTGTTCTCTCTTGTGGCAAACATTCCTACAACTAGAGTAATGTTGCATCTTCCAAGAACTCGAATATATATCAAATGGATGTTAAACATGCTTTTCTAAATGGTGGATTTTAGAGGAGGTATATATGCGTCAATGTTATGCCTTTGAAGACCAATCATATCAAGAATATGTATGCAGGTTAAGGAAAGCCTTGTATGGCTTGAAGCAAGATTCTATAGCTTGGAATCATAGACTTGTCACTTACTTGCAAGATAAAGGTTTTATGGTAATCAAGGCATATCCTTCCCTCTTCATTAAGAGGAACCACTCAGAGGTCATATATCTTTGTGTATATGTGGGTGACATAATCATTATAGGTAATGAGCAGATGGAATTAAGAAAATCAAAGCTCAAATGAAGGATTCAAGTTCAATGATCTTGGTTTACTCACTTACTTCCTAGGTTTGGAAGTGGTATACACAGAAAAAGGTATGTTTTTAACTAAGAGAAAATACATTGGATATGCTTACCAAACTCAAGATAGAAAAAACAAAGGTTGGAGGTACACCTATGGAGGTAAATCTAAAGCTAAATGCTCATGAAGGTGAGTTAATTGAAGATATTACTAGCTATCAAAGATTAGTTGGAAGCTTGAATTATGCTACTCTAACTAGAGTAGATATATGCTATGGAGTTAGTGTGCTAAGTAAATTCATGCACACTCCAAGGAAGGCTCACATGGAAGTAGCCAAAAGAATCCTAAAGTATTTAAAGGGAAAAATTAATGAAGCATTATACTATCCTTACACATCTGATATAGATGTCAAACTCTTTTGTGATGCAGATTGGGCAAGTTCTAAAGATGATATGAGAAGCACATTAGCTTATCTTTCTTTTGTAGGAACAAATCTACTTTCATGGTCTTCCAAGAAACAACCCACACTTGCTCTTTCATCAACACATTGAATATAGAGGACTTGCAAATGCAACACAAGAAGCTATGTGGATTAGAACCTTGTGCTCAGATTTAGGGTTGAGCACTTCAACTCCACATATATTTGGAGACAATATTATTTCATTACATCTTGTTGCTAACCCTATCTATCATCACACAACTAAACATATATAATTTCACTACCATTATGTCAATAAAAAGATCATGTGTCATGAGATACAACATTCATATGTATCTACACATCAACAATGTGCAGATATAATGACAAAAGCATTGGATGGAAGAAAATTCAATAGGTTCAAATCAATGATTGGATTACAATAGATCATGAAGAATTGAAGACTCAAGCATGTTAGGATTGAGAGAGAGCTATTCATACATTTAGCAAGCCTAAGTTCATTGCCAAAACCTAAGGACTACACACCTTACTTGTCCTCTCACTTGAAGTCATACATGTGAACCTATGCTAGTCAATTTTGGCATAGTTACCTTGGATAAATGTAAATGTCAAAAGAAGATGGAATCTCATGGATGTAGGAGATTCAAGACATGCATTTTTTGGTGAAGGAATAAAATGAATTATGTTCCTAAATTGTAGGAACACTTTTAGGTGAGGGAAAACTCAAATTCAAACTCAAACTTTGAGTATAAATAGACATGCTTTTAATCACCAACTAAGAGAGACATTCTGAGAGATATTGAGCTATGTTAGTGAGCATACATTCAGCTCACACTACCTATGTGTATTCCACTACACTTACCTTTTATCATATGTTCATTAGCATATACATGTTGATACATTTCTTCAAGTACATCTATGTCTACTATTCTGTGCTTCTTCTTCATCATTATAGTGATTTTGTGGAGTTGATGTCTCTACATGCACTCAGTCATTTGCTATACGTTAACTTGGGTCAGCTAGCATAAAGTGTTAAATACTTTCATATCAATTTTTTTCAACTTTGGTTTAGTGTATCTAGAGATATGAAGTATAGAAGGTGTTTATGTCTGCATACCTTCTAGATCCTGAAATGTCGGGATGACCCTCATGAATTATTAGAATCATTTCTTAGTGTATGGTATAGCTAAATTGATGCAATAACTTGTTTTAGTTAGATACACACTCTAATTAGATGTGTGTAGAAGCTCTTTGGTCAATTTATACCAAGTTGTGAGCTCTCACCATAATACGGAGCACTTCTATTCGCAAAATAGAAGGTCTCTTCACATTTCTAGTGCATGCAAGTAATCTTTTTTTATGAAAACATTTAAGAAAATTATTCCAAAGGACGTGCTAGTTCCAAATGCATTACTGTGAAGCTAAAGAAGTATATTAAGCATCCTTGAAGTTAACGTGGTAGGTGTAGAGTAGGTTTTGTGCAGCACTAGCTCATCTCTTGAGCCTATCTATCCATCTTCTCGTAGGTTCTTGGCTAGAAGGATCTTGGGAGATCAAGCCCTTATAGTTTTCCACAAATACTTGATAGACTATTATGGACCTTACTTTACCTATATTTCAGACTACTTGTGGTTTAACTGTCCATTTTTAGATAGGATATTTTGATTTTCTTCTCTTATACCTGTTGGGGTTCGCATGGAACACATCACTACTTGTTTCTAAGCAATCAAACTTTAGCATTGATCTACTTCACACAAAGAATAAGCTTCCAAACAGATTTCTGATTTAGCACTGTTACACTGCGATAAAATCTCTCTTCAATGAACATAACTCATATAAACAAGGATTCATTCTTGCGCGGGATGGACATGAGTAAATTTCTCCATTAGAGTTCTTCTACATCAGGTATCACATGATGGAAAAGTTCATTAAAAATTCTGACTATCGAAAATACATTACAAAAATAGGTAAATATTCTTCTTCTGGTGCTATTCTCTCTGAGGACGCTTCTTGCCTCTTCTGGTTTCTTGCGCTCCCCCTTTTGGAGAAGCTTCTTTCCCTTCTAAACTTCCCCCGTTCTTATGAACGAAATACAACTACCCTACTTTATTGCGACATTAGCGCCTAACAAAAAGATAATTGTCTGCTAAAATCCGAGCAAGAAAAATACAAATTCAACAACATGTGACATGCTCAACAATCTGCTTATGATATTCTTCAACCATATGCAGTAAATCCTTCTCATGCTTTGAAAAAAAATAGTTCTGTACCTGCTCAATCTGATTTCTACACAGACTTTGCAAACGACCTTGAACCACCTTCCATATGTTTTGAACATATCTCTGCACATGCTGCTTCAGTACTCCAATATCCGACTCTGTCGTTAAAACTGCATTAAATTCCACATCCTCATTTTCTAATGTTTGTTTCTCTAGTGACAATAATGCTTCCACCCGATATCTAAGTACTACAACTTCTGTCTGCAAATTAGCATTCAGTGTAGAAAACCCATTCATCTCATTTTCAAATTTTTCCTATATAGTGCTCTTCCACTCATCAAACTCCTGTTATGACTGCTTCACTTTTGACAACTACATTACCTGCTGCATTTTACTTTGTTGAGTGTATTCCTCCAATGCCTGTGTTTTCTTGTTTACCTCTTCCTGAAGTACTTGCACCTGCTTCTGTAAGAATTGATAACTTTCTATATTAACAGACTCTTTAGCTTGTTCATATTTTTTCAATTGTTCCTCCTGCCAATCTAAAAAAACAGAAATTTCCTGCATTTTCTCCTTCATACTCGATACATCAAAACCTATTCGCAATATTGATTGTTGCTTAACCTCTTCCCCCAGTTTATTCTCCATTGCGTGCAACTGCACTTCTAACTTTCTCTTTTTAGATAGTTTAAATACCTTACCTATTACTTTTGGCTGCTCTGCACTATTCGGAACCTGCAACAACCTATCATCATTTAGCATCTATTTTTCATAATCAGTGTGAAGTGTTTGCATAACTGGTGCCAATTCTTGAGCCGTATATCCCGCCTTCAGCAAATCCGTACACATCTCCAACGATCCTTCCACTTCTTTCTTCATTATGTACACTTGACCCCGAAGTCCTGACTCATCACCTGGAAGTTTGGTTTCCTTAGGACTTGGCAACCCCTGATTGTCTGTCTGTTGTACAAACTGAAAAAGTGCTGCCAAATACGCTGACATACGACTGTTCAACAATGTTTTGTGCCTATCTCCCATAAAAATTTCACCATGCATGTGCTCATGTAACCAGTGAGCCGAACTTACCCTACCATTTGATTCAGCATAAGCTAATGGTGCAAAGTTTTCTCTTGACATGTAGTCATACTTAATAATAAAACATAGTCTTTCTAAATACCACTTTAGCTGCTCCCGACGTGCATATCCTGCGTTTTTATCATATAATAGTGTCTTCCACCTTCTCTTGTGCCAAATTCTTTTCTCAATGAGTCCTCTAAACATTTCGGAATAACCACATCCTTATATATTGGTAGTTTAAACACCTCTGCCACTAAGTTAAGCGAAAAATTTACTTGTAATGTCAACTGTCCTTTCGTCTTCTTAAGAATCTCGAGCTGACTTTTGGCATAGTAATTGCATCGCCATTGTGCCCAGGACAGTGTTGCAAATTGTAGTAAACCTATGTGGAGCCAAGCTGCATTAATAGGAGAATGTATATCAATCTCTACCTTGAAATCTGTAAACCAGGATCCATGAGGGTCTGCATAAACTTCATCGCTGTGGATGGTGTTGAAATCTCCTCCACCTCATTGTGAAGTTGGCTGTCACTCTCCTCTATTGTCGTATCCTCCTTACACAACATTGCTTCTCGTGTTTTACAATGCCCCCTCATCACCGTTGTCTCCTGCAACGACACACTAGAACCTGCGACCAACATCACCTTTGCAGCCATGAAATAAAACGCAAAACACAGGTACAAGCAGTGCAAACTTTCAAATTGCCACTGAGCTAAAACTTCACGTACTGGATCACGTGCCAACACATGCAACTAAATAATGTTTGGGCATAAGTTACCTTAAAAATCATTAGGCGCATCTTTACACACACTTCCATGCCATGAATAAAAGTTATTCTACATGTGTAGTTAGTCTCATTAAAGCTCATGCGCAAATCGAGAATAATTAAGTGAGATCTCCTCCCCTTCACATTGCATTTTCTGATCCACCACCATACAAGCTCCCACAAAACCTTCCGACACCATACAACTTGCTGCTTAACATTCACACAAATAACTGATTTCACTAGAGAGTCCAACTGAACCTGAATCTTACTCCCTCTTACCTTGTTCAGGTGAACTGTACTTTCCAATGGACAATAAAATTGGTATCCTCTGTTATCTGCTTCTGAACTATCATCAGTGTCCATGCACCTTGAGTTACATCTCTTGCTGCTTCTAAATATTCCTCTAATACTTCAGTCCGATTCACCAACACTCCCTTCTTCATTGTATGCTGATGAATAACTGTTAACAAAAATGCGAGCCTCTGATTATAACCTATCCCCCAATGGATTTTTAAGAATGCGCTTAATGCCATTTTCGACCAACAAAAATCAAGGAAACATGTCACCAAGGTTGAAAATGCAGCTAAATAAGCCTTCTTACTCTTGTGATCAGACATGTTAGTAATATGATTTTTAGACTTAACCATTACTTGCACTACATTAGAAGATAACCAAGCCAAATGTGGCAGCTTCCCTTGAAATTTCTTTAGCCGGAATCCATTGATTGGTTTTTCCATTCTTGTGCCAAATACATCTGCCAATAGAAAAGTTCCTTGCCCTAAATCTTGCACAATCTGATATGGACCTTGATATCTCAATGTGAGCTTTCCCGGATGTGGTCCTAGCTTAGAATTATACACCATTACCCAATCTCCTTCTTTAAACAAATTAAACTTCACATTCTAATTCACCCAAGCTTGTCTTCGTCTTTGAATTACCTCAGTAATGTACGCACTTACCAAACAATCCTCTTCCAACTACAGAAGATATTTGCTTCTGTGTTTAACCGATAAATCAGGAGACATCTTTGTCGCTGTGATTCGCAAACTTGGAACCACAAATTCCATAGGTACCACTGCCTCCAATCCATATACCAGTCGGAATGGAGTCATACCTGTTGTCACTTTGAATGCTGTTCTGAATGACCACAAAGCTCAGTCAAGTAATAAATCCCAATTTTTCTGATTGTCATGCAGAAGCTTCTTAAGAATATGCATTAATGTTTTATTTGTACTTTAGCCTGACCATTCGCTTGTTGATGATATGCTGTAGACTTTTTATGCATAATCAAATGAGTTCGTGTTAATTATGAAATTGCTTCATTAAGGAAATGAGCACCTCTATCACTTACCAACTCAATAGGACAACCAAATCTGGTCATAATATTATGATAAAGAAATTTTGCCACACTTGCTGCCTTATTATCTTTCAATGCCATTGCTTCCACCCACTTTGTACAATAATCTGTAGCTACTAAAATATATCTGTTGCCACGCTGAGTAATTGGTTTAATAGGGCCCACAAAATCCATACCCCACGTTTGGAATGGATCCAATGGTAAAACCGGATGATCAGACATCCGATCTAAATTGCTTGGTTGGACCATCTTCTGAAAAATCACACATCTTTTTGCATACTCATGTACATCCTTTAATACAGTAGGCCACCATAAACCTGCTTGTAACACTTTCTTTCCTGTAATGTCCTTAGACAAATGACCTCCTATTGAACCTGAATGTGCCTCTTGTAACACTGCTAATTGCTCAAATTCTGGTACACACCTCCTAATAACCTGATCCACCCCTTTTTTATATAACACACCAGCTATGATCAAATACGGTCTACTTTTAAGTGCAAATTTCTTTCTCTGATCAGGTGAAAAATGTTGTGGCCATGACCCATCCATTAAAAATACCAATAACTGATCATACCAAGAATCTGGTTCAACAACCTGTGCATTAAACAATTTCGCATCGGGGAATTCATCATTGACACCTAAAGGTGCCTCTCCTAATTCCAACCGACTAAAATAGTCAGCCATTGTGTGCTCTTTGCCTGGAGTATGAATAATTTAAAAATCAAACTCTTGCAATAAAAGCATCCACCTGGCTAGTCTTCCTATCAATAAAGGCTTCTTAATCAAATATATCAAAGCCTAGTGATCCACATGAAAAACCACTCTATTTCCCAACAAATAATGTCGAAACTTGTTGAGAGAATATACCATTGCTAAAGCTTCCCTTTCAGTCATCGGATAATTCTTTTTGACTGAACACAATACCCTACTAGCATAATACACTGGTCTATACCATCCTTTCTCCTTTTGCTGCATCAAAATTGCTCCAACAGCCACATTAGATGCATCAACAAATATGTGGAAAGGCAATGACCAATTTGGTGGTTGCAAAATTGGTGCCACATACCCCATCTTCTTCAAGAGTTGAAACGCTTTTTCTTGAGCATCCACCCATAGGAATGGAACATCCTTTTGTGTCAAATGTGTAAGTGGTAAAGAGATATTAGCCAAATATCGTAAGTATTAGGAGTGCCGCTTAATCTGACCCACAAATCGCATTGTCTCCTTCACATTCGTAGGTGCCTTTGCCGTCCTAATAGCTTCAATCTTTTTAACATCTATGGCCATGCCTTGTTCAGAAATGACATGTCCCAATAAAATACCACTTCTGACTGCAATTACACTTTTAAACGGATTAACACCATCCTAAACTGTCGACATCTGTCAAAACATAATTTCAGATGCTGCAAATGCTGAACCTTCTTACCAAAGACTGAGAAGTCATCCACAAACACCTGCATAAACTCTTGTAGGTAAGGTTCAAACACTTTATGTGCCACATAATTAAATGATGGTGGTTCATTCTTCAACCCAAAACTCATAACTATGAACATGTAAGCACCAAATTCTGTAATAAATGCCATTTTATGCTAATCCTAAGTTCAGCCACACTAATTTGATTGTACCTTGAAAACCCATCCAAGAAATTGTACATTTTGTGTCCTGCTACTGCGTCCAATACAACATCACAAAACGGCATAGGAAAAGGATCAGTAATTGTTGTGGCATTTAACTTTCTATAATCCACACAAATTCTGAGTTTCCCATTCTTTTTGGGGACTACAATAATAGGAGAGAGCCAAGTCACCTAATTAATAGGTTTAATAAATCCAACAGCTAATAGTTTATCAATCTCTTCTTTCACTTGTTTAGCAAAATTTGGATTCATCATATACCATTGCTGCACAACCGGCACTGCATCCGTCTTCAAATTAATCCGATGTTGATGCAAATCCAGATCTATGACCTTTACCTGAGAATAATACCATGCAAATATGTCTACATACTCTTTCAACAAACAAATAAGATCCTCCATAAACTGAACATCGATTGCTTTACTGATTCTCACCATCTTAGGTTCAATTTCGGTCCCTAAATTGACTTCGTGAAGCTCTTCCTCCTTTACCCTTGCCGAAACTACATACTTCTTGTCATATATCCGTTCAGCCAGACTTATTATTTCTTTTTCCTGTTGTTCTAACTTCTGCTGCACTGGAGTTGCCATACTTTCCTCAAACATCCTTTGTATTTGTACTCCTTCAACCTGTTCACCTAGAACTGGCCCATCTACTTTCTGCACAATCGGATCATCCTTACTCAATACTCCTACGAAATCAACCTCCAATACCGGTACTATCGTTGGATTTGATTGTAAAAATTTTTCCTCTTCATCATCTTCTAACTCATCCGCCAAAATAATAGTCTGAGCCATAAGTGGTTTATCCTGCACGGACATATTCCTTCTTCCTCGCATAGGGATTGTCACCTGCTTTTTCCCTTTTATGATCATTACCACATTCAGATCCCAATCTTGCTTGACTTTAGCAACCCGGAACCAAGGTCTTCCTAACAACATTTCATATGGATAAGCTGACTCAGACATCCTAATGACCACAAAATTTACCATAAATGACATTCAATAAATAATGATATGCTGGTGCTTTAGAATGCCAATAGGCTGAACTCGAGTTTGATCCACCATCTTCACTTGAAATGGTGCTGGAGCCAATGCCCCTTCTCCCATTTCTTTAAAAATATGCTCAGGTAATATATTCACCCCTGAGCCCCCATCAAGCAACACTTCATCAAATCGTCTTTGCCCATACTATACCTGAATTACTGGCACGACAAAATCTATATCCACTGGATCAATATTATTGGCTGATATTGAGGGTACTAACCTAAGTGCTGGCTCTGAACACTGACCAATCAGCTTCTTCAATAATTTCTCCTGAAACACTGGTACCAAGGATAATAATTGGTCTAAAGACAACTGTAATGGAGAGTTAATGATTACCTCAAACCAATCTTTATCAGCATCTTGCTTGATTGGATTCTTGTTTTCGGTTGTTATTGACGGTACCATGCCTGCATCTTGCTGTTCCTAGGCCTGATCTATAAATTTCACTTGTTTATGCTGCTCTTGCTGAACCTGTTTTTGCACTTTGTCCCTAACCTATCGTTGTTCTTGCCAATTAATAGGACCTTTGTTCTTGGACCTTGTGACCGCCAACACTTCCACTTCTTTTCCTTTCCCACACTGCTTACAATCACAACACCATTGAGAGTCATGCTTTGCATTTACCATTTCCGATGTACTAGGAGCTGTCTCTTTTCGACACTCCAATTCTGGTAACTCAATAACTATAGCATTGGCTTGAGCAAGCTGCTGTCCCTGTTGTAGTTGTTGTCCCTGTTGATTAGGCTGATTATACCGAATGATTGGTATGCCCCTTTCTTCTCTATGTTTTACCCATAATGGACAATTGGGTCCTATCCAAAGACCAGGCGCTAAAAAATATCCACAAGGCATCACTCTTTGTGGTCGTCCCTGTTGATGACCTTGCTGGTTATCTCCTTGCTGATTCCCCTGATCTCCCCATAGAGGTCTTGCTGCCTCTGAAAATTCCCTCTCCCTTGCACAGGCATAGCCTGATTGGTTGCCACATCAATATAATTCCTATTCTCTTGCCGTGAACTTTGCCCTCTATTCTTGAGGTTGTACCAACATTGGTTTGTTGTATGTCCGTCTTTATCACAAATATCACAAAATCTCCTTTCTTTTGGAGCTACAATGGAATATCCATGTCTTTTTAACTTACTAATCCATGCTTCCTCTTTACTTTGCTTAGCCTTATGCTTGTGATGCTTGCTCCCTATTACTTCTTCATCTTGGGTATTAGAGTCATAATCAGTTGAACCTTTGTCTTACTCTAATTTTGAATCAGAGTCACCCTCTAAATTAGAATAAGAATGTCTCTTTTTAGCCTGTCCAAATCTTCTTTCCATGCGTGCAGCAGCTAACACTAATGCATCAAAGCCATTCGCAATATCCACACTTGCAACTGCATGTCTAATGGTACTTGGTAATCCTTTTAGAAAATAACCTGCTAACATCTCGTCAGTAGGTTTTTCATTTCCTTGCAATCGTTTCATTAAGGTTTTGAATTTCTGAGCATAATCTTCAACTAACATGGTTTTTTGCCTAATAGCTCTCAATTTCCGTAACACATTGGAAGGAGTCTTCTCTTTTCTAAATCGTTGCAAAAATGCTATTTTTAATGCATCATACGTAGCAAAATGAGCAATAGCATTGACTAAACCAGCTCATTGCTCGTCCTTCCAACGTGGCAGCAAATTGCTGAAGTTTAATGTCATCACCATATATAGCTGGGTATCCATTAGCTGTCCATTTTATCTCAAATTGAGCCACATGACAATCAGCATCTTCTTTAGAGCCTCCTCTGAAATGAGCTTCTTTGACTTTGGGATTGGGAGGTGGTTGCGCCAATGGTTGTGGTTGAGGTGTACGCCTAGTTCTTTGATCGGTTGCCCCTGCAAGTGGGTCGAACTGGAGTCGTCTTCTTAGTCCTATAGTTGCTTCTGTTAGGAATAGTGCTCCAAGTATATCGCCCACTAACCTTACCTCTGTTACACCTGTTTCTCCCGGTTCCTCTTCTGTTTCCAGATTAGCTTCCTCCTCGGCTTCGTACCAATCGTAGAATTCTGAGCATGACTCCACGTTCGCTGCCTTTGCCTGTGCTCTTGTAAAATACACTTTAACAAATCGTTTCCTTCTTTTCTTCATGCATTTCTTGCTTCATTAGCAGCATAGTAGGATCGCCAAATGTATTGGGGTTCGCATGCAACACATCACTACTTGTTTCTAAACAATCAAACTTTAGCACTGATCTACTTCACACAAAGAATAAGCTTCCAAACGGATTTCAGATTTAGCACTGTTACACTACGACAAAATCTCTCTTCAATGAACATAACTCATATAAACAAGGATTCATTCTTGCGCGGGATGGACATGAGTAAATTTCTCCATTAGAGTTCTTCTACATCAGGTATCACATGATGGAAAAGTTGATTAAAACTTCTGACTATCGAAAATACATTACCAAAATAGGTAAATATGCTTCTTCTGGCGCTATTCTCTCTAAGGATGCTTCTTGCCTCTTCTAGTTTCTTGCGCTCCCCCTCTTGGAGATGCTTCTTTCCCTTCTTAACTTCCCCCTCTGTCGTGAACGAAACTACCCTACTTTATTGTGACATCAGTGCCTAACAAAAAGATAACTGTTTGTTAAAATCCGATCAAGAAAAATACAAATTCAGCAACATCCGATTGAGTAATATCTAAGTTAGGAGACTTTCAGAATTCAGATTAACTATTTATCCTAAAGATTCTTCTATCCTCAACAATACCCATACACAAAAAAACTTACTACACTAACGTTATCATCTATGTCGACTATAATAGAACAAGATAAGATAGAGAAGAACGATATAGTTGACATATAGTATGCACAAAACTTCAAATCATGCCCAAATCACCAGCTACGGTATATGATTTGTTTGAGTAGGTACATCATATTAGTCCATCACAAAATTACAATGCTTAGCAAGGGTTACATTTTGGTATTGATGTATATAGACACACTTAGGACTGTTGAGGCACTTTTCTCCCTCTTTAGGAGGTCTTTTCCCCTACCTGTATATACATGTATAACCCTAACATGTCACTTATCTTGTTATTGTATTATACTCCAAGCTTCTTCTTCTTCCTTTTTTTGTTTGCATGCCTTGAAGGATATCAAATTACAACAATGATAGGATTTGGCACCTATTTCTTAAGACCAAGGTAATACGAAGCATGGGTGTGACTTTATTGTTTACAAACGATGTGAGTCGGTTATTGATTACCCAATCTAATGGTTTTCGATACACCATTTTTTATTAATCCATTTGCATAAAAGAAAATATATTTGGTTCATTTTTTTTCATACCAAAAACTTTTTTTGTAGGATTTGTGTTCATGATTATCCAATATTTATCATATATAGGATTTATAATGCAAATCAAGGTTCTTTGGTTGAAAGATGATAGGCTTATTGTGTTTCGATGTGTTTTCCAATGTATTCAAGAAGGAAACGGTATAATTTAAGGCCTTTCACTAAGCTAAACTAGTAAAAAGATGGAGCCATGATTAAATCTATAGTTTATTAAATTGGCTCTCATCTTAAAAGTCTTAATTGATAGGAAACTTGTGTCATGTTTCCTATATTACGATGTTAATAACTAAGCATCCTTTGTGATTAGGTTTTCGCATACAAAATTTCCAAAATCCCTATAATACTATAGCACCAACCTTATTTAGAATAAAAAATTAATGCATCCAAGACGATAAATATTTACATTAAACCCCCACTCATATAATCTATATTCTATTATCTATAGTACATTCTCATACATCTCATGAGAATTAACTCCCAATGATCCTTGTGTTAATGAAAATTAAGTAAACATCAAGAATGATTATTTTGTATCTTTATTTAGGGAGTAATGATCTATTTTTATTTAAAAAAAATTTGACAATCATATACATATATATATATATATATATATATATATATATATATATATATATATATATATATATATATATATATATATATATATATATATATATATATATATATATATATATATATATATATATATATATATGTGTGTGTGTGTGTGTGTGTGTGTGTGTGTGTGTGTATGTGTGTGTGTGTGTTTGTATGCGTAATGAGGATTAGATTTGTTTCTATATATCTCTGTATAATCTACCACTATCAAATTAGTGTTAAACCATAAATGTTGAAAGTGTTGCTCCATTTCAACTCAACTATATGGGTGTGTACATGGTGCCACACCTAAACGTTAGTAATTGTAAGAATATATTGAAAAAGTTGCATTCTTGATAGTCTAATGATTTCCTCAACAGAGTTGAATACTATGAATCCCATAGCAATCGAGTGATGAATTTCATGACGTGGCTCTTGCTGAATCTTATAGAGTTACTACTCATTAATTTTTATATAGTCTATAGGGTAAATTTTAAACTTCAAGAAAAGTAAGTAGGCATAGATATTTTATAGAAGTATTAGAAATACTAATTAGGCTCTCATGTACAATCCTTTATTTCTAATTTCAGTCAAATTGTCTAAATAATACCAGTGAATTCACTATCAATTACTAGGCTTTACACCTAACTGTTTTTTTTACTCTATGCAATTCTTACATTTGGGCGCTCCTATTATGGTGTCATTGGTAATGGTAGTATTATGATATTTCTAAAAGTACCTCTTGACTAGAACGATCAAAATTGTTTGAGGGTTCTCGCATCATGATCCTAATGCGGACATTGGCATGCAGTTACATCATTGTACAAAAGTTTTATCAATCAAGAGTCATGTTGTAAATTTTATTTAGTTACTATTTTTCTTGAATTCATCTCTGAATGTGGTATTCCATTTTAATATTCTTTTTGAAGCTTCTTATTTGAACTTGAACCTCTTTGTTCTATTGATTTATTATATCATATAAGTTGTAAAAATAAATATAAATATGTATGTATACATATATGCTTATATGAATTTAATTATATAATTTCTCTCTCTCTCTCTCTCTCACACTATATATATATATATATATATATATATATATATATATATATATATATATATATATATATATATATATATATATATATATATATATATATATATAAGAGAAACATGAGAAAATTCAAAAAGAGAGGGATAATTGAGAGAGAGAGAGAGAGAGAGAGAGAGAGAGAGAGAGAGAGAGAGAGAGAGAGAGAGAGAGAGAGAGAGAGAGAGAGAGAGAGAGAGAGAGAGAGAGAGAGAGAGAGAGAGAGAGAGAGAGAGAGAGAGAGAGAGAGAGAGAGAGAGAGAGAGAGAGAGAGAGAGAGAGAGAGAGAGAGAGAGAGAGAGAGAGAGAGAGAGAGAGAGAGAGAGAGAGAGAGAGAGAGAGAGAGAGAGAGAGAGAGGATCCTCACGACATGGCTATAGATGGCTAATGATGCACTTCTTTGCTTAATTGACTCCATTTTTCTCTTCACATTTGCCTCGCTTAAGAGATATCTTTCGAGTGTGTCTTAAGTACTAGCACACCATTTATGTGATCATAAACTCACTTTTTATTTTCCATATCACACATAAAGTGCGATGGAGCACACCAACACTCAAAATGAATGGTTTTCCATGCATTTTCCGAGTCATTTTAAGCATCACTCTCGGGGGAAGCCTCTACGGCTATTTGAATGTTTTAAAAAAGAATAGTTTCTACGGTCTTTGAACGAAAGGATCAAATGTGTATATGACTAATTCTAAGCGTGCTTTGATTTAGAGTTTGAATTCTCTTTTGTCATTGTTGGATTCATTGGGTGAATAGAGAGATCGGATCATCTTTTCTCGTGTGCTAAATATATTCGATCTAGTTTTGAACTCTAATAGGTTTTAATATTCAAACGATGAAAATTATTCGAGTTCCATTCATTGGGGCTGAAATTATATTTTTGAAATAAAATGATTAGTGATCTTATTTGTAGGGCTATTGAAAAATTGGAGCTAGCAAGGATTCTTTGACCGAAACAGGTAACATATTTGTGTATAATATTCTTATTTCCTACATTTATGCCCAAATCCAATATAAAAGTATTTATTAATGTTTTATGATGTCAACGCTTCAACTATTTCCTCTTTTTACATGAGTTCATTAACATTTATTTTAGAAACTTTCCGGTTGTTATGATTAAATCCAACGGCTCTTATTCTTAGCCTTTTGAAAAATATTGAAAAATATTGAGAAGATATTTGTACTAGACTTCAAAACTATGATGCACATTGTAGAAACATGTGCCAAATTGATAAATGAAGCTTCGAAAATCTTCGAAGAATTGTTTTCTCTTTGAGTGCTGTTACTGTTCTGATTGTACAAATCCTCCATAATAAAAGCGGAGGAACAATGAGTGCAAGTTGAAGGCTCCAAACTAAATATTATATGCAATGCGCTTGCATCCTTCTAAATTATGAAGGAAATGGGATGGAGATTGAGGGTCTTAATAGGTCTGTGTTGTTCGAGTGTAGGAAGACAAATTATTTCGTCCAGAGTCATGGAGTAATTCATGAAACTCATCCAGCGGTAGTGCCTTGTACTCATAGGTAGATGGCAAGGGTCCAACTCCCACCCGGGGCTGGATGCCTCAGCTCTTAAGAGCATACTCTAAGTCTTATGTACCAATATCGTGGGTGTGTGTGTGTTTTCAATTTGTGTTCTACTCAAAAAAAAAAAAAAAAGAAACTCAATCTTGTAACAGAACTAAACCTGTTTCCACTCTTTCCTTTAATCAATGTTGATCAACTGGTTGTTTAATCCAAGGGGCATGACGAAGCAAGTTCAAGGGAAAAGGAGCCTTCTCTTTGGTTTTGAGGTCCTCATAGTGGCTAGTTTTAGATTCAAGGAGTTGATATGGAGAATATGGAAGAAAATATAAAAATTTGGAAAATAAGGAAAGAGATGGAGCAGCAGGAGAAGAAATTGGATGATGATGATGATGATGATTGTGTGAGAGTAGTAGTGTCGGAGGTGTTGGAGTTGGCAACACGTTGAGAGGTGGGTCGATGCGTAGGTAAGACATGGATCGCCACCTTCATACCTTGTTGACAGTGGTCGCCGACACCGCATACGAAGTAATAATTCCGGCTCTCATTGAGGAGCACTATGCTCCGCCCTCCCTTCGTCGACCAATCGCGCAATACCATATCGGAACTGTTTCTGTCATCTCTTATTATGGGTCTCTTATCTTCATTGGCGTTCTCGACATCGTCATCTGCTTTGTCTGTCAAGAGATCGCTCCTACCGGCGCCGGTATCCCCCTGCTCTTTGCCATCTTCACCATTGCTCCCAACGCCACAATTTTCATATGTCGTCTTGTTCACCTCGTAGACAGTGTGTAGACCCTCTTCATAATGGAAGGCTGCATCATAGATTAAAAGAGCGTTACGTGCCATGAAGAAGAAATGATTTACAGAAACGAAGCAGTTATGAAGGAGAAAAATAGTAGGTATGCAGAAACAGGTATATTTTATATAGATAGACACATAAATTGGGGTATGGAAGATCGTGGAATCGTCTGTAATAGATACGAGAGCATGAAGTTGTTACCCTATAGATACGATCACGGGGAGAGAGAGAGAGAGAGAGAGAGAGAGAGAGAGAGAGAGAGAGAGAGAGAGAGAGAGAGAGAGAGAGAGAGAGAGAGAAGACGTAAGATCAATGGAAATCATACAGATAAAATCGCCTAGGTAGAATGTTTGATTCGCTGCCCAATTGGAATAATTCAGGTTCACGCCGGACTGCGCGGGCACTTGCCATCCGTGATTGGCCCCGACGATATGATCATCGCTCAACACGGTGGAGCTAATGAACTGCAGAAACAAAAGAGCACTCAACGCCGATCGGACATATCGTCTAAGCACAGCCATGGAATGTATGAATTGCGTTTATATCACCGTTACGCCACCTAACGCAAAAACTTCAGATAGTTGAACTCTTCTATCACAGTTATGTCTCCTAATCAACAGAGAACTAGAATCAGTTGAAGTGTAATATCTCTGTTATGTTTCCTGATTAACCTAAACAAGGTTACGTTGCCAGCAGAGGCTTGGAATGGATATGCGAAGGGCTTGAATGTCAGGTCTGCGTTCGCGACTATATACGGTTGCCCGATTAATCAAAGGATTCGTCGCAGGTTGCACAAGTCTCAATGATATCTGCTAACGCAAGGCACATGATACTCTTTTCTGGTATCATTAACCCTTCCCAGTAGTTGCTCACCCTCTACATCGCTCACTTCTTTTGCGCCATGCCTGAACTTGCAACCTTGAAATATAGCACAGTGCAATCCTCTCTCTCTCTCTCTCTCTCTCTCTCTCTCTCTCTCCCCCCCCCAAAAAAAAACATGATAAGACCCACGATTCCTGTGAGTGCAGAGTACTTCAAAACGTGATAGATCCACGATTCGTATAATCTCCGGATTCCATCGTTTGCGTGAGGCTTGAGCCGTCTTATACTTGATTAGATTGTACTCCATACTATGCTTTCGCAGGCTCTTTTCGCCTCAGAGAAGCTCTGAACGAATAACATAATCTAGAATTCTGTATATTATCTTCAAGTTGAAGCAGTGGCCCTCGGAAGTTCCTCAACCCCTCGTGAGTCACTTACTTCAAAACACTATAAAATGTACATCAACTTTCTTTGAAGATATCTAAAATCTCTTTTAAATCCAAGACATAGACTCATGATGGTCACCTTCTTTCTATCTAATAACATAGGCCTCATCTCATTTATAGGCCAAGTCCCAACCAATCTCCATCATCTCACATGGTTTCTCATGAAATATACTGTCATGGATGGTGGTCCTTCATGGGGTTGAGTCATTACACCTATCATCCTTGTTTAATGATCACCCAAAAGTTTACTAGATGATCCATCTAGTTCCAAGGATGTTCACGTGAGCATAAAACCTAACCTTTGGTAATGCCTTAATCTATGAGTGACATTCTGATGTGGTGGAAAATAGAAAAACTCTAGAATTCCATCCTCCATTAAATCACATAAATGGTGATAATGATTCTTGATATGTTCTCGTTCTTTGCATAGGAATGCCCTCCTTATCATTGCAGAACTTTGGTTGTCACACTTTGACTCTATAGGTCCTTCCTTGCACACACCCAAATGATAAAGAATCTTTCTCAACAAGACAATTCCAAGAATAAACATTAAATTTACCTTGTACAATAGCTCATTGAAGACAATTCCAATGTAGACTACTTCTTACTAGTATGAAATTGAAGTTCTTGATGCCAAACCATAGTAGTTTTAATATATTTAATATTGCACTCTAACTTTCTAATGGATCTCTTTGCTTTGTTTTGAGAAATTGCTCAAAGGAAACAATCAACATACTATGATGTGGAACTCCAATGAATGCATTCTTCCTTCTTTTAATCCTTCATGTCTACATCTAGTGATATATTCTCAAAAAATAACTTGCCATTTAGCTCAGTAGGTGTACATACTACTTTCCACTCAATCATTGTGCATACCTTGATAGTGTTGCATATGTAATGAGAAACACTATGTGTTCCCTTTGTGATTCTCAATTCAACATTCCCCTTAAATGCTTTAAACTGTTATATAAAACCACAAAATTTAAAAGGATTGTTAATATTTTGACCACAAAATTTAAAAGAATTCCCTCCCTCCCTCCCTCCCTCCCTCTCTCTCTCTCTCTCTCTCTCCCCTCCCTCCCTCCCCCCTCCCTCCCGCTCTCCCTCCCTCCCTCCCTCACTCTCTCAGATTTATTTAGACCTCCATGGTCTACCATTAGTCTACTTGCATTTGCTCAAGGGCCCTAGTTGGATCAAGGACCAGAGCTCAGGGGATCCAAGGCTCTAGCAGGAGTCTCCAAGGTTATTCCATCTCCTCAGAGTCGCCATATGATGAGTGTTTGGGCCTTAGAGAACTCTAAATGTGCCAAGGGCAAGGGATATTGAAGGTTAGTATTGAGATATAGGTAGCTAATTGGGATCTTTCATCTCTCTCTCTCCCTCTCTCTCTCTCTCTTTCTCTCTCTCTCTCTCTATCTATCTATCTATCTATCTATCTATCTATCTATCTATCTATCTATCTATCTATCTATCTGTCTGTCTATCTATCTATCTATGTATCTATCTATGTATCTATGTATCTATCTATCTATCTATCTATCTATCTATCTATCTATCTATCTATCTATCTATCTATCTATCTATCTATCTATCTATCTATCTATCTATCTATCTATCTCTCTCTCTCTCTCTCTCTCTCTCTCTATATATATATATATATATATATATATATATATATATATATATATATATATATATATATATATATACATACATATATATATGTGTGTGTGTGTGTGTCATTGCATAACCAGGCGATCAACATTGATTAAAGAAAAGAGTGGAAATAGGTGTAGTTCAGTTACAGGATTGAGTTTGATGAATTACTCCATGACATTGGAGGAAACAATTTGTCTTCCTACACTCGACCAGCATAGACATATAAAGGACCCTCAATCTCCAATATCCCATTTCCTTCATCATATAGAAAGATGCAAGCGCATTGCATGTGATATTTAGTTTGGAAGCTTCAAATTGAACTCATTGTTCCTCAGCTTTTGTTATGAGGCTTTGTACAATCAGAACACTAACCGCACTCAAAGATAAAACAATTCTTCGAAGATTTTCGAACCTTGATCTATCAAGTGGCACATGTTAATGTGTAGTATAAATATCTTATCAATATTTTTCAAAGGCTAAGAGTAAGACCCATTGGATTTGATCATGACAACGGGTCCAATATAAATGTTAAAGAGCTCATGTTAAAAGAGGGAATACCTTAGGCGTTACCATCATAAAATAGTAATAAAAACTTCTATGGATTTGGGCATAAATGTAGGAAATAAGAAGATTATACACAAATAAGTTACCTGTTTCGGTTAAGGACTCCTTGAAAGCTCCATTTTTTTCAATAGCCCTAGAAATAAGATCACTAGTCATTTTATTTCAAGAATATAATTTCAGCCCGAACTCTAAAGTTATAGTCTAAGTGTTTTTTAAATAGTTCAGAAAGCACTATTCTAAGAGAATTTCTATACCTTGAATAAGTAGGGTCTTACTAAACTGCTAGCCACAATGTTGTTAAGATGAAAGAAACTTATATAATTTTCATCTTTTGAATATTAAAACCTATTAGAATTCAAAATTAGATCGAATAAATTCAGCACACATGTTGTCACTTAAGCAAAGAAGTGCATATATGTGTGTGCGTGTCTGTATGTCTGTGTGTGTGTGAGTGTGTGTGTTTGTTTGTTTGTATGCGTATGTATGTAGTATGTATGTATGCAATGATGCAGAACCTTTTTGAAAAAGATTGAAACAAGTTATATGATATAATAAAGCATTAGAACAAAGAGGTTCAAGCTCAAATAAAAAGCGTTAAAAAGGATAATTAAATGCAATACCACATTTAGGGATGAATTCAGTAGAAATAGTAACTTAAGAAAATTGCAACATGACTCTTGATTGATTAAAAAATCGTACAATGATGTACTTGCATGCCAATTTCCACATTAGGATCATGATGCGAGAACCCTCAAATAATTTAACCATTGTAGTCAAAAGGTATTTTTAGATATATTATAATAGTACCATTACCAATGACACCATGATAGAATCCCCCAAATGTAACAATTGCATAAAGTAAAAAGACAATGAGGTGTAAACCCTAGTAGTTGATGGTGAATTCACTAGTATTATTGAGAGATATAGCATCAAAATTATGCATGAATGTAGCTGAATCTAGTAATAGAACTTCCTATCTCAAACATCAAACTCATACTAGCTTGGATCTTCAAGCGTAAATTTGTTTAGTAAATAGGCTAATATGAGTGATCAACGAGTAAAATGGGTGGCCAGTTGGATTGAAATAAGAATTAAAGGAATTTACATGTGAGTATAATTATAATTTATAATACTTCTACAAAAAATCTATATCTAATTACTATTCTTGTCGTTTAAAAATTACCCTACAGACCATATAAAAATTAATTAGTAACTATATGAGATTCAGCAATAGCCATGCCATGAAATTCATCACTTGATTATTGTGGGAATCATAATGTTCAACTCTCTTGCGAAAATCATTAGATTGTAAGGAGAAACGTTTTCAATATATCCTTACAATTACTACCATTTAGGCGTGGTACCATGCACACACCTTTAACACTAAGTTGGTTGTGGTAGATTAAGATATATAAACACAAATCTTATGCTCATTATGCATATATATGATGGTTTGTTTTGTTAAAATGAAAAATGGATCATTAGTACCTAAATAAAGATACAATATAATCATTCCTAATGTTTAATTGATTTTCTTTAACACAAGGATCATTAGGAATTAATTTTATGAAATGTGTGAGGATGTACTATACATAATAGAATCTACATTATTGGAGTGGGGGTTTAATGTAGATATTTATCATCCTAGATGGATTAATCTGTAATTCTTAGTCAGACTGATGCTATACTATTAGAGGGATTTAGGGAATATTAAATGAGAAAACCTAATCACAAAGGATGTTTAGTGATTAACGTGGTCATATAGGAAAAAAGACACAAATTTTCCATCAAGTTAACCTTTTAAGACTAGAACACATCTAATAATCTATGCATTTAATCATTTCTCCATATTTTTACTAGTTTAACTTAATGAAAGGCCTTAAGTTATGCCCTTCCGTTCTTGATTACATGGGAAAACACATTGAAATACAATAAGCCTATTATCTTTCAACCAAACAAACTCGTTTGCATTGTAAACTTCTACATGGATAAATATTGGATAATCATAAACAAAAATCCTACAAAAAAAACTTTTGGTATGAAACAAATATAACCCAAGCGTATTTGATTTTATGCAAATGGATTAATATACATCAAAGAACCATTAGCTTGGGTCAGCAGTAAGCGACTCACATGGTTTGTAGACAATAAAATCACACCCATGTTTTGTATTACCTTGGTCTTCAGAAATAGGAGCCAAATCTTATTATTCACTACAACATATCAGGTGTATACTGAGGCTTCTACCGCGGAAAATGAACGGGCGCGATTTTGCCCCGACGTCGGTGTAAGGGTCAGTGTAGGCATCAGAATCAGAGCGTCGGTATAAGCGTCAGTATAAGCATCGGTATATGCATCGGTATAAGCGACGGTATAAGCGACGGTATAAGCCATGGTGTGCCCCTGGGCAAAATAGTCGGTATAAGCATCGGTATGTGCCTGGGGATACCGACGCTTATACCGACGCCTATACCGACGACCATATCTGCAAAATTTTTTTGGGCAAAGTGTGTTGTCTCTTGCTAAAGCAACATTCTCATGCTGTTGTGTAGCAAAAGACAATCCACTCTGCCCAAGAAAAACCCAACTACATGTGACATGTATGACAAGCAACAAAAAAATGATTTGATAAAGCAAAACATACTGTCAAATATAAAAGACATGAGCAAAATGAATCATGAATCTTGTACAAAGAAATGGGACACATAGACATGATATTTATAAACAACAACTAGAACACATGTATATGTGTGTCTGCCTATGTATATACATGTGTATGTGTACATGTATTATGTGTGTATATTTCTATATGTGTAAATATTTATCTACATGTATAAAAACCATAAAACCCTAATCCTAAAGACCTAGACCTAAAACAGGTGTATGTGTGCATGCTTGTGTATATATATGTGTAGGTGAATATATATATATGTGTATGTGTGTGTATGCATATGTGTATCTATGTAAAAATCCTAAAACCCTAATTCTAAAGACCTAGACCTAAAACATGTATATGTGTGTATGTGTGTATGCATGTGTATATATATGTGTATGTGTATATGTATTATGTGTTTATATGTGTATATGTGTGCATGCATATGTGTATATATGTAAAATCCAAAAACCCTAACCCTAAAACATGCATATGTGTGTATGTATATGTCACATATGTGTATGTGTGTATGCATGTGTGTGTATATATATATATATATATGTGTGTGTGTGTGTGTGTGTGTCTATGAATGTATGTGTGTGTGTATGTGTGTATGCACATGTATATATATGTGTATGTGCATATGTATTATGTGTTGATATGTGTATATGTGTGTATGCATGTGTGTATATATGTAAAAGCCAAAAACCCTAACCCTAACCCTAAAACATGCATATGTGTGTATGTATATGTCACGTGTGTGTATGTATGCATGTGTCTGCGTGTGACTCTCTCTCTATGTGTATGTGTGTATGTATGTATGTATGTATGTATGTATGTGTGTTTGTATGTATGTATGCATGTGTGTGTATGTATGTATGTATGTGTATGTGTATGTGTATGTGTATGTGTATGTGTATGCGTATGTGTATGTGTATATGTATGTGTATGTGTATGTGTATGTGTATGTGTATGTGTATGTGTATGTGTATGTGTATGTGTATGTGTATGTGTATGTGTATGTGTATGTGTATGTGTATGTGTATGTGTATGTGTATGTGTGTATGCATGTGTATATGTGTGCATGTGTGTATGTATTATGTGTGTATATGTGTAAAAGTAAAAAACCCTAATCCTAAAACCCTAACCCTAAAACATGTGTATGTGTGTTTGTGTGGATGTATATGTGATGTGTGTGTATGTGTATGTGCATGTATGCATGTGTGTGTACACGTGTGTGCATGTATATGTGTGTGTGTATGTATGCATATGCATATGCATATGCATATGTGTATGTAGTATGTATGCATCTGTGTGTATGTATCTCTATGTCTCTCTCTTTGCATATGCATATGTGTATGTAATATGTATGCATCTGTGTGTATGTATCTCTATGTCTCTCTCTTTCTCTCTATCTATATCTCTCTCTTTATCTCTCTCTCTCTCTCTCTTTCATCTCTCTCTCCCTCTTTCTCTCTCTCTTATTCTCTCTCTCTCTCTCTATTTATAATAAAGAACAAAACAATCACTTACATCGATGTAATTCTTTTGAACGCTCTCATCAAAGCCCAATTGACATCGTCCCTTGTCAAATTCCAAAGAATCAATGCCAAAAATCTCCTGCAAAACAAAAGAAAAGAGAAATTCAAAAACCCTAATCCTAAAACCCTAAGCCTAAAACATGTATATGTGTGTATGTATATGTGATGTCTGTGTATGTGTATGTGCATGTATGCATGTGTGTGTATAGATATGTGAGTTTGTATACATATGTGAGTGTGTATTAATATGTGTGTGTGTATGTAATATGCATGTGTGTATGTATGTATGTGTGTGTGTACATGCATATGTGTGTGTATGTATGTATGCATATGCATGTGTGTATGCACATATGTGTGTGTATACATATGTGAGTGTGTATGTAATATGCATGTGTGTATGTATGTATATGTGTGTACATGCATATGTGTGTGTATGTATGTATGCATATGCATGTGTATGCACATATGTGTGTGTATACATATGTGAGTGTGTATTTATATGTGTGTGTGTGTATGTAATATGAATGTGTGTATGCATGTATGTATGTGTGTGTACATGCAAATATGTGTGTATGTATCTATCTCTTTCTTTCATCTCTCTCTCTCTCTATCTCACTCTATATCAATCGAAAACAAAACAATCACTTACATCAATGTAATTGTTTGGAGCGTTGTCGTCAAAGTCCACTTAATGTTTTCCTTCATCGAATTCCAAAGAACTGATGCCAAAAATCTCCTGCAAAACAAAAGAAAAGAGAAATTCATAAACCCTAAGCCTAAAACCCTAACCCTAAAACATGTATATGTGTGTATGTGTGTATGTATATGTGATGTGTGTGTATGTGTATGTGCATGTATGCATGTGTGTGTATACATATGTGAGTGTGTATACATATGTGAGTGTGTATATATGTGTGTGTGTATGTAATATACATGTGTCTATGTATGTATGTGTGTGTGTACATGCATATGTGTGTGTATGTATGTATGCATATGCATGTGTGTATGCACATATGTGTGTGTATACATATGTGAGTGTGTATGTAATATGCATGTGTGTATGTATGTATGTGTGTGTGTACATGCAAATATGTGTGTATGTATGTATACATATGCATGTGTGTATGTATACATGTGTGTATGTATATGTGTGTATACATGTATGTATGTATGTGAGTATGAGAATGAATATGTGTGTGTATGTATATGCATGTGTGTATGTAATATGCATGTTTGTATGTAATATGCATGTATGTATGTATATGTGTGTATGCATGTGAGTATGTACTCTCTATGTGTATGTATATGCATGTGTGTATGTAATATGTATGTGAGTGTGTATGTAATATGTATGTGAGTATGTGTATGCATATGTGTGTGTATGTATGTATGCATCTCTCTCTCTATCTCATTCTCTTTCTATTTCATCTCTCTCTCTATCTTTCTCTTTCATCTCTCTCTCTCTTTCTTTCTTTCTCTCTCTCTCTATCTCTTTATGTTTCTCAAGATCTCTCTCTTTCTTTCATCTCTCTCTATCTCACTCTGTATCAATCGAAAACAAAACAATCACTTACATCGATGTAATTGTTTGGAGCGTTGTCATCAAGGTCCACTTAATGTTGCCCTTCGTCGAATTCCAAAGATTTGATGCCAAAAAGCTCCTGCAAAACGAAAGAGAAGAGAAATTAGAAAAGGGAAAACACAAAGAAAGAGAAAGGGTGCTACAGTATGTGCAATTCTTACCAAAATTTCAGATCTAGAGAAACAAAGATGTAGAGAGAGAGAGAGAGAGAGAGAGAGAGAGAGAGAGAGAGAGAGAGAGAGAGAGAGAGAGAGAAAGAGAGAGATGTGTGTACACAATAGATTCAGAATGTTGTTCACGCGCACAAACTCGACAGTAGCAAACTTTGGTTCAAAATGCAAGCAGATGTCGAATTTTTGCTCTTGGGCCCAATTAAAAGTTGCCTCAGTATAAACGTCGGTATGAGCATCGGTATAAGCATCGGTATAAGCGTCGATAACTTACAGTAAAGTACCGATGCCTATACTAGCGCTCATACTGATGCCGTGTATACCGACGATTAAATGACTGTCGGTATTGCATCCGTGGTTTTTCAAGCATTTTCAACGGTCATACCGACGCCGAGGGGTGACCGTCCGTATGGGCAACGTCGGTATGCCCCTCATATGTTGTAGTGTATTGTTGGAATTTGAGGTCAATGGAAGCATGCAAACAACACAAGGAAGAAGACGAAGCTTGGAGACTAGTACAATACATAATGTATTACCAATTCAATGTAGAAAGATAAGTGAGATGTCAGGCTATACATATATACAAGTAGGGGGAAAAACCTCCTAAAGAGGGAAAAAAGTGCTTTGAAGGTCGTAAGTGTGTCCACATACATCACTACCAAAATATATCAACAAGTCCTTCCTGGGAGTCATGTGGTGAACAACAAGGTGGCACTCATGTATAAGGAAGTGCCAGCATATGTGGAAATTATAAATCAATCCCCAAAAGGAAGTAAGTCCAAGTCTTTGCTTGAACCTCCAAAATTCTCCCTAGGCAGAGCCTTTCTGAAAAGGTGTGAAACATTATGTTTTGTGAGCACATAAGCCAAATTGATCTCTTCAATAGAGAACCTCTCTATGACATAATGATAGTGCACCTCAATGTGCTTTGTGTGAGCATGGAACACATGGTTCCTCACAACTATGAATGTGTTATGATGATCAATAAAGATGGTGGCTGTAGAAGACTGAACAACACCCAAATCGACCAAAAGGCATCTGAACCACAAAAACTCAACAATCACTATGAAAGATTCCCTATAAAAGAATGTGTGCACTTGAATAATATTCCATGAGTAAAGCGATGTAACAAATCCTAAGCATTATAAGTCTATGATGGATTAATATGATGTACCTACTTAGACACATCATACACCATAAATGATCATTTGGGCATGCTTTAAAGTTTTGTGCATACTCTTTGTCAAATATCTCTTTCTATTCTATCTTGTCCTGTTCTCTTATAGTTGGTAAAGATGAGAATGTTGGAGTTAGATGTCTACGGAAGCACATGAACAACACAAGGAAGAAGGAGAAGCGTGGAGCACAACACACAATACTGAATTTATTACCACTAGAATGTACAAAGATAAGTTACCTGTTAGGGCAATAGGCATATATACATGCCGGGGGAAAAAGATCTCCTTAAGAGGGAAAAAGTGCCCCGATGGTTCTAGTGTGTTCACACATATCACTACCTAAATATATCAATATATTCCCCCTGGGAGTGATGTGGTGAACAAGTAGCTAGCACTCATGTATAAGGAAATGCCAAGCTATGTGGAAATCACTCCACAAAAGGAAGTAAGCCCAAAGCTCTGCGAAAAGCTTCAAACTTCTCCCTAGGCAGAGCCTTTGTGAAAAGGTATGCAATGTTCTCCTACATGGGCACATATGCCAAGTTGATCTGTCGAGCTAAGAGCCTCTCCTTGACATAATGATAATGCACCTCAATGTGCTTAGTGCAAGCATGGAACACAGGGTTCCTCGCAACTGCCAATGCGCTCTGATTGTCAGTGTAGATGGTGGTGGTAGAAGATTGACCAACACCCAAATCATCCATAAGGTGTCTGAGCCACACACACTTGACAGTCACTATGAAAGCTTCCCTATATTCAACCTCACAACCAGAAGTGGCCACAGTAGGACAACCAAAAGTGGCCACAGTAGGCTGCTTCTTGCTCAACCAAGATATACATGAGCTACCAAGCATGAAGCAAAAGGTACTAGTGGACACATGAGTGTCATAGAAACCAGCTCAATAACTGTAAGGAAAAGCATGAAAATCTGGTGTTAATGATCCCCCCTTGGGATAAAACAATCCAAGTAGCTGTGTACCACTCAAGTAGCGAAATATGCGCTTAACTGCCTACCAATGCTTGACACTTGGGCAATGCATAAACCTGCTCATTTGTGAGAAAAAAAACTAAATATTTGGCAAATTAATGCATACATAAATCAAGCATCCAACAACCTACTGATAGAGAACAACATCAAATGCATTTCGAACATCATGAAGACTGAATCATAAACTTGTCTCCATAGGAGTGGCAATAGGCCTATAGTCTTCAAGGCCAAAACACTGCAATAATGTGTCAATATATTTCGTTTGACACAAAGCCATTCCACCATCAACTTGCATAAACTGAATGCCCAAATAATGATGCATATGCCGAAATCGGACATCTCAAATGAGGCATGCAAATGAGCCTTAAAACCAACAATATTCTTTTCATAAAGACCAGTGAGCAGCATGTCATCAACATACACAACAATGATCAAAAGCACATCATTAGCACACTTAACATATAAGGTGCTTTAAGTTGGACTATTCTCAAAACCATGTGCAATCAGATAGGCATGTATCTTTTCATACCAAGCACGTGGTACTTTCTTTAGACAATATAATACCTTCTTTAACTTGCACACTTGGTTTTCATGCCCTTTCTGCGCAAAGCCATGAGGCTGAAAAACATACACTTCTTCATGCAAGTCACCACTCAGAAATGTTTTTTGTCATGTCCATTCCAACCATGATGAGCTGCAAGTGCACAAATGCTATGAACAGTAGTCATTTGGTATGTAGGTGCAAAGGTCTCATCAAAATCAATGCCTCTTTCCTACACATAACCCTTTGCAAGTCACATAAAGACTCGGTACCATTCTTCATTATAGCATCATATTCAAATTGCATAGCAACCATCCAATTTTTTGAATGTTGTGCTTCATCAAAAGAAACACGCTCATTCTCATCAGAGAGACTAGATGCAACCATAGCATAGCAATCTCATGCAAAAGAGGAACTATGAGAGCCTGAATGAGTATGATATGACAGAGGTGCATCTAATTTGTTGTCATGCAAAGTCTGCACCAGCCATTTTGGCATGGTTTTTGCTTGGTCAATATCAGCTCTCTCATCGACAAGTGCATCATGTAAATCTGCATCCTCACAATTGTGGATTCTCGTGTTTTATGTGTTATGGAGGGTCATGGTGAGTCTTGATTTCTCTTTGATTTCAATGCATTTTCTCATGCAATCCACTAGAAAAATTGATTAATTTTGATGATTCCTACCCCTAATCTGGTATTGCCCAAGCCTTCCAGAAATAACACTTTGAGTTTCTCATCAGAAGGAAGTTGAAGGTAGTGTTCCATGTAATGTTTTTATCTCTAGTTCCATAAACAAAATATGCAAAATCTTCACCATTTTACTAGGTTGGAGAGTCTCCCTAAATTAAGTTTTTTGATGGTTTGTTTAGGGTCCATTAACTCTAATATTTGGTGAGACACTCTCGGTCTTTCTATTAGATTATGAGTGTGCTAGATATGCAAACGTGATGCATCACCATCTTGTAAGAGGGGTTTCCCTTGAGAAGAGTACAACATATGGTAGATTAAAGAGAGAGTGAATTAATTCAATCCTTCTATTTACATATGTCTCATGAAGAAAGGGGCTTTTCAAGTTTTTGATATTGACATGGTTGGTTCTTTGCTCCCAAGAGTGTGGAAAGAACCTAAAAAGTTTGCTTGACTCAAGAGCAAAGTATATTTCCACCAAAGGAGTATCTTGTGGGATCTTTTGTGCTAACAATATTCAAGTAGTACTTGGTGAGCTTTGAACTCTAGGTTCCATGTTCTTTTCATGAAAGAGAAAAGATAAGAAGATTGTCAAGATCCCCCAAAGAGTTTTCAAGGCTTTCAAAGAGAAATGGAGGCAAAAGAGTGTATTCGTAAAGTCTTTGTACCCCCCTCCCCCCACCTTTTTGCAAGCTAAATTCTGCTCACAAAGTTCTTGACACCCCCACTCATCCTAAGGTCAATTTCAAATAACTATACCTCAAAACAAACCAAAACGTTATATCAAATCAAGCTATGATGGATCAAAATAGGAAAATTGGTTTTCAAGGATTTTCTTTAATAGAGTGATTGTAAGGACATCATTGGATGTTTTATGGATCTAATGAGATTATATTTGCCCCAAACCTTTGTTCTTGAGTTGATGATTTATCCCCACTTTTTGAACTTTCTTAGTTCCTATTTTTGTGTTCAATTGAGCCCCAAATTGGTGGGATGATGTCCCTAGGAAGTGGCCACTTCTAGGCAAATCATTGGTCAATTTTTATGCTCCAATGCTACAAAATTAGGTGTGGGTAATTTCTTTGAGTCTTTGTAAAACTTATAAACAATATCTATAACGTCACAAAAACCTCTAACATGACAAATTCCATGAGCCTTCTCCCTAGGAAGTGTAAGTGCAAGGGACATTGTTAAACATTTTTGACTTGTTTTTGCTCCTTTTATTGCACCTCATTATTAAGATTGAAGACCCCTTTTGCTCCTTAGCCTTCTATTTGTATCCACGTCAATGGTTCTCCACTTCCTTGCCAAATGAGATCCATGCTTGGCAAAGACATTATTCTCTAAGTAAGGAACAAAAAGAGAATGATGTCTATGCAAAGCAGAGACATCATTTGGCATACTTAATGCAAATCAACCTTTTGATTCCACTTTTATAGTGTGATTATGATTACTATGCACTCGTAGTATGTGTGTGTGCCCGACACTCCCTTATGATTAGGTCAATTTCTAGCCAACAATTTCTCTACATCGACTTAATACAAGAACATTGTTTATTGAGAGTGATTTCAAAATAAAACTTTTAATATATTTCGGTCCTCACTCATCCTTCCCCAAATATTTTACACTATAGCCCTCAGCCATGGATCATCCGTTAGTTGTGTTTTACTTGCAACAAGGTCTCTACACTACACCAAAAATAAGAAACATAGTTTTGATATCTGACTGGTATACTTTCCAACCAAAGAATGCAACTAAAGAAAGTATTGTCCTCACTAATGTCATTCTAGATGTAGGTGCAAAAGTTTCATCATAGTCAATACATGTCTTTTGTGCATAACCGTTGACAACTAATCTTGCTTAATACCTATATCTAGTACCATATGCTTTTCTTTTGTTTTTGAAGATCCACTTTGTTGTCTCCTTGTTTGAATTTGGGTTCTTCCAGTGTATTCCTTTATACCACTATCCTTGGAGGTTTGATACAACCACTTTGGTGTATCCTTGAAAAGTGGTGGAATCCTTTCTAGTTCTTTAGTATCTCTTTGTTTTGGAACTCTAGAACCTTCTCCAACTTCATAAGTCAGAACATCAAGAAGTATTGATGATGGATTTGGTACTCATGTAGATAATATAACTCTCTCCACCTTTATCAAGTGCATCTTTTAGGGTTTGAGAAGTTTCATCACCCTTCTTGTATGGTTAAATATAACAAATCCAATTCCTTCTAAAAAATGCATAGTCATCTGATTTTATGAATCCTAGAATCTCTTCCCTTGACCTATATCTGGAACATAGAAACTCAATCCTTTTCTTTCAATTGCATAACCAAGAAAGATAGCTTTAATGGATTTTACATTAAGCTTACCATAATACTCTGCTTCTTGAGAGCTCCATGATGATACCCTCAGAGTAGAAAGTCAAGCTCTAGGCACAGCACACAATAGTGCACAGAGAGTCTATAGTATATGTAGAAAGACATAGTACTATTGGAGTTAGACATTTGTGGAAGCATGAACATCACAAGGAAGAAGAAGAAGCTTGGAGCACAACACAGAATATTGAATGTATTAACACTAGAATGTACAAAAGATAAGTAACCCATTACGGCTATGGGCGTATATACAAGCTAGGGGAAAAACCTCTGAAAGAGGGAAAAAAGTTCCTTGACAGTCCTAGTGTGTTCACACACATCACTACCTAAATATATCAACAAACCTCCCTTGGGAGTGATGCTGCGAAGTTGCCTCATTAGGACCATCACTAGACTGTCACCTGTTAAAAGAGGCAGCAAAGTATCATACATGTCTTTGGAGCTAATAGATGTCTCCTTAGTACATGAAAGTAAAGGCTGAATAACATCTTCCACAAAAACAACATCACAACTAACCAAAATACGTCTAGTCTATGGATGATACAGACCATATCCTTTGCTTTCAGAACTGTACCCAACAAAAATACATTTTACTACTTTATCATCCCATTTCCTACGATGTTGTTCAGGCACTAATGCATATGCCAAACAACCAAAAACACATAGATTAACAATAGATGGCTTGCCACCATGCCAAGCCTCATATGGAGTGATATTTTGTAGTGCTTTAGTGGGAAACCTGTTAAGTACATATGCTACACACATGACAACCTCAAACCAGAAACTATGTGGTAAAGCCTAGCTCTTGACCATACACCTCGCCATATCCATGAGTGACCTGTTCCTCCGTTTAGCAACTCCATTCTGTTGAGGTGTATATGGCACTGTAGATTGATGTTTTATCCCACGTTCAACTAGAAATGCATTAAAGTCAGAAGACATATATTCCCCCCTCGATTAGAATGGAGGGGCCCAATTTTACATGCTAACATATTTTCAACCAAAACCAAAAACTGTTTGAAGCACATAAACACTTTGGACTTTGCTTTGAGTGGACATACCCATGCATGCCTGGAAAAATCATCAATTATTGTTGAATGGTGTCTTTTTATTTGATATAGCACTTGTCTTGAACTCTTGTGCTTGCCTTTGTGGTGGAACTACTGTGGCTGCATTAGTCTTTGAAGAAGAAGAGAGATCCACTTGCCTTCAAGCCTGTTCTTCCATGATTGACTCCTTCTGCGTCATAGAGCTTTTGACACATACAACATCTTCTTCTATAAGATTAGTCTTAGAAGAACTAAGAGAATGTGTGACACTTGGATTTGTAATACACTAGAAAAAAGCTCTAGGACCCAGTCATCATCATTGGAGAACAATTGAATCAATCTCATTATAAGCTTTTGTGGCTTCTGATAATAGGTCAACCAATGTCCTGTCCCTAGCTACATGATGAAGTTTCTTGGTAACTACTGGGAACATGAGCACATTGGAGATCCCATTCTCATTGCAATGCTCCCTGACTCTTCTTTTGTTTACTTCATCATAATAGCCAACTGTAATGCATTTGGTGGAGCTCACAAATCTATGCAAAGAGGTATGATTCATGTTTGTCTTCACCCTACCGATGAGGACTATAAGTGAGAGAGAACATCATTTAAGCCAAGGGAGATAGAAAGAAGATAACTTACCATGTGAGGCACTCCACATCATGACATCTTGACTTCAAAGTAGTTGAAACACAGAAAGACTGGTCTCTACTATGGAAAATTACTATCCTCCAAAGAGGAGACATGGTCGAATCGGCAAAATCAGTGACCATCTTCCGAATCTGAGGGTGCTTGAAAGGCTCATCGTCAGTCACTGATCCCAACATTCTAAATCCATAGGGTATGTCTCTTATAAGAAGGGAGAAATGCTTTCTAGGCACAACAGTACAAATATTATTTACATCACTATAGAATACATTGAAATATACAAGCCTAAGTGGATCTACAGGATTGGAGAAACACTTTAGATCAGGTTCATCATCAAAATCTAACTCCTTGGCTTTCAATCTGGATTTCTCATGTCTTGCTCTTTGAATGTGAGCCAGGAATGCAGGGGGACAATCATCTAATGCCTCTATAGACTTACTTTTCCTTGGTTTCTGTAGAAGCAAGTGGAAAGACAATTAAACGAGCTCTTTGATAGACAAATGGAAACATGAGGAATCGATGCCTGGCATCGATTTCTTGCCTAGGTTGATGCCACGACTTTCTGCTGAAAGTCGATGCATGGCATCGATCTCACCCATAAGTCGATGCGTGGCATCGGCTTATGCCACTATGTCGATGCCGAGCATGGAGTTTTAGCAATAAATCAATGCCATGCATCAACTTTTAGTAGTAAGTTGATGCCAGGTATCGACTTTTAGTAGTAACTCAATGCCCAGGCATCGAGTTACTACTAAAAGTCGATGCCTGGCATCGATTTAGTGGTAGGTCGATGCGAGGCATTGAGCCAGACAACAAACGAGGCATCCTCTCTCATAATAGAACCTACCCAATCATGGAACATGATAAAATAGTCCGATAAAGCTTTGTATGATGAGGTGGTTGGATACTTTGCTTGGACCTCTGTCCAAGAAAAGCAACCCAAACTCTTCATCATCACCTCCTGAATCTTCATCCATACTTTATGACGACAATCACAAACATGAAAAGGAGAGTAGGTTAGACAAAAAATATGGGAGTAGGGAAAAAGGATCTGAGAATAACATACATACTTATTAAGCTCAGTCACCATCTCTTCCAAGCTTAACTCCTTGGAAATTACCCTTGAAAAAGTTGGTATAATCAAAGTATCATCCTTGATTCCTTGAAGGGCTCTCCACAGTGTCAACTTCATGTCCTCAGGAGCCTCTTCAATACAAAGGTCAACTTTCCTTCCCTTTCCCCTCAAATCAACCTGAGGGTTTGGCCTCGACTTCTGTTGCTTCTGGCCCTTGACCTCCTTGTTCTCCCACATTGTGAAAATCTTATCTTGCAGATACCGGATCTCACCTGTTCTGAATGCAAGCTGAAACCATGGAGCATACTTTCTCAAAGCATCAGACTTCCAATTTTCATCCAGTGCAATGCCAACCTTAATAAGGCATTGCTTTTGTAGGTTGGGATGTATTCTGCCAGCCTCCTTCATGATGCAATCTTCGTATTCATGGTGGATGAACCAAATTCTCTCTATGGAGGACATCTTCTGCCTGTAGTCATTATCAATGTTGTGATCCCAAGCAAGAAGCTTGGCTTGTAAGCCCAACATAGATTTTGCACTCTGCATACCTAAAGAAGAATGTGGTGGGGTGCTCCTTCACTAGTTGTCGGGGGCTTTTGTAGAGTGTGAACTACCAATAACATAATATGTGTAATCTTCAAATAGCTCCTCATTGAAATCCCTCACAGAGCTGCACTCATTCGGATCCACCTGACGAGGAATGGCACAATAGTAGCATGAGGATTTATCTTCATTTTCTTCTTAAGATTCTGCACATGCAAATTATGTGGCTCCCTTATCTCAAGGGGCCTCCTCCCTATGACTGGATCAATTGGTGGCCTATGGATGATATTGATTGGTAGGTGGAATAACTACCCCTTCTTTACAATCTTTCTCAGATCTATGTACTCCCTCATCTTTTTTTGCTCAGTACTTAGAATTCTCGATGCAAGCTCACCACTAGGTGCAACAATAATATCCTCAGAGCTAGAGCTTGACTAAGAAGACTCCTCATCAGCCACTCTCTTCTTTTTCTTCAATGGCTTTTTTTGACACACTGCTTACCCTTTGCCTTTACAGGGATTGTCATCTTCTATTGTGCTGGCATAATGTTGCCCTAGATCCATGGCATCAAGTCCCTAATCAGGTTCAATGAGTCCCTGTAGATCTCTGCAAGCCTCTCTGACACATAGCACTCTGAGCACAAGAAATCCATTTTGCAGATTACATTTGGTAGCCCCTTCGATGTCTCTACTAGGAAAAGGAGGTTGTCGGAATCCTCATCTTCATAGTCCAGCTTGAACACAAGGCCATACTAAAAGGCTTGTGTTGTCGTGGTCTTGCCTCTCCCATAGGCCCCTGCAAACACAAAGAGGACTGCATTCTTCTCTTCAACATACTCAAGGCACCACTCCAGGTTTGTCATGTTCCAAAGTGGATGATCTGTCCTTATCACCTCTATCTCCTTCGACCTCTCCTTCCTAGTTGCATCATCCTTAGCTATTTTGATGCTACTCTGTCCACTAGATGACATGCCAAGTAGGTTTCTCGCCCTCTAAAAGGATACAGATGCAAGGGTTTTCTTGGGGATTTTGTCTGGTGACTAATGCCTCTATCACAATGCTGATCCACAAAGCTCATTGTGACTTTGAGCTTCTTGACATACCTCTCACCTTTTAACTCAGCATCCCTGAAATGGCCTGAGAAGCATTAGCTCTTACATTAATGTGTTTTTCAAGCTAAAGGGTTGATGCCAATCATCCATTTTAGGGTGCAAGTCGATGCCAAGCATCGACTTTAGGGTTCAAGTCGATGCCAGGCATCAACTTTAGGGTGCAAGTCAATGCCAAGCATCGACTTTAGGGTGCAAGTCAATGCCAGACATTGAATTGCACACAAAGTCGATACGTGGCATCAACTTGCACACAAAGTCAATGCGTGCCATTGACTTGCAACCTAAAGTTGATGCCTGGCATCGACTTGCATCCTAAAGTTGATGCATGGCATCGACTTTAGGCTGCATGTCGATGCTTGTCATCAACTTGCACCCTAAAGTCAATGCCTTGCATCAACTTGCACCCTAAAGTCGATGCCTAGCATCGAATTGCACCCTAAAGTGGATGCGTGACATCAACTTTTAGGCCACATTCGATGCCAGGCATTGAATTTGGGTGCAAGTCGATGCATGGCATCGACTTGCACCCTTAACTTGATGCCCGACATCGAATCTCATGGAAAGATGGATCAAGAGTTCATGAGCACAGAAAATTAAAATCGCTAGAAGAGATATGATTTCCTAAAACATAAAAAAAAATCTTTTAGGAATCTTTTTTGTGGTGTGATTTTGTCTACCTCTGTGTACTCTTGCCAACATTCTTCTTCTCCATAAGAGTTTCCTTGCTAGTTTCCTAAGCTATGTGCGCCTTTGTTGTCTATGCTCGATTGCTCTCTTTGACTCGGGGATTTTGGAAATGAGAATGATCTCCTCCTCTCCTATTTATAAGCACTTGGGTTACTTGAACTAGAGACTAACTGGATCTAACTGAATGAATCCAGTTTCTAACTAGATTAGTCAACTAATCTTACTAGGATCGAGTTTCTTTTACAAAACATAACCAAACTTAAGACACTTGGAACTTTGTGAGGCAATAAACGAAATGACCACAACAAAACGAGTAAATCGGCTTTTACAATCTCACAAATTTCCTTGATCATATGCACTCTTTTGGAACAGGCTGCCACTCCTTAAAGCATCTGGAGCTCGATGACTGCATTGGACTTGAGAGCTTGGAGGTGGTGCTCAGACTTTGAGTGTTGCTTTGGCTGTCTGAATAGTTTTGGATTGGCATTCATTGATGAAAAAGTGATGTGTTTGCAGATGCTCATTTGGTACCAATAGCACATCCAGTAGCCAATTACATCACCCATACCATTGTTTTCCATCCAACCTCATAGGTTGCATGGTAGGTTCCTTTTGCCAACCAAGGGCTTGTTGCCACCTTACACAAGATAGTGCACTGTTTTAGTCTCCCTATTCATGTTCATGAAATTGTGCCACTCTTTTCCACACATACAATGCAATATATCTTTCATAAATACTCCATCAATGATTAATATGTGATTTCCACTAGGACATCACCCAAGGATATCATTCTATGCTTCACATTTGCTATGTTGAACCTGTAGTATAAGACCTACATTATATTGAGGTATTTTTACTCTTGGATTGCCACTACAAAGATGTCGTATGTTCATTGGGCTTTCTACAACTTAGTGTGCAAATGAGCGGAGTCAATAATTTTTTAGGTGGTTCTTTTGTACTTGGCCAGGGGATAGTGCATTCCAATCGTGAGGAAACTAAGTCTCACCAAAAGTGATTATGCCTCGAGAATGAAGAACTAAGACTAAAATCTTCCTAACTTAACTATTTTGTGCCCACATTGCCTAACGGACACTCTTTGGTCTACAATCTTCAAAACAAAAGAAAACTTGCTTCACAATACATAAAGAAGTACATCAAAGATGAAGAAACGACTATATTATGGTTTCACTAACAAGTTACAAATGAATGGGACTAGTTGATTGATCTAGTTAGAAACTGGATTCATTCAATTAGATTAGTTAGTCGTTTATTTATATAATCACTTGAGATTATATATTTTTGTAAAAGAATCTGTTTATTTTAATGATTAACCAATCAACAATTATTATTATTATTAAACTTTTGATTTCATGTCTACTTGATGTGACAGTTTCACTTGATCTTGGACTTCTACTCATTTAAAAAGGTAATTCATCTTCGGTCCTCTTTGATGTAAGTGAAGATGAACTCAATCTTTTTAGTGGATGCTTGGGCATCAGCTTCCTCTACTCATATTGATACAGTTTCGAATTCATTGTTCTCAATTGACCCTTTCCTCATAAGTGATGATATCCATGGTTTAGAATGTGTTGATAATCATTCTATGTTTTCTGTTGAGTCATTTAAGTTATCCAATTTGCAGTGCAGTGCTGCTCAACCAAATGCACCTCTTGATATCCCATCTAATCCAGCCATTGATCTCCCTTTTGACTCAAGTGCATGTGGAGCAAAGGAGAGGCAAAACATGCTCAATCTACAGTTTGAAAGAAGGCATTGTGAAGTAAGTCAAAAAAGATTTAAATTTCTTACTTCATATAGACAGATTGCATTGGATATTGTGAAGCATTGTTGTGGTTTGAAATCTTTGTACAATTTAGGAATGAAGAAACGAAAGCACCTAAGAGAGAAATTCCTCCATTTAGATAGTGAAAGGCAGGATATATACCTTGTTTTTCACATACAAATGATTGAGGATAACATGTCAGTAACACCTATTGCTTTTGAATACTTCTTTACTCAAGGGATGCGATGTTGTAGGGCTGCATTTAAAATTGCAATGGGTGTGGGAAATTTTATAATACATAGGGTTCAACAGGGGCTTATGAATGGGGATCTCGTTTTGGATACGTTCCATGTTGGGACCAAAGGATCTGTTGGACGTCATGCAATGAATTGGATGATGAACTATTTTAGCTTGCATTGTGAGGTTATGCCTACAACTAGAAGGTTGCACTTGTCAGATAACTTTACTCGTCGAGAGGTATTTCAAATATATAAAGAAGACATGGAAAATAGAAGTGAGAAGTTTGTGTTGTATCATCACTTTACTCGATTATGGAAGCAAGAGTTTAACAATGTGTCTATTCCTCGTAAAGTTAGAATGGGTGAATGTTCAATTTGCAACACTTTGAAAAACACAGCAAAGGGGGCTACAACACCACAAGAAAAAGATAATTATAAAAACCTTCTAAACAACCATCATGAGAGTCGAGCTTTAGAGAGAAAGAATGCAATTCATCATCAAAGTAAAGAAGTCAAAAATCCAGAGCGTTATATGTGTTTGTTGATCGATGGTATGGATAAAAAAAACATGTTTGCCACATTTTTATCGCACCCCTAAGGACATTGGAGATGAGTTCCTTGTGAAAATGCATTTGGTTGGTGCTTTGGTATACAATGGAATTGTAATGTCCAAGGTTTTCTTCACAGATCCGAATGTGCATAATGATCCAGACCTTACAATTACTGTCATTCATCGGGTTTTGCAATCATGGAAGGGTCATTTGCCACCAACTCTGTATTTGCAATTGAAAATACTGCAAGAGAGGATAAAAATTCTACAATCTTTGGATATTTATGCATGCTTGTTGATAAATAGGTATTTCAAAAGGTTAAGGTAAATTTCCTTCTAGTTGGGCATACTCATGATCACATTGACCAAATGTTCAGTACTTTCTCTAAGAAGTTGGCATGTAATAATGCTTTTACTCTTCCAATTTTATCTAAGCTTATTTTAGAAGCATATACTCCAAAATCGAAAGTTTAACACCTCACAGAGATTTATAACTTCAAGCACTTTTGCTCAATGGGCCTTGATAATAGTGCTAAGGTTTTGGCTCCATTGCACAATATTAGTTTCAACCATGTATTCTTGATGAGGAGGGTTGATGACATAACCCTTTTATTTGCAAAGCAGTATTCATCTTCTCCTGGGTGGGAGCCTAAAGAGGGATGTAGATTCTTGTTGCAGGTGCCTAATTTGTCTGTGTATGATGCAGAACAATCACTGTATGAAGATAAAAACAATACAGAAAGATGTGGAAATGTGGTTGATCAAAGTAAAAGCTGGATGCATGCACTCATTGAAAAGAAGAGAAATATTGAGCGTCCAAAAAAATATGTTGGAGATCAAGATGTATCTTGGTGGGATGATGTTTTCAATCATAAAGAAGAGATTATAAAGTATACGATTGCAGGTCATTGGCCAGTTGATGTTCCATTCACATGGGATTTTTGTACACAAATCTCAGTGAATGTGGCCCAAGCATGTAATGCAAATGCACTTCAAAGTTTATACATCCAGGAGAAAGAAATATTTATGTAGGCTGTTGGCAGTAGCCAGAGGCACACAAGATGCGGAAGCATGTAAAGACAGAGCAGGGAGTCATTCGAATCAATTTTTCAAAGATTTATGTTCTATAAATATTCTTCAAAACCTACAACAGTGATTTTCATCACTATTGTAACATATGTAACATAGAAAAACCCTTTTTGTAATTTATAGCTCCATTTTGTGCAAGCCGAGGAGTCCTCGAGGTTGAGGAGCTTAGGTAGAATGAGCGTACCAATTTTGGTTATTTTTAGACACCGTTTACCCTTTCAAATATCATCTAGGACCTATTTTTTAACTATGCCGGTCACTAGATGTGAAACTGGTCAAAACTAGTCTAGAATCTATAAAAAGAGCTAGAGAGCTCATTTTTGAGGTGGGTTAGTGAGAGCTTAGAGCTAATTTGAGCTTGTAATTGAGATCTTGAGCAACAGAGTTGATTTCTCACCTTCCATTGTGTCTTGCTTGTCTCTTCCTAGTGTGTGTGTATGTGTGTGTGCATCTCTATGCTTCTCACCTTCACTCTCACTTCACCTCACATTCACGATCTTCATATCACTCCTATCTCTTCCGCGGATTGACATTAAGGAGGTGGAGCTTCTTAACGTGGTTCTCACCATTGTGCTAGAGCAACACCAAATTTGGCGCCGTTGCCGGGGGTCGAGTCTAGGACGAATGTGTGATGGTAAGAGTATAGCAAGAAGTGGCGTTGGAAGGTAAAAATTTCAGTTTTTTGTTGTTTTTTTTAGTTAGTTTTTGGTGTTTTTCACCTCGCACACACTCCATCTTCATCACCGCATCATCATCTTCAACTCCAAAAGAATCATAAAATTCACCATATTCACCCATTCTCCTCATTTCCCATCATTTGTGCATGCGAGAGAGAGAGAGCTTTTGTGCTTGCATGTGCTACTGTGTTTTTGAGTTTTCTTGCAGGTACAGTGCTCTAAAGCATCAGGAAGGCTGCAAAAAGGTAAAATTTCACTTTCTGTGAGAAACCTGCCGACTGTGTCAGACCATCGCGATGGTCTGTCAACTTCGGAATTTTTGGTAAGCGAGTTCACCACGAGGTAGGCGACACACGTGCATATAAGGATCCACAAATACATTTGCAAAATTCATACTTTGGTGGACCATCGCGATTGGCTCCGACCATCGCGATTGTGTCACACCATCGTGATTGGCTCATGCCATCGCGACAACTCGGCCGGACCATCGCGACGGTCTCACGCCATCGCGACGGTTCACTTGAACCATCGCGACGGTCCTTAACCATCGCGACGATCCTATCGACCCCACGCCATCGCGATTGGCTCATGCCATCGCACCGACGCTGCCACATGGCAAGCTAGACCATCGCGATTGTTCGCTAGTCACGCCATCGCGATGACTCAAAATCAGACCATCCCGATTGGCTCATGCCATCGTGCCCGTGACCATCGCGACGGTCCACTCGGACCATCACGACGGCTCGCGTTGACCGTTGACTCACGCCATTGGGACGGTTCATTTTTGGACCATCACGATCATTCATTCCAGACCATCGCGACAGTTCACATTCACGCCATCGCTGTTGAAGAAACACTCACAAATTTGACAAACAGACATGCATAAAAGGAAAAGAAAAAGAGAAGCAGAATCAAAGAAAATCAAAAAGCCTTAGTGGAGGGACAAATCCACAACCGTTATGTACAGTACAGAATCTTCCAGGATCAGAGTTCGTTACACCGAATCAAACTATACATAGAGAGAACGTGCATAGGAATAATAGAAGGGGAAGTGCGAACAAGAACGTGCGTGAGAAGAGCGCGCAGTATAACTAAGAGCACAAATAGAAGAAGAAAGGGAGAGTGAGAGACAGAGAGAGCTTTTAGTTATGGTTAGAAGAAGACGCCAGAGATCGCGTATGTAGAAGAAGACGCCAGAGATCGCATATGTAAAGATGAATAACAGAAACCTGAAATGTCGCGTATTCATCTGAGAGAGATGGTAGGAAGGAACTACTCACTGTAGGAGAGTTTCTGTAGCTTGAGCAAGAAGAGGCCAAGCCTATTTGTACACATCTTCTCTAATAGAAAACACATGTTCATGTGGAAACTCGTGTGCACTGTTCGTATGTGAAGAAACCGAAGTATCGTCATACTACGTTTAAAATAGTTAATAGTTAAAGTTTTCACAGTAAACGTATTTTTGGTCAGTTACAGTTTCTCAGTAAACGTGTAATTTCCGGTAGAAGAATGAAGTAGATCTCACAGAGTAATGGGAAGTTTTGTATGAGAGATAGCTCATTCTGTAGCTAGACATCTCTAATTTCAGTTGATTAATGTTTTCAGTGGAAAAGATATCTACACACAGTACAAAGCCTGACCGGAAAGAGGCTTTCTGAACTTGTGGAGTTTTTCCTTAAACTTCAGGAAGAGTTTAGTAAGTTAAGGAAGTACACGCATCACTCCCTTACTTCATAAACATTCACTTGAAGTAATTATAAACAGAATTGAAGTTCATTCCGGTACAATTCCGGTACGATCACGGTGTCAGTCCAGTGACAGTCTGGTGAAGTTTCAGTGAAATTTTTCAGTGAATTTAGAGCGCAGTCTTATACGCTGAGCGTCAGAAACTTTGCTAAGCTATTGATTGATTACAGAGGTGTTCTAAATCACTCTAGCTTAGTTCTTCTTGGGCGTGGCGATTTCCGCAGGCTTAATAAGGTTCAGCCTTCGTCGCGTCGACAAGAAGTGGTATCAGGAAGAGCCAAGTAAAACCACATCAGTGGTATCAGAGCCAGAATATCCACCCTCAATTGGCGTCAGAGCCAAGGATAGACCCAAGAGCCGAACGATTCTGAAAAGCAGAAAGGTTCGCAAAGAACAACCGGAAGTGAAGATACAAGAGAAGTCGAAAACTTTCATAAGGAAAGAAGAACGCTGAAGAGATCAACAGCAAACGGTATCAAGAAGTATTCTGAAGCCATCCTCAAGAGTAAAGGTTTGTGAAAGGTAAAACCCTTAACATCATACTCATTGAAAAAATTATGGCAGACCACGTTACTATTGACAAACTGGACAGAGATAATTATCCTGCATGGGTAATGCGCATGGAAGCCTTACTTATGAGTAAGGACTTAATGATGTATGTGACAAGAGAAGAAAAGAAGCCGAATTTCGAAGATGATAGTCAACCGGAAAAAGAAGAATTAGAAGCCTTGAAGCTGTGGCAGAAGAAAGATGCAACGGAAAGAGCCTACATCTATAATACTGTAATAGACCATCTACTACCGCATATTAGAGGTCTGGAGAAAGCAGAGGACATATGGAGTGCGTTGGAAGATCATTTCCAAAATACTACGAAAGCTAGGAAGGCTAGCTTATGGTCCGAATTCACAATGTTCAAAAAGAAGTCGAGTCAAAGTATTAGTGACTATGTTACTAAGATGAAGGATCTAGCAGATAGTCTTGGATCCATAAATGAAGACGTCGAAGATCACAGATTGATAGCGCAACTACTAACAGGTTTGAGAGGAGATGAAAGGTGGAAACCTTTCGTACTCTCAACTGAACTTTCTTTAAATCATTTTGTGCCAGATTTAAATCAGTTGCTTGGTTTGATGCTCACATATGAGCAAGACCTGAAAGGAGATGCAGATAAAGGACAAAGTTCAGCGATGTACATGAAGAACAAGAAGAAAGACAAAGGTAAGTCAAAAGACGAAGAAGAGTCAAGCTCTCAGGCCTATTACGCAAGAGGTAAAGGCACTGGCAGAGGAAGAGCAAGAGGTTTTGGAAGAGGAAGAGGCAGCCAGAGCAATAACAAGAAGGCCTGCTAGATTTGTGGATTAAGTAATCATCTGGCTCATGACTGTTGGCACAATCAACAAGGATCAAATCAGAATCAGAATAATAATAGCAGAACTAGGAGCGGAAGATATCAAAGAGGCAGACAAGGCCAAAGAGGTGGATATGGTAGAGGTGGAGCGAGAAGTTGGGGACAGAATCAATCCTACAACACCACCTACAACAACTACGCAAATGACACGCATAATGAAAGTCATACATCATTGATGATGAACTCTATCAGCACATCAGAAAATGAAGACCTAAAGGTATTTTACATTGATTCTGGATGCTCAAATCATTTGTCGGGAAATATAGAACTGATGTCAGAACTAGTAAAAGGTAGTTCTAGTCACACTGTTCAAACAGGTGACAATACGAGACATAGCGTACATTCAATTGGAAAAGTGAAATGCAAGAGTGGAGCAGATTTGCTAACCAATGTTTTGTATGTTCCAACAATACCAAAAAATTTGATCAGCGTAGGACAAATAGTTGAGAAGGTTTTCAGGTCAGATTTACAAACAAAGGAGTATTTGTAGAAGATCCCGAGAGTGGATATAATCAGATCGTGTCTCGAAAGAAAGAAGGAAGACTCTTTACTTTAAGAGTACAAGGGAACATTGGCCAAGCGTTGCTCACACATGGTGAGAAGGTAATTACAGAACTTGATCTATGGCATAAGAGATTAGGTCATTTCAATGAAAAAGGAATTAAAACTATGATCGCAAACCAGTCTGTACTGGGATTACCGAACATACAGAATCAACATATGATTCATAAGTGCAAAGCATGTCAGATGGGAAAAGCCCACAGGTTACCTTTCCAGTAGAAAGGATTCAAACATGATGGAGTACTCGAGCTTATTCATACAGATGATGGGGGCTAACGAAAGAAGGATCAATCAGCGGATCGAGGTACTATGTCTTATTCATTGATGATGCAACAAGGTGGATAAATCTTTATGTTTTGAAAGAGAAATCAGAAGTGTTTGGAGCTTTCAGGCATTTTTATGCATATGCTGAAAGACTTACCAGACGAAAACTTAAAAGACTGAGGTCTGATGGAGGGGGAGAATACTTCTCTCGAGAATTCAATGACTATCTTTGGAACGCAAGTATTAAGAGAGAAATAACCTGCAGATATACACCACAACAAAATGGAGTAGCAGAAAGAAGGAACCGAGTTCTAGTCGAATTTGCACGAGCTATGCTAAACGAAAAGGATTGTCCAAACTATCTTTGGGCTGAAGCTGTAAACACAGCTACATACTTGGTAAACAGATTTCCATGTACAACATTAGAAGGAATGACCCCTTATGAAGCTTGGTGGGGAAAGAAGCCAACACTTGATCATTGCAGAGTGTTTGGATCAGTAGTGTATGCTTATGTACCATCACAACTGAGACATAAGCTTGAATCGAAAGTAGTGAAATATGTGTTCGTCGGATACGATGAAAAACAGATGGATTATAGGTTATGGAGTCCTCTAACAAAACAGTTTATTGTTTCTAGAGATGTTACTTTTGATGAACAGAAAAGCTGGTATGCAGATCAAAGTCATACGACTGAAGAAATTGAGGAAGAGGTAAGAAGGAAAGAGAAAGGAAAATCAATTGTGCAGGTGAACAGAGATGAAGATCATATGCAGGCAAGTACGTCCAAGATCGGATCAGGTATGAGAAATGAAGATGAAGAAGTGTATTCAGACACTTATGAAGAACCAAGAAGGTCAAGTAGGACTAGAAGACAACCAGAAAGGTATTCATATGATACCTCATACATAACTCAGAAAGATTATGCATATATGGTCAAAGATGATGAAGAACCACAGAGCTATGATGAAGCGGAAGAAGCAATGAAAGAAGAAATCAGCGCACTGGAAGAGAACAAGACATGGGAACTTGTTCCGAAACCAAATGGTAAGAAAGTAATCGGAAATAAATGGGTTTTCAAAGTAAAGAAATTTGCAGATGGAAGGATAGCCAGATACAAAGCGAGGCTGGTGGTCAAAGGCTATGCCCAGACGCATGGCATAGATTATGATGAGACGTTTAGTCCGGTGGCAAGAATGTCAACCATAAGGACAGTAATTGCTGTAGCTGCATCGAAAGGATGGAAGCTAAGTCAGCTAGATATAAAGAACACATTTCTGAATGGATACATTTCTGATGAAGTGTACATGGAACAACCTGAAGGGTTCGAAAGTTTCAGATACCCAAACTTTGTCTGCAGATTAAGAAAAGCACTTTATGGACTGAAGCAAGCTTCAACAGCTTGGAATTACAAACTTGTGAAATATCTGAATGAACTTGGATACCAAAGTTCGAAGGCAGACGCAAGTCTACTCATAAAGAGAATAGAAGAAGGTATGATCTACATTTGTATTTATGTAGACGACTTAATAATCACAAGAACCTCAGATGAAGGGATTACAGAAGTAAAGAAACTACTCGAAAGAGAGTTCAAGATCAGTGACCTAGGGAAGTTATCATATTTCTTAGGAATGGAAATCACATACACAGACCATGGTGTATATGTTTCACAAGAAAGGTATCTCCTAAACTTACTGAAGAAGTTTAATATGGAGAATTGCAGAGAAGCTTCAACACCGCTTGAAGTAAATCATAAACTCAGGAGATACAGTGGTGCAGAGTTTAAAGATATGAAGATATATCAGTCATTAGTAGGAAGTTTAATTTATGCTACGCTAACGAGACCAGATCTTAGTTATGCAGTGGGAGTTCTCTCACAATTCATGCATTGTCCGATAGATCAACATTGGGTTGCAAGACAAAGAGTTCTTAGATATGTCAAAAGAACTATAAAAGAAGGATTATATTATCCTTTTACGTCAGATATAAAGCTGAAAGCATACAGTGACTCAGACTAGGCTGGAAGTCAAGATGACAGAAGATCAACGCACGGGTATATGATATACTGAGGAGATAAGCTGGTAAGCTGGTGTTCAAAGAAGCAACACACAGTAGCGTCATCGTCAACAGAAGCCGAATACAAAGGACTCGTAGAAGCAGCTAAAGAAATAATACGGATGCAAACCTTGTTCAAAAGCATGGGTATTGATCAAGGTATACCTATCATACATGGAGATAACATGAGCTCGTTGTATCTTGCAGCAAACCCAGTATTTCATGCAAGAACAAAGCACATAGAGATTCAGTATCATTTCCTGAGGGAAAAGATAATGGAGAAAGAGATAGAAATAATATACACTCCGACAAAAGACCAGATTGCAGATATTTTGACAAAAAGCTTGGATGGAACAAAGACAAATAGATTCAAAGAGATGGCAGGTATAAAAGAAAGAAAGATATATTAAAGACCAGAAGATGTCAAATTAGTGATTGAGGGGGAGCTGTTGAAGAAATACTCACGAATTTGATAAACAGACATGCATAAAAGAAAAAGAAAAAGAGAAGCAGAATCAAAGAAAATAAATAAGCCTTAGTGGAGGGACAAATCCACGACCGTTATGTACAGTACAGAATCTTCCAGGATCAGAGTTCGTTACACCGAATCAAATTGTACATAGAGAGAACGTGCATAGGAATAATAAAAGGGGAAGTGCGAACAAGAACGTGCGTGAGAAGAGCGCGTAGTATAAATAAGAGCACAAATAGAAGAAGAAAGGGAGAGTGAGAGACAGAGAGAGCTTTTAGTTATGGTTAGAAGAAGACGCCAGAGATCGCGTATGTAGAAGAAGACGCCAGAGATCGCGTATGTAAAGATGAATAACAGAAACCTGAAATGTCGGGTATTCATCTGAGAGAGATGGTAGGAAGGAACTACTCACTGTAGGAGAGTTTCTGTAGCTTGAGCAAGAAGAGGCCAAGCCTATTTGTACACATCTTCTCTAATAGAAAACACATGTTCATGTGGAAACTCGTGTGCACTGTTCGTATGTGAAGAAACCGAAGTATCGTCATACTACGGTTAAAATAGTTAACAGTTAAAGTTTTCACAGTAAACGTATTTTTGGTCAGTTACAGTTTCTCAGTAAACGAGTAATTTCCGGTAGAAGAACGAAGTAGATCTCGCAGAGTAATGCGAAGTTTTGTATGAGAGATAGCTCATTCTGTAGCTAGACATCTCTACTTTCAGTTGATTAATGTTTCCGGTGGAAAAGATATCTACACACAGTACAAAGCCTGACCGGAAAGAGGCTTTCTGAACTTGTGGAGTTTTTCCTTAAACTTCAGGAAGAGTTCAGTAAGTTAAGGAAGTACACGCATCACTCCCTTACTTCATAAACATTCACTTGAAGTAATTATAAACAGAATTGAAGTTCATTCCGGTACAATTCCGGTACGATCACGGTGTCAGTCCAGTGACAGTCTGTTTAAGTTTCGGTGAAATTTTTCAGTGAGTTTAGAGCGCAGTCTTATACGCTGAGCATCAAAAACTTTGCTAAGCTATTGATTGATTACAGAGGTGTTCTAAATCACTCTAGCTTAGTTCTTCTTGGGCGTGGCGATTTCCGCAGGCTTAATAAGGTTCAGCCTTCGTCGCGTCGACAAGAAGTGGTATCAGGAAGAGCCAAGTAAAACCACATCAATCGCGATCATTCATTCCGGACCATCACGACTGTTCGCTCCTTCGGACCATCGCGATTGTGCCACGCCATCGCGACGGTTCACCTGGACCATCACGACGGTCCCAGACCATCGCGATTATCTCAGACCATCGCGATTGCTCACCCCAAACACAATTTTTAGGGTTTGATTTTTTGACCAAATTTGGGGCTATTTTTGGCAAATTTTTCGGTGATTAGACTCATAGAAGACCCCTTAGCTCATATTTGGAGGAAAACCTGTTTGTCAGTTGTTACCCCCGAGATCCTGAACGGTCATATCTTTTTCATCCGAAGTCCGTTTTTTGAGTTTTATAGCTCGTTAGAAAGCTCTTTACGAGTACTACGTGACCTGAACTGTTTTTTTCATAAAGAATACGTTGATTTTTAGATAAGCTAATTTGAGTTTGACCTAGTGTGGGACTAGAAAAGCCAGGGGGTAGCACAAAAATTTGGGCAAAAGGGAAAGGACCTTTAAGGGTGTATATACTCAAGTGCTTGATCATCCATTTGTGAGATTGGTCTAATATTGGATTTTTCCAGGTCTTGCAAGGGAAATCAAGGGCAAACAAAGCAAGGCAGTGAAGAACGCAGGGCTTGGGAAGCGCGACTTCTTGGGCATCAGAGCAACCACCAAGGCTGACTTGAGGTTGGACGATTACTCAACCCCCTCAGTCAATTATTATCTTAGGCTAAACAGTAGCATTGTGGATTAGCGACGATAGGAACACCTCAAGTTCAAGAGATTTAATTTTTTAAGTTCAAGACTAAAGTAAAGGTGTGTGATACGAAAACCTAAAAGGAAAGAACTTAATTCTGATGGAACGAGAACTCAAAAGTACCACAGAAGTCGATTCCTAACGCATACATCTAGACAAGAACTTAAAGACACTTAAAAAGAACCTAGCACTTAAAAACAAGGAACATTGATGATCAGAGAGTGCCGGGAAGTAAATTCTTGAACCTTAGATCGGGCAAGCATATAGGTAAGTCAGACCGACAAAGCCTTAGATCATCAGAGGCAAGTGTAGGAACTACTACACGATCGTGGGCTCAACAATTGAATAGTAATTACCCCTACGAGAGCTCAGACACGAGTGAATCTGAAATGGCATTTAGCACAGAAAGACCAGAAGGAGGGTCAAATGTAGCATATTTAGAAAGACCCGAAGGACCCTATAGGACTCAACTAGAATTTCTCCGAACCAACCGCTTAGGTGCTCGCATCTATGAGGATGGTTTGTGAAGACAAGTAGTACAAATGCATAACCCGGATCAACCCATTGGATTGGAACGTCCAGTGGTGAAATTTGAAAGAGACGCGTACATAGACAAAGAAGGAACGAGGTACATCTTAAGTACGCAGCCAAACAATACGAATGAGTTTGGCGTAATTCAGTTAGAGATGGAAGCGAGATCCTAAGGAAAAGAACCATTAGAAGAACCTAGGACACCTAGAGGGAAATCTGTACTGACACGAGTACTAGTTCGAGATTGGACCCCTCAGGATAATAGAAGCATAAAGCTGTTTGTAAATAAAGAAACTGACAAAGCATTTTGGAGGTACAGAACCGAACAACCTAGTGAGGTAGGCTCCATCATAATCTACGAATTTAAGGGCCCAGATACACCTGAAAAGGTTGTATACCTGGGTGAAACCTCAGAAAGAGTATTTGTGGTACCTGACCATGCAAGAAATACCTACACATGGAGAGGTGAGTTGGTATTCCCCAAGACAACCCCTCTATTTACGAGGATGTAGAGGAAGAAAAACTGAGTGAACACACAGGTTTTGAATCTAATTCTTTGCAAGAATTACCTCTGTTCACAGGACCTTGGGAAGACAAGTCTATTAGTATGAGAGCACCCACGATAATAGTGAGGAACGAAGAATCAGTGATCCATAGAAACACTGAAGTGATCAAGAATACTAAAGTACAATGTAATCTCACTCTAGAGGAGTTGTTGAAGGTTAAAAACCAGAACTGTAGAAACATGTAGCAAATCAATTCCCCGAGCTTGCTACTACTCCCTCGCAGATAGGATCACATAAGAAGGTACCAGAGATACCCGTAGAAAAGATCGGAGATGTAAGTGAAGGAGAGGAAGGTAACACTTATCTTCCAATAACCCATCAGGGCTACACCATGAAAGCCATCTTAGACTCAGGAGCTGGAGTAGCCATAGCTACCACCGCTTTATGGAAACGTTGGGGTAAGCCAACATTGAGACCCACCAGGACGAAGCTACAAATGGCTGACGGACACATAGAAAAACCATTAGGCTTACTAGAAGGCATATCTCTCACCACTTGTGGTGTGGAGTTTGAGCATACTTTTGCCATTTGTGATTTTGCAAAAAATCATGCTTATGAGATGATTTTAGGACGACCATTCATGCGTCAGTTGCAAATTGTACAAGATTGGGGAACTAATTCTTTGTACTTGCAACATTTAGGAGTGACTACTAAAGTCAAGCTTAAAGACTATTCACATCAATATGTACCCCCAATACAATGGAATACCATCCATAAGACACAGGTAGAAATGGAATCAGTACACTCGCTGGAATCAGATCCCTCATGGTTGCATGAGGATACTCATTTATGGATGTGTAAAGTAGCCAAACAAGAGGAAGAACGATTAGAATCTAGGACTTTAGGTGTAGAACAACATCCACGAACTCTTCAAGACCCAGCTTATGCACCTGCAGTATTTCTAGACGAAGAATTCGAACCCCATGGTTGGGCAGAAATCCTAGCAACCATGGATGTAGCCATCAATGAAGAACAATGGACACCCCACTGTGACGAGGATGGCTATGACATTTCAGTTTTCACGATAGAGCCAATCATGTGTGATTCAGTTATTGAAGAATGTGAACCTAACACTGATGCATTCGAGGATGCAGGTGACTTCGATCTAGAGTCAATTATTATGGATCCTCCTTTTGCATCAAAGGAAGAATATTTTTACGAGGTAGAAGCTTACCCTCCGAAACACGAAGAACTTATGAATGATGTGAGGTTAACCACACAAGTGACTGACAAAAGTGAAGGTAAGAAAAGGAAGAAGAAAGAAACCATGTGAGAAGAAGAAGTATCCTTGTTTGAGGTTCCTGAGAACTTCAAGAAGTATGAAATAGAAGATAGACGAATCATGGTACGAATGCCTAATAGAAAAGCTGAAGTTGGAAAATTATATGATAATCGAGAGAAAACCAAGAAAATCATAGTAGCCATAGAAGGAGAAGAAGAAAAATGTACATACATCGATCATGATTTGATGAATGAAGAAGAAGAAGAATTAGTTGCCCTATTGCGCGAATATAGAGACGTGTTTGCTTGGAGTTACAAAGATTTGAAAGGAGTAGATCCAGACATATGTTCCCATAGAATCCCTATGACTCCAGATGCAAAACCCACGAAACAGAAACCATACACGTACAATGATAATTACGCTGCAAAGATTCATATACGAAATTGATCGTTTAATAGAAGCAGGATTCATATACGAAATTGAGCATACCGAATGGGTATCCCCCATTGTGGTTGTGCCCAAGAAGAATGGAAAATTGCATGTGTGTATTAACCTTAAAAAAGTTAATGCCGCCACAATTAGAGATAGTTATCCTCTTCCTATCACGGAACATTTATTGGAAAGAGTTGCGGGCAAGGAAGTTTACAGCTTTCTTGATGGATTCTCAGGCTATAATCAAGTAGCCATTGCTCCCAAAGATCAACACAAGACGGCTTTTGTCACAGAATGGGGCATATTTGCATTTCGTGTGATGCCTTTTGGCTTAACAAATGCACCCGCCACTTTCTAGCGACTCATGTGTCATGTTTTTAAGGAATTCTTACGCAAGAATTTGGAAGTTTATGTCGATGACTTATGTGCTCATTTGAATGTAAGGCAGACACATATCCCAGAGTTAAGACAAATATTTGACAAATGTGGAGAATATCAGGTTTGTTTGAACCCAGAAAAATGCATTTTCATGGTCAGACAAGGCAAAATTTTAGGACACATTGTGCCAAAGAATGGAATTTCGACAGATGAAGAAAAAGTGAAAGTAATTGCCGATCTACCTAGACCAACTAACGTAAAAGAAGTACAGGCATTTATGGGTCATGGCGGTTATTACAGACAATTCATACACATGTATGCAATCATAACTAACCCTTTGTATCTTTTGACCAAGTTTGAATGGACAGATGAATGTGAGAATTCATTCAATGAACTTAAACGACATCATGTGCTCAGCACCTATATTGACCACCCCAGATTGGAGTAAGCCATTCCATGTACATGTGGATGCATCCAATTATGCCATAGGATGTGTGTTAGCACAACTCACGAATGAAGGTAATATAGATCTCCCCATAGCTTATGTGAGTAGACAGTTGAACGCAGCAGAAAAAAATTACACCACTACGGAACGAGAAGGATTAGGAATGATCTACGCGGTAAAGAAATTCAGGCATTATTTATTGGTAAATAAGTTCAATTTCTTTAAAGATCATCAAGCATTACTGTATTTAGTCAATATAGCCATGTAGTACAAGAAGATTAATACATTGGTTTCTATTACTCATGGAGTATGATTTTGAAGTAGTAGTCAGGAAAGGAAAGACACATCTCAGAGCTGACCACCTATCAAGACTAATCTCAGGAGAAGCTCCTCAAGGGATAGCGGATGAATTACCCGATGCATATTTGTTTAACCTTGAGATAGCACCAGAATGGGCTAAGCTGATAGTTCCTATTCTCACCTATGGACCCAAGAATCCTAGGATAAGGATCAAAGAAGGAGAGATTACCAAATCTCAAAGATATCAAATAATAGCAAGAAGTATATATAAATAGGATAATCAAAAGATTCTTGCTTGTTGTGTAGATGAACTAGAACATGCGAATTGGTTGCAATTAGCACACGTAGGTGCACTAAAGCAGCATCACTCGAAACATCAAACATTACAGACTCTGCATAGACTAGGAGTATATTGGCCTTCGATGGAAGCAGATGTCTACAAGTTGTGTAAAGAATGCCTTGTTTGTTGTGAAAGACCACCAGTAGAACATGCTACATTATATCACGTGTCTCTCACACCAGAATGTTTGCAAGAAATCATTCCATAAACCACATCACGACACTCGGCTACACGGGTTACACATCGGTTATGGAAAGGGATTGCGGTCTCACTTTAATGGGATCATAATTAATTTCCATACTAATGTGTTAATCTTATGTAGCAGATCTACTATGCATTCGCATCATTCACCATGCAGGCAGAAAGACCATCAGAAGCTGGCACAAGTGCACCCATGGCAAATATTGGAGAACTACTCGTGGAACCACATTCGACGGCTCAACCACCAGAATTCCACGGATTTCCAGGGCCCATGCCAATTGACGATCCTCCTAGGGGATACATTGAGAAGATTCATCGCAATTCTCACTGGTTTCAAGGGCTAGCAAGACCATTGGCGGATGCCGATTTTATCTTTGAGGCCAATTTGACGTTTGATCACCGTACCTGGGGCAAATATCAGTTCTTCTCTAGAGAGTTCAAAGGACTACAGAACAGAGAAGACCTAACGCACGTTTGGGCAAGAGCAGGGTTTACAAAGTATTTCAGTGACCCTTTTCCTAAACCTGACTTCATCAGATGTTACTATTTAGTCACAACATTGACGGCTTCGGAGAACAAAGATTTGCCAAGCACCTTCATTTTGCCATCCTTAGTGAACGATCCACCATATAAAAGATTTTATCTTTCTAAAGATTTGATTAGAGCTGCCATTAAGATCCATGGTACGCACACTCCAACAAAACGAGAAAGGCTGGTTCTAGAGCCAATGAAATGTGGTGATGTTACTAAGTGGGAAGATATTTCAGCAATCACACCTGAGCTATCTAAACCGATGAGGATATGTATGCAGCATTTCACATTCCCCGCTCAGGACAGATTCACCATGCCCCACAAACGTATATGGTTTGGTTTATATTTAGCATGTACTGGACCACAAACAATTGATCTGGCTAGCTGGATAATTGATCAGCTCTACTTAGCCCAACATAGATGGGAAAGAAAGAAGGTAATCAATGGATGTTGCGCTCTCACGCACATTGTATATATGTGTTTGGCATACGATTTACCTATCGAGCGTGCAATGACAAGTGAGGAGCTGAAAGCATTCAAGGGAACAACAAAGAAAGCTAGGAAGCCTAGCAAAGGACGAGCAGGAAAGCGAATGAGAGGAACTATCCCCTGCCTTCAGGTGCCAGAATCACCCTCACCACAACCCTCTCCAGAGAAGTCTCCTACAGAAGCCACTCCAACGGTACAACCTATTCGCATAGGATTATCAAGACCAGTTGTAACGAAAGGCACTACCAGTGCAGTTACCTCACAGGCAACATCAGTTCAGGAACCTACCACCACTACAGCAGAAGTTCCCACCACTATTGGTGCGGAAGCTTTTTCTTTTCCGATACCTAACTTGGAAGCAGAACCCATAGATACAACGTTTGATTTCGAAATGCAAGATGCTTTCTCCAATGAATTTCAATTTTCTGAAGGCCAGATTTTCTCTCAGGAATATGAGCGGCCAAGCTACCCGACCATGCCCCGAGACCAACCACAAGGACAAGTAGTGTCTAGTTCCGAGGAAGAAAGAACAGAGACAGATGAAGATGATGGCGATGACGAAGCCAGCCAGGGAACTCATGAACCCCACGAACATGTGCAGACAGATGAACAAGGACAGCACACCGACACCCAGGGTGATACTAGTACGCATGAAGATGAAACCTTTGAAGCAGCAGCTTATACGCTAGCCATCAAGAAGCTATATCGCACTATGGAGAAAGTTTGGGCATGTAAAAAGTTAATTGAGGAAGAGAGCCAAGCACTTATAGAACAGGAACTTGTCTCAGTCGGATTCGAAGAAGTATACATCAGAGGCTTTCGAGAACTTGTCAAATCAGTGGGATCCACAGAAGCCTTACGATATTTGCAGAGGAAACCGTTACCGCAGTATGACCCCCGCAGAGTCCGTTTACTAACCAAACCTGGGGAATACATTCGTGTACCCATCGGCGGTCAATCTTCAGAACAGGCCAGGGAAGCACGTCTCATCCCTGAAGGCTCATTGGCAGAAGACACCATTATCATCGACTCCCCACCACGTACTACTGCTCTATATACCACCACAGTTACCGAAGTACTCGCCACCCCAACCGCTCCTCTTTCACCTCTCGTATCTCCGATCCCCCCTGTACATACGATCTCTCCCGGGCCTTCCACATTCTTCCACGGCGAAGTAGCAAAAGCCCTTGTAACATCAATTCCTCTCACCATTTCCACACCCACTCAACCTAGTCTACCCCCTAACACATCCACCTTTCTATCCAATCCAATTTTCCATCCATCTTTCCCATCCTTCCCCACACCTCCACGACCCTTATTTCCATTCCCACCTCCATTAACCTTCTCCCCAGTCTCACCCCCTCGACCCACCGTAATTCCTCTTTCCCCTTTCCACCAAGGCATACAGGAGACCCCAACTGTAAATTACTCTTCAACCTTTGTAAATCCAGTATTTACACCCACACACGCACCCACGATCACCCCATTATTCACAGTCACCGCACTAGACACCACATCCAGTGACATGGATATATCACCGCCCACCGCACCACCACTCACTTCATTCATGGCACCACCATATGTAGGCACGTCAAGTTTTTCCACTGTCACCACTGCATCCACATTCCCATCCCCATTTCCCTTACCCTTTGCATCGACACCCACATACACCGCAACTGCATTCACTCCATCACTAATATTATCACCCACTATGGATGTTGCATTTCGACAGATGCTCACATGTATGACTCAAGTAAGAGATGAGTTCACATCTCTTGGAACTAATTATCAGCAGCTCCAGAAGACAACCAATCACTTATAGTCGCAGCTTATTCATTATCGATCGAGAATGCCTCACTGAACACCCGCTACCAAGAGCTACAAGAGGCATATCATAAACTGGAACTAGAAAGTGAAGAAAAGAAGAAAGAGGCCGTCACCGATCTCGATAATTCTTTAAGGGCCCAGACGATTCGTAACGCGACTCTTACTAGGAACATGGGCTTACTCAAACGACACTTGGCAGCAGCGAAAGAAGAGAACCAGCGTTTACAAGAACAAAACAGAGAAAATTTAGAAGCTGCCCTTGATCAACCTACCAACCATTAAGCCCTAGTCGCTTCAAGGCAGTGCCCTCAGAATCAATGAAAATGTTGTTAGATGATCATGTCAGATTGTTAGGTGAGTACGACAGCATGAACAAGGAATATCAAAAGCTGAAAGAAGATCATAAACTACTCCAACTAAGAGCACCGATACCAGAAGGACTACCAGCTCCTACGGACCCATCTCCTGACATCCTAGAGGAACTTAATGCATTACGGGCCCAATTGTCAACACTTCAATCACAGATAGCAGTCTATGAAGCACCCCCAAGGCCAGACTCCCCACCGGACCTACCAGCAGAGGAAGAAACAATCATAATTCCGGTGGAGGAAACTTTTGAAGAAGCGTATGAACCCCAATCCATCCCAGGTAGATGAGTCATGGCCGAAGGCCAGAGTACTTTCGAACTTCCAACTCCCGCATGGATGAAGACGATCGAAGAACTTGGAACAACCCACTCAGCAAGGGTAGAGGCGCAATTACACGCCATGGCAATGATTGAAGAACGCATTTTACAGTCCCCCTACTTTGCTCATTTGGCTCCGCGCAGATACATATCAGGGCATGAGCTACAATATAAACCATATTTTATGTTAATGGCAGAATATCAGTTGGCCATAGAGAAAGAAACAGGCAAGAAACCCTCTCACGCTACTCAGTTTGAGCCTGACGATTCGCCAACAAACGCGCATCAAGGAGAAATCTATCAACCAGAATGGCGCAAGGATCTCTTACAGAAATATCCTGAGATGATGAGTACATGGGCCAAGGCACCACTACACTTAAAATACAACCCATGTTGGGGACCACTGCCACGTCGTCGTTCCTGGAAGGCATTTGCGATTAAGGTACAAAACAACAAGCAATGCCAGGATTGGTTGAACTACCCATACTTCACTCCACCCATAGGACCACCTACAGTCGGATACATGATGGCAACAATTCGTCACTGGCTCCCTCGCTTGAAACATATGGACGATATAGCAGCACACATGACTGTCAAGGTATTTGACATGATGCAGATGGTTTTTAAAGTCTTCAGACGCGTCAAGGCACCTCATGTAAACACCCCGGGCTTCGAGCATGGCAATCTAGTTCTTGCATATGATATGAGTACAACGCCATCGCTACGGGTGTGTTATGCCTGGCATTGTAGAATCAAATACCTACCGGCGTGCTATAAGAAGACCTTCGAAGAGATGTTCACAATCGGTTTCTGGGAATATCATTCGGAAGTGTTCATCAGCAGGCCTACGCATTTACTTCAAATATTTGCCTGTGAACAGATGGTATATTCCACGCACTATCGACTCCCGCAATTAGATTAACTGCAGCCAATTGATTGGGAGAAACTCGAGCCAGATTTGGCCCAAGGAATTTGCATATCAGAACACACCCTCGCTCAGGAACTACTCCAGAATTACATCCGACAGACTGCACAACAAGGTTCTGTCGAGGACGACAAAAGCAAGAGGAAGGGGGGTGTTGGCAGTAGCCAGAGGCACAGAAGACGCGGAAGCATGTAAAGGCAGAGCAGGGAGTCAGTCGAATCAATTTTTCAAAGATTTATGTTCTATAAATATTCTTCAAAACCTACAACAATGATTTTCATCACTATTGTAACATATGTAACATAGAAAAACCCTTTTTGTAATTTATAGCTCCATTTTGTGCAAGCCGAGGAGTCCTCGAGCTTGAGGAGCTTAGGTAGAATGAGCGTACAAATTTTGGTTATTTTTAGACACCATTTACCCTTTCAAATAGCATCTAGGACCTATTTTTTAACTATGCCGGTCACTAGATGTGAAACCGGTCAAAACTAGTCTAGAATCTATAAAAAGAGCTAGAGAGCTCATTTTTGAGGTGGGTTAGTGAGAGCTTAGAGCTACTTTGAGCTTGTAATTGAGATCTTGAGCAATAGAGTTGATTTCTCACCTTCCATTGTGTCTTGCTTGTCTCTTCGTAGTGTGTGTGTGCATCTCTATGCTTCTCACCTTCACTCTCACTTCATCTCACATTCACGATCTTCATATCACTCCTATCTCTTCCCCGGATTGAAATTAAGGAGGTGGAGCTTCTTAACGTGGTTCTCACCACTATGCTAGAGCAACATAGGCCCAAGGATGACAAAAAAAGCAGAAGCAAGATGGGAAGGAAATTTAATAGAGATAAATGTTGGAACACTTATTGTAGTACTTGCTGATGGTGATGAGGCTACCAGACCATTTTGGATTGCAAAGGTTTTAGAGGTCACTAAAGATATTGATCAGAGAAGAATAGAGGCTTTGATGGTGCATTGGTATTACTTTAAAAGTAGTAATGTATTCACAAGTAAATATAACTTAGAAATGGTGTGTGATACTAAATGAACAGGTTCAAAAAAGAAAAAGAATATTCAAAGCACATCCACTCTTAAAATGGATGATGTAGATATTCTTGTTTATGATTTTTCCTTGACAAAAACAGGTCACTTGAGGAAAGCAACCATCAATATGATAAAGTGAAAGCTTCCAGATGTATGTGGCACAACAAATCATAGGCAAACAAGAAGATTTGTGCATGATCCTGCAGAATTTGATATGTACGTCGATGAAGATAGAGCTCTTGTGGATATAGAAGAAGAAGAAGAGAGCTCTCAATAGTATCAGACTGAATCAAGTGCATCAGATGATGAGGGTAGACATAGATCGACATAGTTGTGAGTTGCACTAAAACTCTGTAACATTTTTAGTGCTTATGTAAATGCCTCAAAGTAGTTTGCTTAACGAAACCATGTTTCATAGCAATTTTGAATAACAATCGGATATCCACCCATTGAAAATATGTCTTAAATGTTAATTTTTGTATAAGAATTATTCAGTTTTACATTCTTTATATAGATTTTGGACATGTCAATGTCTTATCTAGTGAAATTTTGACTACATTTTGAGCTCTTTCTTTATGAAAAATGACAGAAAATATAAAAAAATCACATGTTTCACTTCATTTTTGGATCATGAACCGTGCATCTGTCATCAACAAATTTCACAACCAATCCAATCTTGGCTAATGCAGAAACTGATAACAAATTTTTCTTGATCCCTCGCATAAACAAAGCATCTGACAAAGTGAAAGAACTACCATCAGCAGTAGTCAAAATGATCTTACCAACTCCCATAACAAGATAAGAGGAGCTGTTGGCATATGTAACAGTATTCCCTATAGGGGCAGGCTCGAGTGAAGAGAAGAAACCACGTTGCGAGGTAATATGTTTGGTCGCCCCACTGTCAAAGTACCAAACATCTAAGTCTACTATAGACACACATTGCTCATGAGAAGATGGGTCAAAATTACAAACAGTAGTAAACGCCTATCCTTCTTCTAGCACAAGATTAGAAGACTCTCTTTTTGGTGTAGAGGCCTCTACAACAACCATTCGAGCCTCTTTCTTCTTTGCCTCTTTGGCAGCCAGTTTTGGATAGTTCTTTATGATATGATCATTTCCTTTACAGTACTTGCAAGTCAATTTTTGCTTTTCTGATTTCTTTTCATCTTTTTCTTCCCTCTTTGATTGTGTAGAATTTGCAGATTTCTGCTTACTAGTTGAAGAGCTCCATTTTCCTTTGCCCTTCTAACTAGCCATGAAAGCTTGATCTACAACATGCATAATGGACCTATTCTACCTAGATTGATCCTCGTGCAATAGAACAGAGACTAACAACCGAAGAGTAGAAGAAAAACTTTGATATGAATCAGGAAGACCATTTAGAACGGTCTACACAAGTGAGCTATCTAGTATAACCTCATCAACAGAAATCAATTGTTCCTTCAAGTCTTTGATCTTTGTTTGAAAAGTATCCATAGAATCACCTTCATTCATGTGCTCACTCTCCAACTGTTTTCACAGGTAAGCAACATGAGCCTCATTCCTAGCTTGGTACAATGTGGTAAGTTTATCCCAAGCATCCTTAGTTGTTTTGCAAGAGCGAATGTGATGAATAATGGCATGTTTGATAGACAAAGCTATCAATGCATGTGCCTGGGCATCTCTTCCATCCCAACAAATTTGCTCTGCAATAGGTGCAGTAGAAATCGTGCAGAATATCATCATCTTCGACACCTTCTACATCAGCTTTTGTACCTGTAGTTGTAACAGTTGCAGGTGTGATAGGACGTTTTTCAACACCTTGCACAATGTTCCACAGTCCTTTTGCAACCAATACATGTCGCAACATATAAGCCCATAACGGGTAGTTGGTACCATCCAACTTATCCTCAACAGCCAACATACGGAAGACATCACTACTTTCAGCCATGGCCGGTGACTAAAATACCTTGATGCAGAAAATTGACTGTATCTCAAAAAGTTGAACAAAACTGCCCAGACGAATTCTGCTAGACCTGTAGCAGACTTCGAGATGCCTATAGTGGTGAATGGAAACTGGTATATACCTTTGGCACAAAAAGATGAAATAGCCTGCACAAGCGCTACGATAGTGCAATTCAGAGGCCGACAAGATCTCAGATCGCGATTTCGGCACCATAGAGCGAAGATGTTTTGATCTCAAAATACATGATTTTGAGTTGAAAATTTCATGATTTTGACTCAAAATCGTATAATTCTATTAAAAACTCGATTTTCAGTGATAATTGGCATTTTCATAATCGTAGTTTCACAAAATCTTGTTTTGTAGAATTTGGAAAAACAAACATGATTGTCTCCCAATCGCAATTTTCAGCTAAAAATCTTGTTTTTCTCTCCCTAAAAACACAATTGTCATACAATCATGATTTTTGGGGTAAATAAAATTCAAGAATCGTGGTTTTTTATGCAATCAAAGAAAAAAAACACACTTTTTTCTGAAAATTGTGATTGTCTAACTAAAATTCGTGGTTCCTGAGAATCGTGTCTTTTTGGTTCAGAAAGAACAAGATTTTGAGGAAGCATGGTTTAATCTATTAATTTCCTTCCAAAATTTAGGAAAATTGCTCTCATAAAAACATCACAGAAAATATGAGAATTGTGTTTTTCTGGAAAAAAAGAAATTTAGTCTAGAATTTGCCCAAAAACAAAGGGGTTAAGTTTTCTTTTGACATTGTGGAACAAAACTCAATAGAACCATAGTTTAACATAAAATTTCCAACTCCTTTACTCAAACTTCGTAGGGAATACTCAATAAACATCCAAAATCGCATTTTTTTGGAAATCGTGATTTTGAGTACAAAACAAAGGGAAATTCGAGGAAATTACAACTAGGACAAATCATAGAAGAGAGAAATAGATATTTGAGCTAAAAGTGGGAGGAGTTAACTTCTCAAGATCAAATCTCCAATTCATTGATAAATTAGGGCTTTTCAAACAGACAAATTAGGGTTCTCAAAAAATAGAAGTGAATGATATTGAGATTTGGAACTAGCATTATACATTCCAAAACACATAGTGAGGCTGAGAAACAACAATACCAAGCTAATCATCAAAAGGAGCTCACAAGTCAATCACCAAGCATGGCACATTTGAATTTAGAAGAGGAACACATAGACACAGGAAATTATAGGAATATCCTCAAATAGAAATTCCTTTGAATTTAATGCCAGTGGCAGATATGAGGATAGAGAAGGATGTGTTTATGTATTCACTCATGATCTAGAGAATTCTAATGATCTTGGTCAATGTATAGATAAAAGTCCTTGGGATCAAGATTTGGGAAAATCTGACATGCCTAGAACAAGTACAAATCACACTCCAATAGGGCCACAAAAAGAGAGGAGACCATATAATTCTCCAAATTCCTTTGAAAAAGAAGGAGAAGGCATGCCTGATTTCCATATAAGAAGGAGACCAAATTGGCAGGCCCAAGGGAAAATGCTAAGGCCATAGCAAGTAGCAAAGTGTACAAAGAATTAGTATGAAGGGTATTCATATCCTCATGCACATGTTGAGTTTAGACAATTAATTAGGGCTGAAGAAGTGGAGGATTATAAAGTACAATTTAAATCATTTAGGCTAACTTTGACTAGACCAGCTTTGTCTTGGTTCATACCTTTGAGGAAGGAAATGTATCGAGACATAGAATCCTTCTTGGAAGCCTTCATAGGGGAATTTTCAAAAACTAGGAGAAAACATAGTATAGCTACTTTGATCCATAGTTTTAAACACTAGAAAGAGGAAAATATGAGAGAAGCTCCAAGGAGATTTAAGCTGTATATAGATAGATGTCCAAAAGATGAGGTTCCCTCAATGGCAAGATATGTGTCTCTATTCATAGAAGGCTTGAGAAGTGCTCAGCTTAGAACTTTGGTTTATTATAGAAGGCGTCCTGATTTAGATTCCTGTGTGAAAGAAGCTATAAACTTGGAAGATAACAAAAGGTAGGACCTAATGGTATTTGACCAACCAAGAGCTCATGAAGATAGGATACCACCTACAAAGGAATTAGCCAAAGCTATAGCAAAGGCTCTAGAGGCCACTACTAAGGCAAACCTAGTAAATACAAGATTAACACCAATAAAGAAATGCTATAACTATGGGGAAAGCATTTGACACATCAATGTCACTATCAGAGGCCTCAACACCTACATGATAGGAAAACATTGAAATATTGTACCCTATAAAGAAAATAGACCAACCATACTCGGGAAGAGTGTTTTTACAACAAACAACTTGTCAAGGAAAAAGAAAAGCCAATACAACCACCAAAGAGAATTAGGGTCTGTGGAACAACCAAGGCCGGTATTAGGGCAACAACCTCCCATACCCACAAATGTAGTTCTTGTCAAATACACTCGAGTAGAGGAAAAAACAAAATATAATAACTAGATAAAACTACATGAACGATTTTCATTCTCTAGAAGGATATCAAAATCCATTTGTATGGGAAAACAATGATCATAAAGAGCCAGATTTACAAGCCCTAGATTTGGGAAATGGAAGGTTTGAGTTAGATGCAGCCACATTCATGTACATCACAAACAACTATATGTCAAATCAAAGACCGCAGCTCAAGACCAATCAAAAGATCACTTGCTATAGGTGTGGAGGAGAACATTTTGTACGAGATTGCACTCAACCACCAACTTTAAGAGTGGAATTAGGAGCTTATTGTAAAGATTGTGGTAAAGAACATTTAATCAAGGATTTTCCTACAAATCCCTAAAAACAAAATGTAGCAACTCAAATACCTTTGAAATCTATGGAGATAATGGAGCAAGGAGTGCCTGATGAGAATGAGATGATATCCATACACACAATAACTAGATCTTAGGCTAAGGAGCAAGGAATACTTTTGGAATCACACTCATCAAAGATAAAGAGAAACTCTTCTTGGAGAGAGAAGAGAGTCAGACAAAGAGCTAAATGGGAAAAGAAAGGGAAACAAGTTGAAACCTTAGAAGAATCAAACAAACAACAATTTGGAAACACAAACAACACCCAAAGTCAAACCAGGAACATAAAAGAAAATCAATCAAAATGTTTAGACACATTGTTGAGAGCATATCAAGGAAAAATTGAGGTAGGACCTAGTGCCGTAGACTATGAAAGAGCTTATTCAATCCCTTACTTGGAACATGAGAGAATGCAGCTATGTAAATAGGTAATCACTAAAATAGAACAGAACCTTGAACAAGAAGGAAATAGTGAGGATGGGAGAAGTATGGAAAACTCTCAACAAAAAAATTATAATCAAGAAACCGATGAGCCATTACAAGAAGAAGGAGCCACTACAACACAACTCATTACTATACAATTTGGACTAACAAAACAATGTAAAATTCAATATCAAACAACACGGAGTGAATTGGTGAAACAAAACCTGCATCTACAACATCTTATTACAAAATCTGCAAATAACTCACACTAGAACCAAGGAATAGAATATGAAACTGAGGAAATTATGCATGTACCCATTGATAAGATAGGAGGTTATTGTGAAGGAGAGGAACGGAACACCATACTCAAAGTGCAATTTGGTGATAAACAGACCAATGCAATTTTAGACAGTGGATCAAGAGTTGCAATTATGACAAAGAGAACTTGGGAAACATAGGGAGCAAACACACTTAAACCAAGTAAAATGAAATTACAATTGGCAGATGGTCACACTGAGGCACCTTTAGGGATCTGGGAGAAGGTAGTAATAGAAATATGTGGAATAGAGATAGATCATACATTTGCTATAGTAGAATTTCCACAATTGACATCCTATGAGATTATCCTAGGTAGGCTTTTACGAGACAAATGCAAATAGTACAAGATTGGGGAAAAGATTGCTTGTATCTCTAGAATCAAGGGAAAATCACCAAAGTAAATCTAAAAAATGGACAATTTTGTGATATATCCCCTCAAGAGTGGTTCAAGATACACCAAAGTCAAGACATGAGTGAGGAGTCAGAAGGAGAAAGTGAAAGTGATATTGAACCACCATTATGGAAGCATAATGCAATAAGCAATAAATCTATAGAAGAATTCTAATAAAAAACAAGGATTATAAGGAGGAGAGAGGAATTGAAGATGAAATATATATACCCTAGAAGTTTGATGATGAAGAGTTTGAACCATATGGGTGGAGTCAGATTCTATCTACATTAGCTGTAGCCAATGATGAATATGTGAGAAAAAACTTCGAAAATGAGGAGGGTTATGATATTTTTCATATAGGAGTGAAGAAGATTAATGTAGCACAACAAAATAGTTTCCAATATGACCAAACACTTATGATCAACAAAAAAAATACTTACGTGGAGGCAGTACAAGGAGATGATGTAATCAGAGATAAAATATTAGGAAAATATAAGAAGTGTATACAGAAAGAGAGGAGAGAGAATCAAGACTTTGAAAAAAGGAAAAACAAAGAGGTCTATAGTTTCTTGGATGGATTTTCACGATATAACCAAGTACCTATTGGAATAGAAGATCACCACAAGACAACTTTAGCAATAGAATGGGGTATTTGTGCATTTAGGGTTATGCCATTTGGTTTAAGCAATGCACGAGCCACATTCCAAAGATTAATGTGTCATGTGTTTAAAGATTTTCTGAGAAGCATGATGGAAATCTATGTAGATGATCTTTGTATTTTCTCAAATAAAAGAGAAAATCATATATAGAACTTGGAGAATATATTAAAAAATGCAGAATCTATAGAGTGTGTCTTAACCGTGAGAAATGTGTGTTCTTTGTCAGACAAGGTAGAATGTTAGGACACATAGTTTACAAGAATGGGATCTCTACTAATGAAGGAAAAATCAAAGAAATAGTGGATCTGCCCAAGCCAACTAGTGTGAAAGAACAAACTTTTATTGGTCATTGTGGTTATTATAGAAAATTTGTACATAAGTTTGCAGATATTGCTAAACCTTTATATGCTCTAATAACCAAATTTGAATGGATCGAAGAATGTGATGAAGCCTTCAAAACTTTGAAAACTTGTTTGGTGACAACACCTATTCTAAAAACACCACAATGGGAAGAAATCTTTCAAGTCCGAGTGGATGCTTCCAGTTTTTCTCTAGGATGTGTTTTGGCACAACCTATTGAAGGAAGTGATTTAGATTTCCCTATTGCTTATGCTAGTAGGAAATTAACTCAAGCAGAAAGGAACTATACCACTACTGAAAGACAAGGATTAGGAGTGGTGTTTGTAGTAATAAAATATAGACATTATTTGTTAGCCAAAAACTTTACTTTTTTTATAGATCACCAAGCATTATTATACTTGTTAAACAAACCTTGTCATACTGGAAGAATTGTGAGATAGTTCATACTCCTAATGGAATTTGAATTTGAAGTTGTGGTCAGACACAGGGAAACACATTTGAGAACAGACCATTTTATCAAGGATTCAAACAAAAGAACAAACTCTTCTAATTAATAATGACTTGCCAGATGCTTATCTATTGAAAATAGAAAGTGTTCTTGATTGGTCAATGTCTTTGGTGCCACTTCTTACAATTGGAACATGTAAAAATATTGGTAATAAAACACATCTACTATTACAGAGTAGACACTAAACATAATATTGTCAAAAAATTATGGAAGATGAAGGAATAAAGAAGATTGAGGAGAAGAAAGCTGCTCTAGAACCAGAAATTAGTAAAAACATTGAAGAAGCCTTGCTAGATCTAGGAAAAGAAGAGCAAGGGCAAGAAGACGAGAGAAAAGAAGAGCAGCAATATTGTTGACACTCAACGATAAGCATAAAGTATGGAACTGCATCAAAGAAGTGGTCACACAAAAGGACAGAGCATATAGGGAGCTCCAAGAAGTACATGTCAACTTTGTTGACACTCAAGGACAAGCATAAAGCATGGAAGCACATCAAAGAAGTGGACACACAAAAGGACAAAGCATATAGTGAGCTCCAAGAAGTACATGTCAAATTTTCAGAAGAATCCTTATAAAAATAGTGATTTTCATCACTAAAAACCATTGTAAATATCATTTCACATTTTTACAACTCCATTTTGTTCAAGCCCAGAAGTCCTTGAGCTTGAGTAGCTATCTACCAAGTTTCATAATTTTTAGACTCTGTTTGAGCCCACAAATAAGCCCTAGAACCTAATTTTTAATTATGCCAGAAACTAAGTCTCGATAGGGCCAAAACTACTCCAAAAACTATAAAAAGAGCTGGAGAGCTCATTTTTTAGGTTAGCTTGTAAGAGATTTGAGCTTTGTAAGAGATTTCTTTTGTAATGGAAGACCTTCCATTGTTCCACTCTTTGCTCATACCTTGTGTGCATGTGTGTGTATGTGTGTGCATGCTGGTGTGCTTTCACTCACACACTTGTGCCTTCACTTGCTCACCATCTTAATACCAATCCTCACATCTCCGTGGATTGACATTTATGAGGTTGATCTCCTCACCTTGGTACTTACCATTGTGCTAGAGGGACACCAAATTTGGCACCGTTGCCACGGAGAGAGCTTCGAGGATGAGCATGTGATGGTAAGACGTAGAGTCGCAATGTTGTAAGGTGATGTTGATCTTTGTCATCATCACCATCTTCTCCCATCTTCATCTTCTCAGATTGTTCCACTTTTTAGTGTACATTTACCTCGTTTTTCATTTGTGGCTGCAAGAGAGAAGCTTAGAGGGGGTGCAAAGTTGAAAAACTGAAGAAATACACCTCAATATGCTCAAAAGCTGAGTGAGCATTCCCATGGCATGACACCACCTGTAGCACATATCACGAGTGCAATATCTTGAGTTTGGTGAGATTTCTTGCATCGACAAGCACATAGGATTGGCAAGGAGGATGTAATGTACATATATATGCAAAAATGTTTGAATTTGGACTTCAAAAACTCTAAGTATCATGTCCCATTGAGTTCAAGTATGGTGATACTTGTCGAGTATCGTGTATTGCCTCCTTGAGGTATTGCGATACCATCGAGGTATCGTGTAAGACAAGTTGAGATATCCTAGACCATGGTTTGAGTGGCATCGTATTGCACACCTAGTGGTATCATATTGTGATCCATAAGTGGTATCGTATCGTGTTGTCTGTCTAGAGGTATCGTATCGCCAGGCACTTTCGTATCGTATCATGCCATATGCAATGTGGTATCTTGCATCATAGGTTGATAGTATCGTATCACCAGAGCGGTAGTATTGTGTATCTTCTATTTCAGTGGTATTGTATCTTGAAACCTCCCCCCTCGAGTATCGTATAATATAGATCAATATCATACGGTTGGATGTCAGGTATTGCCCTCGATGGTATGCCCATATCGGTATCGTGTATCACGGATAACAAAGGTATCATATTGTCCCAATCTAGTATCGTGTATCATCCAAAGACAAGTATTGTATCACGAAAAGTTGGTATCGTGTATTGTTTGCCCTAAGGTAATGTATCACATAAATGTGGTATCATCCCTGAGTGGTATCACGTATCATGAGCGTCCACTATCATATTGTCTGATCTTAAGTACTGGGATCCTTTTTCCCTATTTTAACCTCCAAAATCTTGAAATGGCATAACTTTCTCATACAAAATGTGTTTGTGGTGATTTTGGGTTCATTGGAAAGCTCGTTTCGAGTACATGGAGTTTTAAATATAGTATTTTGAAGTTAACCCTCAGGTGGGATTAGGAAGAAAGGGGTTCCAAAGGATTTTGAGCTATACAAAGGGGAAAATTTTGACTTAAAGATAACGCTTATGAACTTGAGATCTAGTAGACACTTAGGAAAGGATAGACAAAGCAGATCTTCTAAGGCTAGTGTCAACCATACCACTAATGTGGGCACCACAACTTAGTGATTATCCTTACATGCTAAGTTCTGACACAAGTGATTCAAAAATGTCTTTCAACATGGAGAGACCCATAGGTAGCTCAGGAACTACCTATTTACAGACACCAAAAGGTCCCTATAAAAAACAATTGGAATATATTATGACCAACCAATTAGGTGCACACATCTATGAGGATGGCCTGAGGCAATCATTGGTCCAACTCAAAAATCCAGATCAGCCCTTTGAACTTGAACATTTAGTGGTCAAGTTTGAAGAGGGTTCTTATATCGATAATCAGGGAACCATGTATGTGGTTACCAGCTTACCAGACAGGATATATGAGTTTGGAAATGTTATTCACGAGAATGACATAGGAGACCTAGAGCAAGGAGATGTAGGACGAGAACCCAAGACTCCTAGAGGTAAATCAGTCTTGACTAGAGTGATCACTCCAGATTGGATCCCTCAAGACAACAAGAGCATAGAACTATTCTTGAATATAGAAACAGAGGAAGCCTTTTGGAGATTCAAGCCAGATCAACCTAACCCAATAATCACCATCTATGAATTCAAAGACCCTGAGACACTAGGCAAGGTTGTCTATCTAGATAACACATCGGAAAGATTGTTCTCGATAACAGAGCATGATAGGCATGCATACACTTAACAGGGTGAATCAATTTTCCCTCCAACAAGATCTAATCTCTCCCATGGCCTCCAAGGAGCAGGATCATCCTAGGCTCATGAAACCTAGAGGGAAAGAACCAGAGAGAGGCCCCAGGTAAGCTTTGCACACATAGTTGGCAGAGACGGATTAGGAAATGAGGGTGAAAGACCTGAAAGAGAGAAACATCGAGCACATAGGCATTAAAGAGATGAACATGATTTTCCATTACCTAGACCTTGAGAGCATCCAAGAACCCTTCAACCCTCTCAAGTGGTTAAGGCAATTAAGAACTACTTTGATAGGTCAGGAGATCCTTATGATCATGTGGCCGAGTTCAAACAAGTATTCAAAGCTGAACAGGTTGAGGAATTGTTCACACAATTTGAGGCATTTGGTTTGACTCTCAAGGGTCCTACCTTAGCTTAGTTTCAACCTCTAAACAGTCGCAACTACTGAGATATAGGTCAACTGCTAGAAGAATTCATTGTGGAATTTTCCAAGAGTGGTATCAAGCATAACACATCATCTGTGATCCAGAGCTTCAAGTAAACACCCCAAGAAACAGTTTGACTCACAGGAAGACGGTTCAGACAATACTTAGAAAGATGCCATGTTCTAGAGTTACCCACACCAGCCAAATAAATGGCCTCGTTCTTGGATGGCTTATTGAGCACCAAGTTAAGATCATATGTGTATTTGAAAGATCCTAGATCCATAGAAGAGTGTGTGCAGATGTGCATCCATATAGAAGACAACTCAGGGAGGAGTTAGAATTGTCTAAACGCCATAAGGATTCTGAGAGTTCTACTAGTCATACCTCCAGAACCTCCAATGAGATAGATGAGATAGCTGAGCAGGTTACCAAGAAGCTAGCATTCCAAAATAGACAAACACCAAGGGTCACCTCATTGAAGCGATGTTACAACTATGGAGGCGACCACATGGCTAATGTTTATCCAATGATGCCTCAACCCCAAGGAAACTGTAATGCTTGATATTGCACCATTGAGATAATATACACAAACCATCCCGCTCAAGATTGTCCATATAATAGGTAGGCTGTCACACACAATTATCAACAACCTTACCAACAGGGTAGGTATCATAATCAATACCAACAATCATATTTTAGGCCACAATAGCAATATCAAGCACCATATAGGCCACAACTAGTCCTAGGAAACCAACCCTTAGCTCCTACCAATGTGATTCCAGTTAAGTATGTAGTGGTAGAGGAGAATCTTAATAAAGGGTTGGTTCCAATGGCCCCTTTGGTCTTAGAAAATGACTCTCATGCTCATAGTTCATACTACACCCATGAAGATAGTCCAAAAGCTTATTACACAGAGTCACCAGAGCATAGTGAGGCTTATCCTTATGAATATGAGGCACCACCTATGGAACAAAACTGGGAGCCAGAATACTACAATGTCATTTACAAAAATCCCAACCTTAGGCCCCAATGGAGACAAGTAAGACCACAAGCCCTGAGAGGACCATGTTTTAGATGTCAAGCTCACCATTTCATTCGTGTATGTCCCCACTCACCGACTCTCGGACAAAGACAAAACATCACAATACAAGGCGTTTGTCTTGAGTGCGGCAAAGAACATCTCCTGAGAGATTGTCCAAGGAACCCCTCTAGTGTGCTCAAGGTTACACCGATCAATGTGGTAAGATTAGTGGTGGATTCAAGTTCAAGTAGCAGTAATGTGGCTCCTATACAGGTAATTATTAAGGCTTAAGCCTTACAACAAGTGAAACCAGCTGAACAATTAGAGTCAAGTGAATCAAGAGAGCGTAGTAAAAGGAAAACAACAACATGGAAGGATACTAGGGAGAAGGCCAATCGTAAGTGGAATAGAAAGTTATCTGAACTAGAAGAGAGCCTGAAAGATGCAAAAACAAAATAGAAGATATTGAGTCTCAAAGCCCCTCCCATGTTGAAACTCCATCCATACCACCTCATCCCACCCCACCAGCCATTGTAAATAGACTGCAACCAGGGTCTATTCTTGCAGATCCAACCCAAGAAGACTTCATGGCATGATGTTCAAGGCCTGCCAGGCTCGACTTCAAGAAGGGCCAACAACTTCAGACCTAGACAAGAGTTACCCCAGAGAAAATTTAGAGACTGAACCGACAAAAATATGTATGAAAATGTTAGAACTAGCTCAGGCTATGCTCGAGACCAATCAATCATTCAATCAAACCAATTTCGTCAAATTGGACTTGCATTTCGAGGGCTTACTAGAAAGATTAGAGTAGTTGGTAAATAAACCGCAGGTTCCCTTACCTCCACACGCTCAACTAGTTGTTGACAGAGAAAGCTCACCGCTAATGAACACTTATGCTCCTAATTCCAGAGATGATGGAACACCTCTTTCAATTCAACAATACTCTCAAGAGTTCTTACAGGAAATACAAGAAGAGAAATGGGCCAAGAAGAAGGATAATCCTCCTCCTATTCTTGAAATTGATGACCTTCATGATTGATTTCCCCAAGGCATTCCATCTATTTACAAAGATCAAGCAGAGCAACAAGAAGACGAGAGATTAGATTTTGAATCTAATTCTTTACAAGAGTTTCCACAATTCACAGGCCCATGGGAATCTGAATCTCTTGAGATCAGAGCTCCCACCATCTTGGTAAGAGATGAAGACTTAGTAGTTCCAAGAAACACTGACATCGTGAAGAACACTAAGGTTCAATTTCATCTCACCTTAGAAGAGCTACTCAAAGTAAAACTTGAGTTATGGAATCATGTGGTGGATTAAGTTCCATAACTTGGTTCCAATGTGACAAAAGCAGGCTCAAAGCAAAAATTACCAGAGATACCTCTAGACAAAATAGGAGACATGAGTGAAGGTGAAGAAGGTAACACTTATCTTCCAATCACTTACCAATGTTACACAACCAAAGCTATCTTAGATTCATGTGATGGTGTTGCAATTGCGATCACCTCCTTGTGGAAGCAATGGGGCAAACCTGCATTAAGGCTAACTAGAATCAAGCTTCAAATGGCTCACGGCCATGTTGAAAGACCTCTAGGATTGCTAGAAGGGATAACTCTAACCACTTGTGTTGTAAAGTTTGAGCACACCTTTGCTATATGTGACTTTGGCAAAAATAATGTGTATGAGATGATCTTAGGAAGTCCTTTCCTACAACAATTCTAAAAAGACTTAGATCTAATGGTGGTGGAGAATATTTCTGAAATGAATTTGATGCTTTCCTATAAGAAAGAGGCATCAAATGATAGCTAACTACAAGATGCACAACTAAACACAATGGAGTAGCTGAAAGGAGGAACATGACTATAGTAGAAGCAAGATCTATGCTAAATGAAAAAGGTCTACCTAATTATCTTTGGGTAGAGGCTATATCAATAGGCACATACCTTTTTAATATATTTCCATCAACGTCTTTGGAAGGTATGACTCCTTATGAACTATAGAATGGAAGAAGACCGAACTTTGAGCATTGCAAACTCTTTGGATGTCTAGCTTATGCTCATATTCCTTCTCAAGTAAGAGGGAAATCAGATCACAAGGCAAAGAAGTGTGTCTTTATTGGTTATGATCAAAATAAAAAAGGATATAGATTATATAATCCCACTAACAAAGGATTCTTAGTTAGTAGGGATGTAGTCTTTGATGAAAATAAATCTTGGTTTGATGATGATAGGAAAGTGAAGCTACCCTATGACTTGGAAGAAGACTTTCCATCTCTTCCAACAAAGGAACCAAAGTATCTTCAAAATAGTGATTCTAAAGATGACATGAAAAATTTGGAGAAATTCAAGCTATGGAAGAACAAAGGGAAAGCTAAGGTACAAGACCTACCTCAAGGATCAGAAAGCTCTCTTCAAACAATTAGAAGTTCAATGAGAAAAAAGGAGAAACCAGAAAGACATGGATTTGATACCTCTTTAGTCACAAAGCACTCAACAATGAAGAACCAACATCTTATGAAGAAGCTCAAACGATGAAGAACCAATGACTCTAACAATGAAGAACCAACATCTTATGAAGAAGCTCAAAGCAAGAAGAAAGGGAGAGAAGAAATTGATGAAGAAATGGAAGCTCTCATGGAACAATGATACATGGGAACTTGTCCCTAGCAAGCCATCAATAAACGTAATTAGATCAAGGTGGATTTATAAAGTTAAATGAAATCCAGATGGTAGTATTAATAGACACAAGGAAAGGTTAGTAGCCAAGGGGTTTGCTCAAACCCATGGGATAGACTATGAAGAGACCTTCTCACCTGTACCTAAAATGCCTACCATGAAAGTACTTGTTAGTATTGTTGCATGTAGGAATGTGAAGCTATACCAATTAGATGTAGAAAATGCATTTCTCAATGGATGGATTTCATAAAAAATTTATACGGCACAACGACCTGGTTATGAAGATGCACATCATCCAAGTTATTTATTGAAAAAGGCTTTGTATGGTTTGAAGCAATTCGAAGAGCTTGGAATCAGAGATTAGTGACCTATTTGAAGGATCAAGGATTCAAGGCTAGCAAAGCACATACATCCTTATTCATCAAGAAGAATGGATCAGAAGTTATCTTTGTGTGTATGCTGATGAAACTATAATTAGAGGGAATGACATCAATGGAATCAAATAGGTAAAGGTTGGAATGAAGGATGAATTCAAGATTAGTGATCATTGACCACTCACTTACTTTCTTGGACTCGAATTTATCTATACAGATTCTGGTATCTATATCACTCAAAGGAAGTATGTGCATGACATGCTTTCTAAGTTTAAAATGGAGAATACTAAGTGTGCAAGTACACTCATGCAGTTGAACCATAAGCTTAGTGCTTATGAAGGAGAACTCATTGAAGACATCACAAGCTACCTAAGCTTGGTAGAAAGCTTGAACTATGCAACCCTCACAAGGGTAGACATATGCTATAGTGTTAGCATAATCAAACAATTCATGCACAAGCCAAGGAATCCACATATGGAAGAAGCCAAGAGAGTGCTCAAATACTTGAAGGGTACCATCAATGAAGGGATTTTCTACCCCTTCACTTCAAAAACTGATTTCAAACTCTATTGAGATCTACAAGGGCTTGATCAAAGGATGATAGGAAGAGTACATCAGGTTATTTGTTCTTTGCACGTTCAAAGCTCATATCATGGTCTTCAAAGAAGCAACCAACTATTGCTCTATCATCTAGTAAGGCTCAATACAAAGGATTGGCCAATGCGACACAAGACGCAATGTGATTGAAAGGTCTATACTCAGATTTGGGGTTACATACTCTAACTCCTCACATCTTTGGTGATAATGCAAGCTCACTTCACTTAGCATCTAATCGTGTCTACCACGCTAGAACAAAGCATATTGAAGCCCACTATCCCTATGTAAGAGAGAAGTTAATGATCAAGGATAATCAATTATCTTATGTGGCTACTAATCTGAATGTGTAGACATGTTGAAAAAACCTTTGGATGGTATCAAACTAAGCACATTCAATGGCATGATTGGATTGCTCGAAATCAAGGAAGAATGAAGACTCAAGCATGCTTGGCTTGAGGGAGAGTTTTTGGTGCATTTTCATCCAAGCCTAGTGCTTGATTAATCCTTAGTATAAAAATATTCATGTGTACTCTCAATGAGAGAAACCATAGAAACTATCTCTTGTAAAAGTTGAAGTTTGACCACATTGAAAGTAAAAGCTCCTTAAAGAATCATGTGAATTTGTCTGGCACAAATCACGAGGATAGTTAGGAGAGAATGAGAATGCTCAACCAGAGATTACCCTAACTTATGAGAACATTTATGTAGCATCACTCCAAAGTTTGAATTCAAAATCTCTTATATATACACATGTGAAGAGTCACGATTTAGAGCAGGTTTTGGAGCTACACTCTAATGGGATTTTGACCAAGCATCCACAAAGTGTGATCATCCTTCCCAAGCTTCATCTCCAATAACATCATGTACCATATGTGCAATACAAATTCATATTTCAACTATATCTTGGAGTTCTTTTCAACTACTGCTATAGGTAAATTTTCATATTTTTAGTCAACTTTGATCATTAATTTATCTGTGTATAAATTAATGACCTATGTATGTAGGCAGATATTCACGGAAATGTCACGATGACACCCCGATGTTCCTAAGTTAAACTCTCTCAGTATAGTTCATCACAATTCATCAAATTTGTTTTTTTAGATTTAGTATATACCTAATTTAAAGTGTTCAAAATATCTCTGGACAATTCTAAACAGGCTCTGAGCTCTGAGTGAAATTCTAGAGAGCAACTCATCCCAAAATAGCAAGTTTTGGGTCATCTATTTTGAATTAAGTGATCTATTCTATTCTATCAATTTGAGAATGATCTTCCGAAGAACTAAGGTATTCTATATGCACCCTTAGCAAGCAAAAGGTGTCTAATTACTATCCCCAAAGCTACCTTGGTAGGTGTAGTGAAAGTGTTTTGCAACATCAGGCTCATCTTTGGAGGTATGCACCATCTCTTCTCACATGCAAGACATTTTCTCTCATTATCTTCCTTGTTTCATGTTGATGATTTTTTGGTTCCTAGTGATAAAGTGGAAAACGTGCAACATTTATGGCTCTAATTTCTTAGGTGTAGAGAGTACCGGTTATTCTGATATCTAGCAAAATCCATTTTTGTGATGTTTGCGATAATTTTTTGGCACACATTATTTCTCGCTAGGGCATGTAAGTAGACCCTGATAAAGCTTAGATAGTTCTAGCTGCTCCACCACTAAAATCACCAAAAGAGGTTCATGATTTTGTGGACAAATTTTATGGCATGGTCATCACCTTCGTTGGCTTGCACATCTCACTATCCCCCTTACCCATTTAACCATGATCGCTCCTTGTGATTTTCAACGAACAAAGGAATGTCAAATGAGTTTTCCTAGATAAAAGTAGTTACTGACCCAAGCACCTATTCTACAAGCACTACAATGGGACCTTCCTTTCCATTTTTTTGTGGATGCATATGATATCACTATTCATAGTGTCTTTATGTAGTCAAAGGATAAGTGGTATCATCCTATGTATTACGTTAGTCAACGATTGGCACTTGTTGAGAAAAATTAATCAGTAAGTGTGTGAGAATTTGTAGGCCTAATTTACTCTGTTAAATAATTTGGGCACTATCATTTAGGCCAAAAATTTACATTCCATGTTGATCACCAAGCCATGATTTATCTTGTGAAAAAATAGAGTCTCAGAGGGTGATTGGCTCTTGGGTTCTTCTACTTCAAGAATTCGAGCATGATGTTATACATCACCTAAGATCCTCTCATGGAGTGGCAGATTTCCTTTCTCGAATAAATTGTGGCTCCTACTAGAGTGGATGACTCATCTCTTGTGATATGCAATACTCAACCTAGTGTTTCCTTGGTCACTTGGGATTTAGAGACTTCCGATTATGTACCTTATTCACCTTCTTGATTATGGGATTCTCCCCTGATTCTCTCTCTTCTACTGCTTGCGAAAAAATAGCTTTGAAGATTCGCTGCTTTCATATTATTGTTGGCCACTCTATTACTCTAACCCATGAGGAGCCTAGCTCCAGTGTGTGCCCACTCATGAGGTTGATTCAGTTTTAGCCTCAGTTTGTTCGAAGCCAATTGGTGAACATGTTTCAACCAAGTTAACTTACAAAAAGCTACTACAAAGTGAATTGTGGTGGCCAAATATGCAGATGGACACTCACCACTATGTTTAGGCCTATGATCCCTACCAACATACTATACAACCTTTGCCACATTCTCATTTCCCCCTCCAATCTTTTCTACCTTTGGAACCCTTCCAAAAGTGGAAGTTTGATTTTATTGGGCCCATCACTCCACCTGTCATCCTCACTAACAATTCATATATACTCACCCGCACTAACTACGCCATCCACTTGTCCAAAGCTTGGGCTATCAAATCAGCTCCTACTTTGGTGGTCACTGGCTATTTGACATGCCATGGTTTTCTATCTTTGAGTCTCCCCTTAGAGATCGCCTCCAATCATGGCATCCATTTTGTGAATGATTTAATTATGAACCTCACTGAGTTTATGCATTGTTATTGAATAGAAGCTCCTTCCAAAGGATTCCTTATATACACTCTTGAATGAACTGTCTACATTGGATCAACAAAACTTTGAAAGCTTCTTATTGATGTAGGAACTTAAGATTCGACAAGCTTGCACCCATGAACATTTCCACAAAACACCGGTCTTTAACAAAGGAGAGTTGATACTCTTCTATAATTAGAAATCAATCAAACTCCAAAACAAATCAAAGTTTAGCAGTTCAATCCCTACCAAGCTTTGACCTAGCTCAATCTGACAACTTTCTAGTTGTAGACTCTTGCTAGAGTACCGATTAAGACCCTAGTTAAGGGGTCAAGGCTGCAACCTTTTTGGCTACCTACCATGTGTGTAGATTTCTAATTTTCCACCCATGACTGCATGTTTTTGAATGACGAATAATCATCCATCTCTTGGCTCATGGAAATCGTTTCCTTTTTCCTCCTCCCCATGGGACTTCATCATTGTTCTTTTGTGACTATATACCACATCACTCCACTTCACCAAGTCCCTTTCTAGCATCTTCACAAATGCAGAGAGTATCACCCGATCCATAGCTATCAATCCCTCATCTGTTATTGTTTGGACCGTTCCACTCAAGGACATAGAGGCTCTAACCACCATCACCAAGGTCACCCAAAGATTCCACCTACCTACTAAGGGCGTCACCTTGATTGAGCCTCTCTCACATCCTATTATGGAACAACTATTTCCTCACCATAGCTAAAATCAGTTTGCTATCAGCTTCTACCCCGAACCCAACCACTATATCCTGTAATTCTTGGTGATGGCCATGAATCTACAACATTCTGCATATGGAATATCCCATCAATTATATTCCCTCAATGTTGCCTCTACCCAGCTTCCTGTCAACTAGGCTAGTATTCTTTTCAACCACATTCACCATGAACGCCAATTAACCATCAAGCAAATATAGCAATCAATATCCAATTGTACCCATGAACAATATTATCTTTCATACCCATACACTGAGAGGCTCCCCTTCTAGGTATGCACCTTGCTCATCCCTTGTACCTTTGCGCTTCCCAACCCTCACACCACTAAGGATGACGAAAGCATTAGGCTTATCTTTTGACATGCCAAACACCCCTATCAAGTCCAAGCTCCAACTGCTCCAATGTAGAGCGAACGGTTGAGAACATGGTTGCCCCTCCTTTTTACTCTATTCCTCCGAATGTCGAATCTAGCCAAAATCCTATGAAGGTAGTCTTGCTTCCTTTGCATTCCTTGGAGGACTCATTTCATTCCCCATAGGGTTTAATGCAGCAACCTCCCACTTCTCATGCCTCGGTGGTTCCTTCTCCTCTACTTGATAACCTCATGTTAGAGACTCGTCTGCCTACTCTACCACCATCCCCTCAACTCACTATTGCTTCCGTTGTTGATGGCAATGTTGAGATATTTTGAATGTGATGTGGTTGAACACACTAGGACCACCAGTGAACTTTCTTCCCTCTTTAGGAGGATTTTTTCCCTCCGATTGTATATATGCCTATAACCCTGATGGGTAACTTATCTTTGTACATTCACTTGGTAATACATTCACTATTGTGTGTGCTATGCTCTAAGATTCTTCTTCTTCCTTGTGCTATTTACATGCTTCTATAGACCTCAAAATCCAACAATTGGTAAGCGTTTACCATGCTTAAGCTTTGACCTTAATGGTCTTGTTTTGCTTAAGCATTTACCAAAACCTAAACGGTAAACTTTAGCCATTTCCCTAAAAGGTGCTAAAGTGTCCTATTGGTGCTTTACTTCCCTATTGGGAAACGGTTTCAAAAACTTTAGCACCATGTAGGCTTAAGCTAATACCAGGCCCGAAGGGTTAAGCATGAACAACATGGTCAGTGCTTCATTTAGGGCTTTGTTTCATAATTTCTCTTTCATTTTGTTTTGTAGGAGCTTTTTGGCATCACGTTTTTGTGATTTGATGAGAGACAACATCAATTTTGCTTTGATGAGTGATTTGAAGGAAATTACATCAATATAAGTGATTTCTGTACATGCATGTATTATTTTGTTCTTTATTAGAGAGAGAGAGAGAGATAAACAGACAAAGAGATAGAGATAGAGAGAAAGAGAGAGAGAGAGAGATGAAAGAGAAATGAAATTAATGCTTGTTAATGTTTAATGTTAGTTTTAGAGAACACACACACATACACACACACACACACTCACATGCATATATACACACACATGGACACTCATGCATATGCATGCATATGTACACACATGCATATGCATATATACATACACACACATACATACACATATGAACATACATATGCATACACATACACTCTAACATGCATACACACATAAGAGCCACACATACATACACACATACACTCACATACACACATATTCATACACACACGTTTTCACACATACACACATAGAAACACATATACACATAGACACACACACACACTCACATGCATACATACAAACTCATGCATATGCATGCATACATACACACATATGCATACACACATGTACATATACACTCATATACATGCACACTTCCATATGCATATATACATACACACACACATACATGTAGCACACACATATACATACATACACATGCATACGCATATGGGCACACATATACTTACATGCATATATACACACATAAAAGAGACACATGTATACACACACATAGACAGACATACACATACACACACATGTACATACACACATATACACATGTTGGAAATGTGAACTATGCAAGCTCTAGGTGGACAAAGGGGTCGAAATACCTTAATGTGGAAACAAATCATGACTTAGATCATTTAGGGTGGTACCAAGATTGGGCAAGGTTGGGCAAGGCAGTCCTTAGGGGGTGGAAAATTTGGCAGAGGCATCCAAAAGCTATAAAAGGAGGCAAAGAGTCATCAAATGCATGGAAGTCTTGTAGGTCATTTAAGACCAAGAGATATATACTCAAGGAGGGTCAATGAGAGAGTCATCCAAGGCTCAAGGACCTAAAATGCAATAGTGCAAGCTAGGAAAAACACAGAGTAGGGCATTACATGCACAGAGGAGGAGTAAAGAAGAGCTTTCAAGCCCACACCCCCTGTAGTCTCTTGGAGGTATGGACATCGTCTGCTTATAACAATTGTAACTCTTTGTGTACATATCAAATTCAAGAGATTTAAAGTGAATTATATAGCTTATACGTGTTTATTAGGTTCCCTAAGAGGTCTTCTTGAAATCCATTTTATGTGCCAAGAAATTGGTGTATATTTATAGCCCTAATTTCTACATATTCTACATATTTGCATAGTCTATGTTGTACAGTGTTGTTGACTAACCTAAACACTTCCATTTGAGGTGTTATATAGGTTCTTGGAAACTTTTTGAGCCATACTAAGTTTCACTAAAAGCGTAGGTGATTTGGAGTAGTGTAAGCAGGTGAATGAGAGTTGTGCTATAGGGCAATAGAAAAGGTGTACGAAGGTACCTAGGTGTTGGGTTCGTTTCACTTATAGTATGCAAATATAAGGGATCAAATTCCTTTAGTTGGTATCAGAGTAGGAAAAATCGCTTGAAGGCTCTAGGAGAAGGACACAAAAGCTTGGAGATCAAGGCTAAGGGGTACATTTTAGTGTAACCCTAATTTCCCTTTCATTATGGTAGATCTAGGTAAAAAGTTGGAGTTGCTTGACAAAGACAACTATCAGCCATGGATATTCATGGTCATGAACTGCCTCATGAGCAAAGGTTCATGGCCTATTGTATGTGGAGATGAAGATAAACCCGATGGGGATTCCAAAAATCCAAAGCTCACCAATCAAGAATTGAAGATGTTGAAGGATTGGAAGGAAGGGAATAGGAGAGCTATCTTTTACATATCACAGGTAATCTCTAACACTATAATTGGTCATATATTAGAGTTTGATCATGCTAGAGATTTTTGAGAGGCCTTAGATAAGATATATAACACTTCCACAAGAAGAATAAAGATGTAGCTTAAGAATGAACTCCATTATTTGAAGAATGGTAGTGGTCAATCTATTGTTGACTACATCTTGAGGGTGAAGGAGTTGGGGGAGCAATCTGCATCCATTGGCTTCAAAATAGATGAGGAAGACCTTTTGTAGATTACTCTCAATGGGCTGAGATGGGAAGCCAAGTGGAAACCCCTTATTACTACCATCTTGTATAGAGATCCTCTACCAACTCTTGAGGAGTTGATCCCACACCTAGTTGTAGAAGAGGTTGCAATAAGAGACACATCCAAGAAGGATGGTCACTCCCAGGTCTTATATACTATAAAAGGCAAGGCAAGAGTGGCAAGAAGGGGAAAGGAGGAAAAAGCAAGTAGAATTAGTCCAAGGAAGAAGATTGAGATTCACAAGGAGATAGCAAGGCATCATCTTCAAGGAAGGGCAAGCATGGCAAAGGGAAGAACAACCCTCATCAAGGTAAAACTTTTTTATATGTGGCAAGCATAATCATATTTCTTCAAATTTCTTGTTCACGGATGACAAAGGCAAGAAGGAGAAGGATCAAGGGAACTATGCTAACAACTCCAAGAAGGATGATGAGAAGGAGACCCTCCTAGCCATGAGACATGGCTACACTAGTGATCCCAAGGACACAAAGTGGTACATAGACTCAGGATGCTCTAATCACATGTCATGTATAGAGGAATCTTTTGTTCATATGGAAGTCCAAAGCTCAAAATGTTTGTGTGGAGACATGAGATAACACTCAAAATCCTATTACACATGTGAGAGATGTGAAGCTAGGTAAAGATAAATCTTTCAAGACTCTTAAAGATGTGCTCCATGTTCTATTTATTTCCAAGAACTTTATCTGTGTGGGAGAGACGATTGAGAGAGGTATCCAAGTTACATTTGATGAAAAAGGGTACACGGTGAAGCAAGGAGTCAAGGTCATTGCCAAGGGAAGGAAAGAAGGCAGATTGTTCACACTAGATGCTGCTCCTACACACAACAAGGTACGTTATGTGATGATTGGTAACAAAAGGATTGTAGAGATTGATCTTCTCTTCTTCTACTGCTACTTTACACATCCACAAGTGAGTGTCTTCATGCATCCATGAGGATCCTGATCCTATGGAATGCACTGACTCAGTATCATCCTTGGCTCTATGGATGGGATTCCATTGGATGGGAGGGACATCTAGATGAGAGTAATCCTTGAGATTAACTTTGGTTGTGACACCCAAGTGTTGCAGGTACAAGGAATTGGTTCCCCAATCCTGTACCACTTGCAGCTGTTGCATAAATGGTCTTCCCAAAATCATCTCATAGGCATGATTTTTGCTAAAGCCACATATAGCAAAAGTATGCCTGAACTCAACACCACATGTAGTGAGAGTTATTCCTTCCAGCAGTCCTAAGGGTCGTTCAATGTGACCATTGGCCATCTGCAATTTCATTCTCGTGGGCCTCAGTGCTGGCTTGCCCCAACACTTCCATAGGGAAGTGGTAGCAATTGCAACTCCTGTGCCTGAGTCCAAAATTGCCTTGGTTGTGTATCCTTGATGGGTAATGGGCAGATAGGTGTTTCCTTGTTCTCCTTCACTCATGTCTCCTATCTTGTCCAAGGGTATTTCTAGCACTTCTCTATGAGATCCTACCTGGGAACGAGGTTTGGCTACTTCATGCACTTGGTTAGCTACATGTTTCCATAGTTCTGGCTTAACTTTGAGTCGCTCCTCTAAAGTGAGGTTGCACTGCACTTTAGTGTTTTTCACTACCTCTGTGTTCCTAGGTATGACTGAGTCTTCGTTTCTTACCATGACCGTGGGTGCTCTCATATATGTAGACTTAGCTTCCCATGGGCCTGTGAATTGGGGTAGTTCCTGCAAGGAATTAGACTCAAATTCTAATCTCTCCTGAGATTGGGCACTCTCCTGCTCTCCATATATAGAAGGAATGTCCTGTGGGAATTGATCATGCGCATCATCCACAAGTTCAATGGGAGGAGGGACTTCACTTTCTTTAGCCCATTTCTCTTCTTGAATCTCTCGCAAAAACTTTGGTGAATACCTATTCATAGAAGATGAGGTGTGCAGTTTAGTGGAATTAGGCACATAAGCTTCCTGGAGGGGAATGCTTCCTCTTTTACTTGCCTCGTCTTTTCCTTGGGAGGTGGCTTCCTTGCCAGATCTTGCAATTATGCTTTCTAACTTCTCTAGTAGTCCATCAAAATGCAACTGTGCCTTCGCTGAGCAAGAGTAGTTGAATAAGTGACTGGCTTCAAACATGGTCTGAGGCAACGCTACCATTTTAGCACAAAGCTTGCTTCTCTCTATTTCTAGGTCAGCTCTAGGGTAGCATCTGTCATGATCTGTAACATTTGGCCCTTCTTGGATTCTGGCCTGATATGCCTTAAGCATCATGTCTATGTCTTCAAGAGTGGGGTCAACTAGAACTGATCCTACTCTAGGGGGTGGTGGGATTGTATGCGGGAGGTTCGAAGGTGGTGAATGAGGTGGTGGTGGTTTGTGAGAGTTTGTTTGAGAGGTGAGTTCAACAATTTTGGCTTTTGTTTCTCTTATGCTTTCTTCTAAGTCGCTCATCTTCTTAGACCATTGCCTTTTCATCCTTTCCCGACTATCTTTCCGGGCTCTCATCTGTTTCTTGGCTACGCTCTCAGTTTCACTAACCTCGGCACTCTTTGCTTGGCCTAGACCTTGGTTCTGCTACAATGCCTGAGCTCTAGTGACCACCTGCACTGGCACAGTGGAAGTCACACTGCCTATAGAGTCTACTACTAACCCAATAACATTGATAGGAGTGATTTTTGGCATATTATTGGGGTTCTTTGGGCAATCTCATAAGAGATGCTCATTTCCGCAATCTTGACAAAAGCCTTGAATTGTCACGGATTGGGGTTGTGTAGGGGCAGACATTGGGCAATCATGAATGAGGTGATCTCCTTGATATCTGTAGCATGGTCCTCTAGGGAATGGGGGTCTTACTTGCCTAGGTTGAGGTCTAGGGTTGGGATTTGTGTACATGATATTTGAATACTCTGGCTCCCAACTAGGTTCACTCGGCTCTTCAGAGTAATATGACTCATTATGCTCTGGTGATTGCATGTAGTAGGCCTGTGGACTATCCATGTGAGTAGAGTCAAAACTATGATCAATCGGGTCACTTTCTGAAAGTAATGGAGTTATTGGGACTATAGCGCTATTCAAATTCTCTTCGGTAGCTGCATACTTTATAGGAATCACATTGGCTGGAGCAAGAGGTTGTTGGGCTATCACTTGTTGAGCTCTCTGTTGGGCCTGATATTGTGGTTGGTAGGTTTGTTGAGGCCTAGCATACTGTTGTGGTGGGTACTGGTTCTGGTATCTACCCTATTGTGGATAGGGCTGAGGGTAGGTTTGCCTAACCGCTTGCTTATTGTATGGGAAATCTTGTGCTCTGTGACTAGTGTATCTCCGTTCTATGGTGGAGTATTGGCTACTAGGATTCACTTGGGGTTGAGCCATAATGGGACATACATTCACCATGTGGTCACCACCACAAGTATAGCATCTCTTCACTGGGGCAAACCTTGGTATTTGTTTACTAGAGACTCCTAGCTTCTGAGCTACTTTCTCAGCGAGTTCCTCAATAGATGTGGATTGCGAGGAAGAGAGGCTAGTAGAACTATCTGAATCTTTGTAGATTTTTGAAAGCTCTAATTCCTCCCATAGATTATCCTCAATGTCGATGCACATACGTACACACTCTTCTATGGTTCTAGGGTCCTTCAAGTACACATATGATCTCAACTTTGTACTTAGCAATCCATCTAGGAATAACGCCACTTGTTTGGCTGGTTTGGGTAACTCAGGAACCAGACATCTCTCTAGATATTGCCTAAATCTTCTTCCTGCAAGTCTAACAGTCTCTTGAAGTGTCTGCTTGAAGCTGTGAATTAGTGAGGAAGTATTATGTCTTATGACACTCTTAGAGAATTTAGTGATGAAAGCCTCTAGAAGTTGGTCTATGCTCCTGAACTGTCTCTCATTTAGTGGTTGAAATCATCTAAGGGCGGTGTTCCTAAGGGTTGGACCAAAGGCATTGTATTGCGTGAACAAATCCTCAACTTGTTCAGCTCTCAAGACTTGCCTAAACTCAGCCACATGATCGTAGGGGTCTCCAGTGCCATCGAAGTAGTTCTTCATGGACTTAATTAGCTATGTAGGTCTCAAAGTTCTTGTGTGTTCCCTAGGCCTTGGCAAAGGAAAATCATCAGCATTTCTTTGGTTTCTTGGGGCTCTAGGTCTCTCAGTTTCTACTCTATCCATCTCTGTTCTCGTCCTTTCTCTTCCTGGTGGGTTAGCAAAGCTCACTTCCGGCCTATCTCTATTTTTGTCCCGTTGAGCCCTAGGAGCTTGGGACGTTCCAGCTCCTTGGTGGGCATACGAGACATTAGATCTTGGTTGGGGAAAAATAAATTCACCCTTCCAAGTGTAGGCATGCCTACCATGCTCTGTGACCACAAAGATCCTCTTTGAAGTATTGTCTAGGTAGGTCACTTTGCCTGGGCTATCAGGATCTTTGAACTCATAGATTGTGAGTGCTCCAACCTCATTTGGTTGATCAGGCTTATACCTCCAAAAGGCTTCATCGGTCACTCGATTCAAGAGCAAATCTATGCTCTTATTCTCTTGGGGAATCCACTCTGGTGTGATAATTCTAGTGAGAACTGATTTGCCTCGAGGGGTTTTAGGCTCTCCACCTATGTTCCCTTGCTCTAGGTTGCGTATGTCCATTTCTGGGATCACATTCCCAAATTTGTCTGTCATATCTGGGTGATTGGTGACTACGTATATGGTTCCTTCTTTGTCCAGGTATGCACCATTTTCAAACTTGACTGCTGGATGTTCAAGTCCAATTGGTTGGTCAGGATTTTTAATCTGGACCACATATCTTCCTAGCTCGTCCTCATAGATGTAAGCACCTAATCGGTTGGTCCTAAGGTATTCCAGTTGAGTCTTGTAGGGACCTTCAACCCTTTGTAAGTATGGCACACCTGAACTTCCTGTGGGTCTCTCCATACCATGAGACATCTCGGACTTGCTAGTTTGAGAGCTAGGGTAGTCCGAATAGTGGCTCAACTGCTGGGCCCAAGACCTAGCAGTATGATTGACACTAGCTTTTGAAGACCTAAGACTCTATCTATCTCTCCCTAGGTGTCGTCCTGATCTAAGGTTCATATGCCTAATTGAATAGCCCCAAATTTTTCCAAGTACAACCTTGTTGCGGATCAATTTGTATTAATCACTTTTTCTTTTTAATTTTCTTAGGATGCCACTTCTTGTCCAATGAATCATCGTCACAAGAAACACTTATGTTTTATCGTACTTGAGTTTGGTCGCTTGATTTAAATTCTTTTCCCTTAGGTTGCTTCACAAATGTAATTTCTTTGTACTTGCACGAGTGATTAGAGTTCTTGGAATTGGTCGTGAGTAACGTAACCCTAATTGATCAAAACCTCTATCCGTACTTAGCCTAAGCTAGGAATTGACAGAGGGTGTTGAGAATTTCCAACCTTTAGTTTCCTTCTTTGGTTGCCCCTGTGTGCCCAAGAAGCATGTTCCCAAGCTTGCACTTACTCTTGCTTAGAATGCCCTTCAATTCTCTCAATGGACCTGCAATAGTCCCACAGTTAGCTCAAGATTTAAATTCAATTGACACAACAGACCATGCTCATTCATGCAATTCAGAGATCAAATTGTTCTTTGAATTTGTGCAAAAAAATCCTAAAGATCCCTTAGTTTTCTTCCCCTAGGGTATGGTCAACTTCAAAATACTATATCTAATAATCCTGGTTATGCCAGTTTAGGGTTTAGGGCTAAAACAGGGTTCAAAACAGGCTAACAGGCAAACAAGATTCTCGAATTTACTTTGTGTAGCGGCCTCACAATGCTCTAATGTTTCCCAAATAGTAGCCCAAAATAGACCAAATATTTTTGCCCTAAAAATAATGCCAAAATTGCCCGTCAATCGCGATCGAGTGGTCTATCAATCGCGATTGATGTGTCACTCACGATCGACGTGTCTGTCGCGATTGACAGGTCCGTCGTTGTTGTCAATCATGATTGATGGGTCAATCGCGATTGACACGTGGCCCGGAAATTCAAGCGGTCGTGGTCAAACAGTCGTTGACTGGGTCAGTCGCGATTGACAGGTCCCTCGTGGCTGTCAGTCGCGATTGATGGCTTGATCGCGATTGACACGTGGCACGCATAAAGTCTGTTAGTCATGGTCAAAGGGTCATTGACTAGGTTGGTCATGATCGACATGTCGGTCGTGATTGACAGATCCGTCGGCAAGTGTCCGTCGTCGCTTGTCAATCCCGATTGACGTGTGGATCGCGATTGACAGAAAATTGAGGAATTTTAAAATTTCAAACACATATTTAGAAGGCTCTAGGCATGCACATCATGGTTATGTACTTAGTTTGGCAAAATATTCACTTTTTTTGTCGGTCGCTGTTGATAGAGGTCAACGCCTCGGGACTTGTACAGTCAAAATTTTTTACCTGCTAGAGCTGGTGTAGCTGTTGCAGATGCTGACTCTTGTAGAAAATCTCAAAAAACACAGAAATGCACAAGCACACAAATTCTCTCTCGCTCTCTCTCACAAGTGAAATGAGGGGAAATGGTATGGGTATGGTGATATGACCAAAAAACTGAAATTTTCGCGATGATGGATATGGAGGTGGGAGATGGTGATGATGATGATGGTGATGATGATGGTGGTGAAGAAAACGAAAGAAAATAGATCAAAGTCAAGAAAATACCTATGACTCCATCATCTCAACTCTATGTCTTACCATCACGCGCTCGTCCTCAAAGCTCGATCCCCGGCAACGGCGCCAAAATTTGGTGTAGCTCAGTGATGAGTAGCACCTCCTTTAATGTCAGTCCGGGAAGACATGAGGATGGTATGAAGACCTCGAACAAGTGATGGCACAAGTGTGTGAGTGAGAAGCACACTAACATGCACACACATACACACACACACACACACAAGGCAAGAACAAAGAGAGAGACAATGGAGTTCTTTAGATTGCTCAAAAGTGCTCTTACAAGTTCAATTCTACGACGAGCTAACCTCAAAAATGAGCTCTCTAGCTCTATTTATAGTTTTTTGACTAGCTTTGGTCCTATCCAGACCTAGTGTCTGGCCTAGTTAAAAATTAGGTTCCTAGGCTAATTTGGAGGCTCAAACGAGCTCAAAAGATTATGAAAATTGATAGGTAGGTGCTTCTAATGCTCCTCAAGCTCAAGGATTCCTTGGCTTGCACAAAATGGAGCTACAAAAAGGTGGATTGCTAATGATGTGGAGTGACTAGAATCACTTTTTGGGAAATATTTGGAAAAATTAAAGGGCCTATTTGCCAGATCTGCATTGACTACTTTGCCTGCTTGATCCTTGCTCCAACTCCCTTCTTTGGTTTCCTTCTCTTGTGGGTCCTTGGATGCCTTCACTGAAGACGTTGATGGAGATTCAAGCGGTTCAGAAAAGAGTCTTGATGAGGAACTTGGATTGCCCTTTGTGAAGACTCTAGGAGTAAGAAAGGCACATGTAGATGATACAAGGAGAAGTGACATAGGACCAAGAAGATCTGGGAGGATACGAAATTCAGTGCAACAATTGACATATGATAGTTACATGGCTCGTCATTGTGGCTACATGACAAAGGTAATACAACATGTTGAACCTTCTTGTTTTGAAGATGCAATTGAAAATGTAGATTGGAAAAAAGCTATGGATGAGGAGATGGCTGCAGTTTATGGAAACGATGCATGGAAGCAGGTTCCATTGCCACAAGGAAAGAAACCCATATGATGTAAGTGGGTTTACAAGGTAAAACACAATGTTGATGGCAGCATAAGCAGGTATAAAGCACATTTTGAAGAAAACGATATGCACAAACTTATGGCATTGATTATGAGGAAACATTCAGCCGTGTAGCTAAAATGTGAATTGTTAAAACACTTGTGGCATTAGCTATAGCAAAAGGATGAACATTGCATCAAATGGATGTGAAAAATGCTTTTCTACATGGTGAGTTAGAGGAAGAAGTATACATGGACCAACCACAAGCATATGAAGATTCAAAGCATCCAGAATATGTTTTTAGGTTACAAAAGGCTTTGTATGGTTGAAGCAAGTGCCTCGTGCATGGCATGCAAGGATTACTGATTACTTGACCACCATTGGATTTTCTATGTGTGATGCAGATCATTCACTATACGCAAGGAAGGCGGATGATGACATCACAATTGTGGCTATCTATGTTGATGACTTGATTGTAAGTGGTGATAATGAAGAAAGCATCAAAGAGGTAAAGCAACTTAAGCAGGAATTTGACATGAAAGATCTTGGTGTGCTGCACTATTTCTTGGGCATTGAATTTATACATGCAAAAATAGGTATATGGATGGCGCAAAGGCAATATGCGTTGAACATGCTACAAAAGTATGGTATGGTTGATTGTAACCCGATTTCTATGCCATTAGATCAGAATTTGAAGTTAGATACAACATCAGGTGAAGCACTGGAAAATGCTACTATGTACAGGATGGGAAGTTTGATATATCTCACAATTGCGAGGCCTGATCTAAGCTACACTATTGGGCTTGAAAGTCAATTTATGAAGGTTCCCAGTAAGCCACATTTGGATGCTCTAAGGTGCACTCTACGTTATGTGAGTGCTAATTTGGATTATGCATTGTTTTATGAAGCTGGTGTAGATTTGTAGGTTCATGGATACACCGATGCAGATTGGGTTGGTAGTACTCGAGATAGAAGATCTAATAGTGGCTTTCTATTCTCACTTGGAGGTGCAACTATTACATGGAGTAGCAAGAAGCAACCCACTCTTGCTATGTCAAGTACAGAGGCTGAGTATAGAGGTGCTGCATAAGTAGCATGTGAGGCATCATGGCAAGAGATGCTACTTGCAAATTTAGGTATGGAAGTGAAAAAGCCTATCACCATCTATTGTGACAATCTTAGCAACATATAGTTAGCACAAAACCCTATTTTTCATGCTAGAACAAAGCATATCGAGGTACATTATCACTTCATGAGAGAGAAGGTATTAACAAGTGATATTGATCTTGTTTATGTGAGAACAGATGAGCACATTGCTAATATTTTCACTAAAGCACTTGGAGCAGAGAAGCCAAAGAAGTTTCGTAAGATGCTTAGATTAGAGGACATGTCATTGAGCTTGAGGGGGAATGTTGAGATATCAATCTCAACATGTGATGATCGAGGATGACAGGTATCACCTTTTCATTTCTCTCACATGTATAGTGGTCACGCCGGTATATGTCAGGGACCCTTCATTGAGCTATAGATTTATCTACCAAGAGTGATGGCACATTTGTTTCTTGCCAGCTCACTCATTCACGAACATTAGGTTTTTCCTCATGTAGTGGTCTTTATATATTGCAGTAGTTGTATTCTTGTTTTTAGGTCATTCTTGTACATTCCTTTTTATGTAATAGAAGAAGAAGAAGAAGATCATTTTTCTTCCTTGCCTCAATCTGAGTGTGTGCCTCTCTTTGATTGTGAGAGTGTGTGTGTGAGCTCTCTTCCTTACCTCCTTCCTCATGACAGATTGGGCAGGGAGTGTTGATGATAGAAGATCAACTTCTGGATTTGTTTTCATGCTAGGCACAAAAGCAATTTCATGGATGAGAAAAAAGAAGCCCACAGTTGCATTGAGTTCAACAGAGGCTGAATATAGAGCTTTAGCCCTCACTACATGTGAAGCAATGTGTTTTACAAAGCTCTATTTTGGCATACAAGTTAGACCAATTCCAATTTATGGAGATAACATGTATCATGCAAGGAGCAAGCACATTGAGGTGCACTACCATTATGTAAGGGAAAAGGTTGCAAGTGGGGACATTAATGTTCATTTTGTAGGTTCAAAGGACCAAGTTGCAGATACCTTCACCAAAAACTTGGATGTGACCAAGTTAAAAAAGTTTTCAAAGGCTATGAGCTTACTTGATATGGACATACCACCTTAAGCTTGATGGGGAGTGTTGGAAATGTGAACTATGCAAGCTCTAGGTGGACAAAGATAAAAGACCTTAATGTGAATAAAAGTCACCATTTAGATCATTTAGGGTGATCTCAAGGTCGAGCAAGGTCAGACAAGGCAGTCCTAAGGTAGTGGAAAAGTCAGGAGAGGCATCGAAAAGCTATAAAAGGAGGGGAAGAGTCATCAAATGCATGGAAGTCTTGTAGGTCATTGAAGACCAAAAGACATATTCTCAAGGAGGCTCAAGGAGAGAGTTATCCAAGGCTCAAGGAGCTAAAACACATCAGTCCAAGCTAAGAAAAATTCCAAGGAGGATGTTACATGCACAGGGGAGGAGTAAGGAGGAGCTTTCAAACCCACACCCCCTCTAGTCTCTTGTAGGTGTAGACATAGTCTACTTATAACAATTGTAAATCTTTTTGTACATGTCAAATTCAAGGGATTTAAAGTGCATTCTATGGCTTATACATGTGTCTTACGTTTCCTAAGAGGGATTCTTGAAATCCATTTTATGTGCAGAGAAATTGATGTATCTCTGTAGCCCTAATTTCTGCATATCCTACATCTCTGCATAGTAGGTTTTGTAGAGTCTTGTTGACTGACCTAAACAGATCCATTTGAGGTTTTCTATAGCTTGTTGGAAATTCTGTGACGATACTTAGTGTGTCTAAACACTTAGGTGATTTGAATCAATCTAAGGCAGGTGTATTAGAGTTTTTTTATAGGGTAGAAAAAAAGGTGTATGAAGGAACCTAGGCATTGGGTTCATTTAACTTCTCGTGCACAAATCTGAGGGATTCAATTCCATCACCACATATATACATATACACATACACACATATACATACATACACATACACATAGACACACATAGTCACACACACATATATATACACATTCATTGACACATACATATACAAAAACCCATACACATGTTTTAGAGTTAGGGTTTTAGGGTTAGGGTTTTAGGGTTCTACATATATGCACACATGCATAAACACATATACACATACAAACACATATACATACATACACATACACATAGACACACATAGTCAGATATACACATACACATAGACACACATGTTTTAGGATTAGGGTTTTAGGGTTTTTACATACATACACACATGCATATACACATATACACACATATATATACACATGCATAAATGCACATACACATAATCACATTTCACATATACATGTTTTAGGGTTAGGGTTTTGGGCTTTTACATACATACATACATGCATACACACATATAGACATGCACATATATATACACATGCATACACACACATGTCACATATGCATACACACACATTCACACATATACATGTTTTAGGGTTAGGGTTTTGGGATAAGGGTTTTAGGGTTTTTACATACATACTTATATTCATACATATGTATACTCATACACACACATATACATACACACATGCACACATACACATGTTTTAGGATTAGGGTTTTAGGGTTTCTAAATACATACACACATGCATATACACATATACTTATATACACACATATACACATAAACACATATATATACACATGCATACATGCACATAAACATACATATATGCATACACACATACACACATACACACATATACATACACACATGCACACACATACATGTTTTAGGATTGCGGGTTTAGGGTTTTTACATACATAAACACATGCATAGACACATATACACACATATAGACTTATACATAGATATACACATACACATATATATACACATGCATACACACACATACATATACACGCATCTCACATATACATACACACATATACATGTTTTAGGGTTAGGTTTTTTGGATTTTACATAGATACACACATGCATACACACATATACACATACACATATATATACATGCATGCATACACACATACACATACACACACATGTCACATACACACACATGTCACATACACATATAAACATACACACATATAGACATACACACATATCCACATACACACATATTTATACACATATTCATACACACATATTTATACACACATGCATACACACATATACATATGTGCACACATGCATACACATATACATACACACATGCACACAAATACATCTTTTGGGGTTAGGATTTTAGGATAAGGGTTTTAGGGTTTTACTCGAATCCATACATACAAATACCCATACACACATACATACATACATACATACATACATACATACATACATACATACATACATACATACATACATACATACATACATACATACATACATACATACATACATACATACATACATACATACATACATACATACACATACACAAAAATATGCACACACATACACAAATGCACACACATATCTTGAGTTGAAATAAATATACAAAAAATAGGGTTTTAGGTTTAATATTAATATAAATCATCAAATATATATATAAAATAGGAAAAATTAGCATATCTGATCAAGTCTGCTATGTATAATTAAATATATAAGAAATTAGGGTTTTAAGATTGAGAAATAGCATGAATAATTAGATATGTGAAGAACTAGGCTTCTATGATAAATATTAGTATACATACCCAAATATGAAAAGAGTCAGGGTTTTTGAACTAAAATGAATATATATAATTAAATACATAAAAATAGGGTTTTAGGTTATATATATATATATATATATATATATATATATATATATATATATATATATATATATATATATATATATATATATGTATGTATGTATGTATATGTATATGTATATGTATATATAAGGAAACAACTTAGAATATATAATCAAATGTACTATGTATAATTAAATATATAAAAAAGAGGATTTTAGGTTTAATATTAATATATATATATATATATATATATATATATATATATATTCGGAAAAAACATAATTTACATAATCAAATGTAGTATATATAATTGAATATATACGAAATAAGGGTTTTAGGAGTAAAATTAATATATATACGTAGACATATGAAGAACTAGGGCTCTATAATAAATATTAGTATACATAATAAATATGAAAAGAGCTAGGATTTTTGAATTAAAATATATATGTTTAGACATAAAAATAGGATTTTAATATATATATATATATATATATATAAAACAATTAGAAACAAGTTAGAATATATGATCAAATGTAATATGTACAATTAAATATATAAGAAATTAGGGTTCTTGAATTAAAATATATATATAATTAAATATTTAAAAAATGATTTTAGGTTTTGTTTTAAGATATAATATATATATATATATATATATATATATATATATATATATATATATATATATATATATATATATATATATATATATATATATATATATATATATATATATATATATATATATATACATACATGCATACATACACACACACACACACACACACACACACACACACACACACACATATATATATATATATATATATATATATATATATATATATATATATATATATATATATATATATATATATATATATATATATATATATATATATATATATATATATAACTTAGCAAAAACATTATTATATGAAATCAAATGTACTATGTATACTTAAAGATAAAACATTAGGGTTTTAAGATTAAAATTAGTATATACAAATAGATATATAAAGAAGTCGAGCTATACGATAAATATTAGTATACATAATTAAATATGAAAAGAGCTAGGGTTTTGGCATTCAGATAATATATATAATTAAATATATATAAAAAATAATATTTTAGGTTTAATATTAATATATATAATCTAATATATATAGAAATTAGGAAAAATAAAATATATAATCAAATGTACTATGTATAGTTAAATACATACAAAATTAGGGATTTTGAGTTAAAATAGATATATATGATTAAATATATATAAGAAAGGAATTCAGGAAATCACATCTACCTGTTGATCGTTTGATTGAGAATCAATCCCAAACACTTCCAACTCATGGATTCTAGGACTTTTACTTTTCCCTTTTAGAAATTTAAATACTTTGCAACTTACATAACAGAATGATCCTATGATCAAACTCTCAATACAACAAATGAATGCAAATAAAACTCGACAAAGAGTATATGAGGCATCATTCCAATCATGAGTTTGATGAAGATCATGTACACCTCAAGCATAATGAAATCTTGTTGTTCCAGGAGCTCCCCTTCAAGCTAATTATTGAGTCTTCATTCTCTAATAGGTTGAATACTTGCCATAGCTTTGAATTTACAAAGCTTTATCCTATCAAGTGCCTTTGTCATCATGTCTGTTATTTGCTTCTCAGTAGGAACAAATGAAATGTCAATTTCCTTTGCCATAAGCGTCTCTCTTACAAAGTGGTAATGCACTTCTATGTGCTTTTTCCTTGCATGAAAAATTGGATTTGCAGCCAAATGCATGGAACTTACATTATCTCCAAGTATGTGAGGTTTGGAACTTACAATTCCAAAATTTGAGTACTCCTTGAGCCATATTGCTTCTTGAGTTGCAATAGTTAGACCTCTATTTGCTACTTCAATTGAAGATATAGCAATTTTTGGTTGCTTCTTGGAACTCCATGACACCAATTTTGAACTTGCAAATGCTAAGTATCCAAAGATACTTCTTCTATCATCCTTTGCTCCTACCCAATGTACATCTAAATAGATTTTGATATCCAAATCTAAAGAGTAAGGATAATAGATACCTTCATTAAGTGTCCGTTTAAGGTACTTGAGTACTCTCTTTGCAGCATCCATGTGTGGCCTTCTAAGTGAGTGTATGTCTAAGCACTCCCACACTATATGATATGTCTGGTCTTGTCTGAGTAGCATATATCAAGCTACCAGCTAAGCTTTGATACTCTTTAGGATCATCAATCTTCTCACCTTCATAAATACTTAGTTTATGGTTTAATTCCAAAGGTGGACCTGAAAGCTTTGTGTTCTCCATTCTAAACTTGAGAAGTAGGTCTTCAATGTATCTTCTCTAAGTGTGATACATCCCATCATCTGTATAAATCACTTCCATACCTAGGAAATATGTGAGCTAACCTAAGTCACTGATTTTGAACTCCTCTTGCATGTGTCTCTTGATCCTTTGAATACCATTTAGATCATCACCTGTTGCAATAATATCATCTACATCTATACATAGATAGATAACCTCATTGTGATTCCTTTTCATGAATAGAGCAAGATCTAAGTTGCTAGGTTCAAACCCTTGATCTTGAAGGTATGTAACCAACATGTAATTCCAATCTCTAAGAGCTTGTTTCAATCCATACAATGTTTTTTAACCCTGCAAACATAAGATGTATAATTAGGCTTTTCAAAACTAGATGGTTTCTCTTCACCTATCCAACCATTTAGAAATGCATTTTTCACATCACATTGGAGGAGTGTCTAATTCCTTGCAGCAGCTACACTTATCAATGTTTTGATTGTAGTCATCTTTGCAACTATTAAGAATGTTTCCTCATCATCTATATCATGAGTTTCTGAGCATCCTTTGCTAACTATTCTTGCCTTGTACCTCCAAACTGATCCATCTGAGTTTCTTTTAATTTTATATACCCAACTACAACCAATTACCTGACATTGGAACCAAATCCAAGTGTCCATCTTCTTCAATGCATTTATTTCTTCTTTCATGACCTTTTCCCAATTAGGGTTTGTTGAAGATAGACGTCTGCAGAAGCACGCAAACAGCACAAGGAAGGAGAAAAAGCTTGGAGCACAACACACAATACTGAATGTATTACTAGAGAATGTACAAAGATAAGTAGCCCATTAGGGCAATAGGCATATACACAAGCCGGGGGCAAAAAACCTCCTAAAGAGGGAAAAAAGTGTCCCGGCGGTCCTAGTGTGTTCACACACATCACTACCTAAATATATCAACAAATCCCCCCTGGGAGTGATGCGGTGAACAAGGAGCTGGCACTCATGTATAAGGAAGTGCCAAGCTATGTGGAAATCACTCCACAAAAGGAAGTAAGCCCAAAGCTTTGCGAGAAGATTCAAACTTCTCCCTAGGCAGAGCCTTCGTGAAAAGGTTTGCAATGTTCTCCTGCGTGGGCACATATGCCAAGCTGATCTCCCTAGTAGAGAACCTCTCCCTGACATAGTGATAATGCACCTCAATGTGCTTAGTGCGAGCATGGAACAGAGGGTTCCTCGCAACTGCCAATGCGCTCTAACAGTCAATGAAGATGGTGGTGGAAGAAGTCTGATCAACACCGAAATCAGCCATAAGGCATCTCAGCCACACACACTCAACAATCGCTATGAAAGCTACCCTATACTTAGCCTCACAACTAGAAGTGTCCACAGTAAAAGCCACTAGTGGATACATGAGTGTCATAGCAACCAACCCAGTTTGAGTCAGAAAAAGCATGAAAATCTGGCGGGAGTGATCCCCCCTTATGATAAAACAACCCAAGTAGTCGAGCACCACTCAAGTAGCGAAAGATGCGCTTAATCGCCTACCAATGCTTGACACCTGGGCAATGCATAAACCTGCTCATGTGTGAGACAACAAACTGAATATCTGGCTGAGTAATGCATAAGTAAATCAAGCATCCAATAGTCTACTGATAGAGAACAACATCAAATGCATCTCCAGTATCATGAAGACTCAATCGTAAACCTGGCTCCATAGGAGTGGCAATAGGCTTACAGTCTTCAAGGCCAAAATGCTACAATAATGTGTCAATATATTTCGTTTGACACAAAGCCATTCCACCATCAACTTGCATAAACTGAATGCCCAAATAGTGATGCAAATGCCCCAAATCAGACATCTCAAATGAGGCATGCAAATCAGCCTTAAAATCAGCAATATGCCTCGCATGAGGACCAGTGAGCAGCATGTCATCAACATAAACCACAATGATGAGAAGTACATCATTAGCACGCTTATCATATAAGGTGCTTTCATTTGGACTGTTCTCAAAACCATGTGCAATTAGATAGGCATGTATCTTCTCATACCAAGCACGTCGTGCTTGCTTTAAACCATATAATGCCTTCTTTAACCTGCACACCTGGTTTTCATGCCCTTTCTGCACAAAGCCACGGGGCTGAAAAACATACACTTCTTCATGCAAGTCACCATTGAGAAATGCAATTTTAATGTCCAAGTGATGTACATTCCAACCATTATGGGCTGCAAGTGCACAGATGCTCCAAACAGTAGTCATACAACATGTAGGTGCAAAGGTCTCATAAAAAATCAATGCCTCTTTCCTATGCATAACCCTTTGCAACAAGCCTAACCTTATACTTGTCAACTGTACCATCCGGTTTACGCTTCACCTTGTATACCCACTTAGTGTCAATGGCCTTCTTGCTAGGAGGCAAGTCACATAAAGACCAAGTACCATTCTTCATTGTTATTTCGTTCAGCAAATCCATTCTATTGAGGTGTATACGACACTGTACACTGGTGCTTTTATCCCACGTTCGGCCAAAAATGCATTAAAATCCAAAGACATATATTACTCCCCTTGATCAGAACGGAGGGTGCCCATTTTACATGCTGAAAGATTTTCAGCCAAAACCAAAAACTGTTTGAAGCACATGAAAAATCATCGATGAAAGTCACGAAGAAAAGATAATTTCCAAAAGAAGGTGTCTGCATAGGACCACAAACATCACTATGTACAAGCTGCAATTTCTGAGTAGCCCAAACTGAACCATCTTTTGGAAAGGAGGAACACTGCATTTTGCCCAAAATATAGCCTTCACAAACATGTTTTCCTGGTGCCTCAAGTTTGGGCAAAGAGGAAACCATTTCAGATTTCTACAGGCGTAGCAAACTAGCAAAATTCAGATGACCAGAGTGTGCATGCCAAAGCTTTGCATTTGGCATAGCCTGAGAATCATGTACTACACATGCCAAATCATTTACAGATCTTTCATAGTCTATGAACTTATACAGCCCACGACATAGAATGCTAGAAGCAATAATCACATCGCCATTTGACAGATCATGAATTGTACATTTGTCATGAAGAAATTTCACAACTAAGCCAAACTTGGCTAATGCAGAAACTGATAACAGATTTTTCTTGATCCTTGGCACAAACAAAGCATCAGCAAAGTGAAAGAGCTACCATCAATAGGATAAGAGGAGTTGTTGGTGCATGTAACAGTATTCCTTGTAGGGGCAGGCTCGAGTGAAGAGAAGAAATTGTGCTACGAGGTAATATGTTTGGTCGCCCCACTATCAAAGTACCCAACATCTGAGTCTACTGCAGACATGCACTCCTCATCAGAAGATGGGTCAAAACTACACACAGTAGTAAACGCCCATTGTTCTTCCTGCACAAGATTAGCAAACTCTGTTTTTGGTGTAGAGGCCTCTGCAACAACCATTCCACCCTCTTTCTTCTTTGCCTCTTTAGCAGCTAGTTTTGGACAGTTGTTTATGATATGATCATTCCCTTTATAGTACTTGCAAAACAATTTCTGCTTTTCTGATTTCTTCTCATCTTTATCTTCCTTCTTCGAATGTGCAGAATTAGTAGATTTCTGCTTAGTAGTTGAAGAGCTCCATTTTCCTTTGCCCTTCTGACTAGCCACAAAAGCTTGATCTACAACTCCCATAATGGACCTGTTCTGCCTAGACTGATCTTCCTGCAATAGAATAGAGACTAACTCCTCAAATGACAAGGCATTTGGATTGCCTTTCATCATCAACCGAAGAGTAGAAGCAAAACTCTAATATGAATCAGGAAGACCATTCAGAACGGTCTGCACAAGTGAGCTATCTGGTATAACCTCATCAACAAAAATCAAATGTTCCTTCAAGTCTTTGATCTTTGTTAGAAAACTGTCTATAGAATCACCTTCATTCATGTGCTCACTCTCCAACTATTTTTGGAGGTAAGCAATAGGAGCCTCATTCCTAGCTTGATACAAAGTGGTAAGTGTATCCCAAGCATCCTTAGCTGTTCTGCAAGAGCGAATGTGAGGAATAATGGCACATTTGGTAGACAAACCTATCAATGCATGTGCCTGAGCATCTCTGCCATCCCAACGAATCTGCTCTATAGTAGGTGCAGCAGAAAGTGAAGCACGAATAGGAATATGTAGAATATCATCATCTTCGACACCTTCTACATAAGCTTTAGTACCTGTAGTTGTAACTGTTGTAGGTGTGATAGGACATTTTTCAACACCCTGCACAATGTTCCACAGTCCTTTTGCAACCAATACATGTCGCATCATATAAGCCCACAAGGGGTATTGGTACCATCCAATTTATCCTCAACAACCAACATATGAAATACATCACTACTTTTAGCCATGGCCAGTGACTAAAATACCTTGATGCAGAAAATTGACCGTATCTAAAAAAGTTGAACGAAACTACCCAGACGAGTTCCAACAGACCTGTAGTAGACTTCCAGACACTTATACTGGCGAACAGAAACTGGTATATACCTATGGCACAAAAAGATGAAACAACCTGCATAAGCACTATGATAGTGCATTTGGAGGTCAAAATGAGCTCAGATCGCAATTTCGGCACCACAAAGAGAAGCAGTTTTGATCTCAAAAACACGTTGAGTATGCTCACCAAAATTCATGCAATTTTGAGACTGCAACCGGAGAGGTGTAGACGACGCCCTAGATGAAGCGATGACCTGCTCTGATACCAATTGTTGGAGATAGACGTCTGCGGAAGCACGCGAACAGCACAAGAAAGGAGAAGAAGCTTGGAGCACAACATGCAATACTGAATGTATTACTAGAGAATGTACGAAGATAAGTAGCACATTAGGGCAATAGGCGTATATACAAGCTAGGGAAAAAAACTTCCTAAAGAGGGAAAAAAGTGCTCGATGGTCCTAGTGTGTTCACACACATCACTAACCAAATATATCATTAGGGTTTCCCTTTGCATCTTCATAGGTTGAGGGTTCCTCTAAAATTGAGTCCTTTGCCAAGTAGACTGAATGCTTTGTAACAAACGTAGAATCATATCCATACCTTTCTGGTTGTCTTTTCTCCCTTTCTAGGTGCTTGCTTGGAGCATTCTCTACACTCCTGCATCTTTTCTTTGCCTCTTGACTTCCATAGCTTGTAATCCCTTTCACTTTCATCTTGGTCATCATCTATATCACTTCTTGGATCCTGGACATGTGTATCATGCTTGCTTCCTAATTGATGAGAATCAAAATCAAGATCATATGGTAGAGTTACCTTTTGTTTGTCTTCATCATACGAAGACCTTTGTTCTTCAAACACAACATCTGTACTTGTAGTGAATTCCTTGGTTGAAGGATTATAGAACTTATAACACATCTGATTTGAGTCTTACTCAATAAAACTAACTTTTTTGCCCTCTCATCTAGCTTACCTATTATTTGCAATGGTACATGAACATAAGCTAAGCAACCAAACACCTTGCAATGTCTAACACTAGGTTTTCTTCCATACCATGCTTCATAAGGAGTCATACCTTGGAGTGATTTGGATGGTAGTGTATTGACAAGGTACAAAGTAGTGGAAATAGCCTCTTCTCATAGATAATGTGGCAACTTCTTCTCTTCAAGCATTGTTCTAGCTGATCCAACAAATGTCTTGTTTCTTCTTTCTACAATTCCATTAAGTTGAGGAGAGTACCTAGTAGTCACTTCCCTTTTGACACCTTTATCTTGCAAGAACTCATCAAAATCTTTGGAGAAGTATTCTCCACCTCCATCAAATCTCAGCTTCTTAAGTGATCTACTTGTATGGTTCTCACATGTTCTAGATACTTTTTGCAGCAATCAAACACTTCATTCTTACTTTTGATAAAGTATAGAATAGTCCATCAACTATGGTCATAAATAAATGACACACAATACCTTGATCCTGCCAATGAAGGTTCTTGGCTTGGTCCCCATACATCTATATGTACTAAGTCCAATAAGTTGTTGTGGATGTAGCGTTTGTGGTTAAATGGTTGTTTTTTTGCCTTGCCAATCTAACATGCATCACATTTGTTGATCATGTGTTGCTTTGATATGTTTGGTAGTCCAAATATACTTCGATCCTTGCATATATCTTTCAAGGCCCTCTCATTCACATGAGCTAACCTCGTAGGCCATACTTCAAGCTCACTTAGGGTTTGAGACCCTAAGCTGAATAGAGATATGTTTTTGGTGTCTCCTACTTCAAAAGTAAAGAGCCTACCATGTTTCTCACCTCTGGCTATCTTCTTGAAGCCTTGACATGGATCTTCCAAAAAAGCTCCATGTTGGTCAAACCTAACTTGCAAGCCTTTCTCAGCTATTTGGCCTATACTTACTAGGTTTTTTGTAATATCGGAACATCGAGTACCTTGCTAAGAATATTTGTCCTCCCATTGGAAGCCTTAACATTACCAATCTTCTCCACACTATGTTTTGTGTCATCCCTTGTTTGTACTTCATGTCTATGCTTTGGACTTTCCAAATTAGATAAAAGAGCAATGTTGCCTGCAACAGGATTTGAACATCCTGAATCTATGTAGAATAACTGATCATCTTCTTTACCTTCCTTGTGGCTTAGATTCATCAAGAGGAATGATTCCTCATGTTTTTTATCTTCAAAATAATTTTTGAAGTCCCTTTTGTTATGGCCTCTATTGTTATTGTTGAAGTTATGTCCACCTATGCCTCTATTGCTGCTATATCCACCTTTTCCACTTCCTTTTAGGGTCTTTACATTGAACCAAAAATTCTTAGTGGTGTGGTTGGTGTTATCATAAATGGCACAAGGTTGAACATTATGGCCTTTGTTCTTGTCATGCTTTGGTCCTTTCTTCTTCCCTTTCCACTTACTCTTGCCTGTAAAGTTGGCTTGGGAAGTCTCCTCTTCATCTTCTTCCTTTTTCTTGCCTTTGATCTTCTTGTCTTTCTTATCTACATATAGAGAACTAGTTGAATTACCATGAAGGGAGTTACCTTCCTTTATGCTATTGTTGGCTTCTTGATTGAAGATTTGTCCAAGAAAGATGTTGAAGTCTGGAGTTTGCACATCCATGATGAGATCATAGGTTGTGGTGAAATCCCCATTGATTGTCACCTCTAATCCCATTGAGAATTCACCTCATGATGGCTTCTTCTTCAGTGAGCTCTCCAATGGATACCAGTTGATCAGCAACCTCCTTGACCTTTGTAACAAACTCGGTGATGGTTCATTTTGGACTCTTCTTCATTTTTTTGAACTCATTCTAAAGATGTTTCTTCCTTGCCTTTGTACTAATAGAAATGAAAGTCTCTAGAGCATCCAAAGTCACTTGAGATGTCTTGCATCCTCTAACATGTGGTAATAGAAAATTAGAGATAGAATTGACTATGTATGACATTGCTTGAGCATCCCTTGCACACCAAAGTGTGAAGCTATCTATTTCCTCTTGAGTAGGTTCTCCTTTGGATCTTGGAGTAGGCATTGCTTCATCACCTGATACAATCCCATATAGGTTTCTTCCTTGCAAATAAGCCTCTATTCTGATTTGCCAAGCAACGTAATTGTGTCTATCAAGCTTCTCGATCATTGATGGAAAGCCATCTCCCATCATGAAGTTGCTTTGATACCACTAAAAGAAAAGTTGGATAAGCTTGGAGAGGCTTGGAAGGTTGAGTTGTCAAGTGGTAACATTGGTCCAACAAACCAGCATAGGACCATCCCTAGCTCTTTGGATATGTAATTTAGGCCTTTTAGGGTTGTGGTTAGTGCAATAAAACCCAATATTTACTTTCAAACATCAACAAGAACAAGTTGATGCAAATTATATAACTTGCACCTTGAGTAGCTCACAAAAACCTTCTAAAAATGGTTGGAAGTTGAGATTCAAACACTCAGAGCAGCCAACATAGTAATAATTGGAAACATTCATCTTAAATGAGTGTTACAAATTGGGTTGGCTTGCCATAATGCATAAAATTCCTAATTTATATGAACTATACAAGGAGAAATCACCTTAATATTGAAATAATGTCATCCTGATTTTTTAGGGAGTTTTAGAGAATGACCTTGAGGTTGCAAAACTTGAATATCTCTAGAATTAATGAACCAAATGATTTTAAAATTTTTTATGCCTACACTAGAGAGTAATGCCTTTCCAATGAGTGCTTAAATACTAGATTTGGAGCTTTGTAGAGAGAACAACACTCTCTACAAGTTGACTGAATCTGAGAAAGATGGAGCAGTAAACTGAAGCAACACCAAGCAATGAACAAGAAGCATATGTATTGATTCAAATCATCATGCTACTTAGTGTACAAACGTTGTGTAGTCTTTATATATACTCTTGAGTACATGACCACGCCTTTCCTTCATCAATTTGAATTCAAATCTAGGCAGATTTGTTAGTTTAGATTGATTGATTGATTCATTGTTAGTTTAGATTGATTGATTAGAAATTTGAAATCACATCTATTTTTTCATTGATTGATTGAGAATCAATCCCAAAAATTTCTAACTCGTGGCTTCCAGGCCTTTTACTTTTCCTTTTTATAAAGTTAAATGCTTTGCAACTTACATAAGAGGAAGATACTATGATGAAACTCTCTATACAACAAATGAATGCAAATAAAACTCTACAAAGAGTATATGTGGCATCATTCCAATGATGAGTTTGATGAAGATCATGTCCATCTCAAGCATAATGAAAGCTTGTTGTTCCAACACTGTATACATGATGGAGCTACAATGAGGGATGCAATCGGATAGGACATGTGTAAATGCATATGAAAGATATGCACAATACAGTTTGGATACTCTTTCATGGTCAAATGAAGTGAATAGGACAAGGATCGTAAAAGTTACATCACAAAGGCAATCTATCACGAGTACTGTTAAAATGCGCTAGTGTTAAACGTGCGTTTACGTCACAGGCACTTTAAGTTCTTTATCGGGTTCTTGGGAGTGGTAGGGGTCTGATAAATCAGAGGCCCTATATCCTAATTTTCCCAATTAACTTATCAATTAAGCAGTACATTAATATTTCGGTATCGCCTTCTTTAAACAGTTTCACTGTTCATACTCGTTTATACCTTTCACAGTGCGTAGCGTAGAAATTACTGAGTACCGTCACACAGACGTATATCGATAACAGAACCTTACTGTGTTAATCACAAATTAATGTAATTAAACAAAGGTAAGAACGACAATACTCAGACTTCACGAATACTGCACTACCGCGACTTCACCGACCGCAATCGCCTAGACAGACAGTCTGGCGATACTGTTCGTCGTTGCCAGAGCGTCACCGCAATGTCTTTTCATTGATCGATAAACAGATACATCACTTCGCAACGACCTTTCGGTTCGTGTGGAATATGGAAAATTACAATATGTGAAATTACAATATGCCAATCCGGCAGCTTACACTGGCACGCACGGTGGACTTGAACCCGCAACGGAAACAAAATTTAGGGCTCATCTACAATGCCCTGTATGTACATGGTGCGAGCTAATTTAAAAGTTTTGGAAATCTTCTGCTTCAAAGAATCCAGCATTAGTTTTAAAGTTTCTAGTTCGACTAACTGTGCGTCAGTACGAACAGAGCTTGCCGCAATTACTTGACTCAGCAAAATTTCTGTCTGCGTCTGCAAAAATGCCTCTTGCAGGTAGAAATCATTTGCTAGGGCTGCGTCACGGCTCAATTTCATATCTTCAATCTGTTTATCTATTCTAGATAAACGCTCTACTTGATAACTAAGCTGCTTTTCTCTTCTCTCCAGTTCTTCAGACTAAAACTGCATGGTTTTGTAGTAGGCTTCAATTTCCTGCTACACTCCTTCAAATTCCTTCTTCAATTTGAGATATCTGCCAAGCTCTTCCTATAACTGCTGATCACGCTTGAACAGGGTTTTGGTAGTCTTATGCAGCTCCACTTCAGCTTTAAGTACATTGCTGGTTAGAGACTGAGAGGCTTCTTCTAATATATTGTATGCTTCCCGCGTGCTATGCAGATCATTGCCTATGGCAGACATTGCATCTGTTTTATCAGTGATTTCTTGCTTCAACGTGCTGATTTCTGTACCCTTTTGACACAGCAAAGCATCTTTCTGTGCTAGCTGATCTTGAAGCTGTTGAATGTGTAAGTGTTGGCCATGATTTTTTGCCTTATCTGCATCAACTTCTTCCTGTAGTGGAGTAATATCCGCTTCTAATACATCGACTTTATGCTGCAATTCTTGATGAATAGTATCAGTGACCATTCTGAGTTGCATTGATAGCTGCTGTGAGAATTGGATTAGCATTCGACCCATGGACTCTAATTCAGTAAACATGGGAACCAGAAGAGGAGGAAGGGGCTGGGATGAAGAGGCTGATAAGAGGTGATGGGAAGATGGTGGAGAATAATTAGGCGAAGAGGATGAGGAATCTGGTGCTTCAGGGACAAGAGGTTGAATAGGTACAATGGGCTTGACTGGAGACATTGGTGGAGGAGTGGGTATAAGAGTGTTGGGCACTAACATTATTCTAGTAGTCTGCGGCGTTGTCGCTTCAGTTTTGGCAATGATGGAATCCACCAAAGCGATCACTTCATCGAGAATTTCCGCAACAATAACTTGCACATCTTCTTGGGGCTGTTGCTGAGAATGTCCCCGAGAAGAGCTTTCTTCAGTATCAGTGGTGGGAACACTTTGGTCCTGTTGCTGGATTGGGGAAGACTGGGCGGACGAATCAAGGTGGATCGAAGTTGTGGTGTCATGGAAGATCTCGTCTTCATTCGCGACGGTGGAGCCTTGCACTTGACTTTTAGATGGGCTTATGTGACGGCATTTCCGGCGAAGGAGTTGAAACAAATCGACATCATCATCCTCGTCTTCATCTTCAAGCATCCTAGTGGATTCTTCATGCAGTAAGAACGGTGCATTGGGTGGAGGTTGCGCGGCTTGAATGGTGGGCAAAAGGAACGTAAGGATGTGGGGAATGCGTGATCGTGGAAGATCACCTTTGTTAACATGCTTAATAACCGTAACGCATTCACGGTGAATGTGCCTGAAATAATAAGAGGAAAAATTAACAGGCTCACGAGAAGCCATGTCAATCATCGAATAAAATGGGCGTGAAATCTCGTAAGTACGTTTCTGTAAATTAAGGATTGCAACTAAGAATTGTAGTGCAGTGTGTTCAGGGTCAAGGCAACACAAAATGGCATACTCATTCGATGAGTGCCGTGGGAACAATTTGATCATGGAGGCTACCGGAAGGAGAGGACCATTCTCTAATCCTTCCATAGGGAGACGGAAAGCTGCAGCGAAGGACGCTAACGTGATTACTACGCGAGACGGTAAACATGTAATCGGCCAACTCTGCTCCGTAGCGGGTGTGGCGGCGATGGCAGCAATAATCTGCGCGTAAAAAGGGTGACACTCCACTGAATGCCAAGGCAATTCATCGAATTTCAACAGGCTGCAGATATGCAACAACTCACTCACATCCCGAGGGAGTCGATCACGGAAGGTAGCAAAATTAACTAATGCTTCCATGATGCCCACGCGAAGTCACAGACACGAATACACAAGACACAGAAAACACAGCGCACAGATCACACAAACACACTAGCGATTAACAGTGAAAAGAAGAAGATTAAGTAGACACTTGGCAATGGGAAGCGCACGAAAAACCCTAATCATCGCGCGGTATGGAAATGAGAACCTTCATAATTACGGCGTGCATGCATGAGTAGAATCACTAACACAAGGTGGCTTAATCATATTAGGTAGCAAAACGAGGAGGTTTATGATTTATAGTCAGCCAAAATATAGAAATAAAAAGAAAATAAGTGACACGCGGAATAACGAGGGACACGTCAGCAGTGATAAGGCAGTTGGTGATATGGGTGTAGCTTTGAACCATTAATCACTTTAGGAAGAGGAATTCCGGTCAAGGTAGTCAACCGAAACTTGCTCACTAATTCGGTAAGGACCGAACCACCGTAGAGTAAATTTCCCAACAGCACGATTTGCTTTAGCATTGTAAAAGAGGACAAGTTGGCCCATCGTAAAAACTGGAGTCTGGAGGAAACGATCATGCGTCCGGGCTTTCCGCAACTGAACTTCTTGAAGAGTTAGGAAGCTTTCCCAACGATGTTCATCCAAATCCCTGAGTGCGTCCAACCGAAATGGCAAAGAGCCTTCAGGTAACAATTTCTGAGTTATGGCCATGCATAAGCTCGGCACTACAAGTTCCATTGGCGCGATTGCTTCGAACCCATAAGCAAGCTTGAAAGGGGTCATTCCGGTTGCAACTTTGTATGTAGTCCGGTATGCCCATAAGACTGCAGGTAGTAACTGATCCCATCTTTCTGGTGATTCCACGATCAATTTGCGAAACATACTCAACATCGTGTTGTTGGTACTTTCAGCTAAACCATTAGCACGGGGATAGTATGATGAACTGAATGTATGCAGAATTTGAAAAGTATGCATTAGTACTCACATTAAATTGTTAGCAAAGTGTGTTCCTTGATCTGTCACAAGTTCCAGAGGTAATCCATAACACGGAAATACGTCCTTCATCAGGTATTTTGCCACCGAAACAGCTGTGGCAGACCATAAGGTCCAAGCTTCTGCCCACCTGGTAGCGTAATCTGTACAGGCCAGTTTATATCGATTGTTGCTAAGGGTCACTGGTGGTGATATTGGCCCAATAAAATCAAGACCCCACTTTTGAAAAGGTTCCAAAGGCAATATAGGTTGTAAAGGAAAGAAGTGGCATTGTAATGGTTGTCCAGATCGTTGACAAGTGTCATACTGCTGCACAAACTGAGTCACGTCTTTGTACATGGTAGGCCACCAAAGCCCACTTTGCAGAATTTTCCGGTGAGTAAGATCTGCTGCAAAATGTCCACCGGAGGGTATGGAATGTGCCATAGCAATAACCGAGTTTACTTCATGTGGTGGAATACAGCGAAGTAAGGCACCAGTATGATCCATATAGTACAACTGTCCGACAATTAACCGGAATCTGCGATTGTAAACTGTGATTTTTCGCCGCATAGCAGGAAGAGTTTGAGGGGGAAGACATCCGTCAGTAAGGAAAGTTAATAACTGATCATAGTAGGTAGGTGGCACAGGAGGGTCTACAGATTCGTCACGAGCCATTGCAGTAACATAAATTGTTGGTGTGGTGTCATCAATGCCCACCGGAGCTTCACTAGAATTCAACCGAGAGAAAATCTGCTAAGGCATGTGCGGTATCGGGTCGATGAATCACTTCATAGTCGAACTCCTGTAGTAATAAAACCCAATGAGCCAAGCGACCTCCTAAATGTTGCTGCCGGACCAGATATACTAGTGCGGCATGATCCACGTGAAAGGTGAATTTTCGGCCTAACAAATAATGCCGGAATTTCTTCACAGAGTACACCAATCCAAGACATTCTCTTTCGGTCACTGAATAGTTCCTTTCAGCAGGAGCTAGTCGATGACTTGCATAATAGATAGGCCGGAATGATTTATCAGTTTGCTGCATTAAAACGCTTCCAATTGCTATATCTGAGGCATCGACGAAGACGTGGAACAGGCGTTCCCAATTCGGGGGTTGCAGAATGGGGGCCTGAGTCAATAATCCTTTTAAACGATCAAAGGCAGTTTGGCATTCCGGAGTCCATTGCAACTGTTGTGGAGTACTAGTCATTAGCCGATTAAGTGGTGTTGCCAAATGGGCTAACCACTGCAAATGGCGGCCATGCCACCGAATCTGGCCCAGGAATCGCATAACGTCTTTTGGGGTTGTGGGGACTAGTGCCTGCAACACGGCTGCAACTTTGTCTGGATCAACTTGTATGCCTTGCTCAGAGATAATGTGGCCAAGGAGCCACAAGAAACTGCAAACACAGATTTTGTCCGATTCAAGCATAACCGGTATTCACGACATTTTTCGAAAGAGCACCGTAAATGATACAGGTGCGCCACGATCTTGCCGAATAAAGAAAAGTCATCCAAATAGACTTGCATAAAAGTAGTCATATAGGGTGAAAAAATTTCTTGCATACACCATTGGAATGTGCTTGGACCATTCCTTAATCCAAACCACATGACCGTACAAGCATAAACAACCCAATTCATAATAAAAGCTGTTTTGGGTATGTCCTGCTCTGCCATTCACACCTGGTTATAACCACTGTACCCATCGAGAAATGAATACATCTCATGTCCGGCCACCCTGTCTGGCATTGTGTCAAGAAAGGGGAGAGGAAATGGGTCAGGCACCATGGCCGCATTCAATTTCCGGTAATCCACACAGATTCGGAGCTGTTTATTTTTCTTTGGAACAATCACAATCGGAGAGATCCATTCAGCATGTTTGATTGGTACGATGAATCCTACCTTCAATAACCGATCGAGTTCTGCTTTGACCTGTGTTGCATAGTTGGGGTTCATTCGATAACTGGATTGTTTAATTGGCTTCGCCTCCGGCTTAAGCACAACTCGATGTTGATAGATCCGCGGATCAAGACCCTTCATATCACGATAGTCCTAGGCAAAAACATCAAAAAATTCACGCAGGAGCTGGATCAAATCTTCTTGAAATGCCTCGGACAATCCTGCCTTAATCTTAACAGGACGCGGGTTAGCCTCATCGCCCAAATTATAGGTTATTAACTGGTCTTCCGGGACATAGAATTGTAGAGGTTTCATTGGATCGTCGGCTGACTGTAAAAGGTGATGTAGAGTGGCTCCATCCATAGCAACATTATCATCTGCATCCGCCTCTCCGGTCACGGGAACAACTGTACATACTGCCGAACTCCAGTTGTCCGCTACAAATTGAAGATCGACAGTACCTAAGGAGATCAGATCTTTATTGTTCCTCAAAAACATCTCTTCTTTGTCGTCGGATAAGCCATCCAACATGTGGACCGGCTCAGCTACATAGGGTCTGGCATGAAGCTCACAGGGCTGAATGGCATCTAGTTTGACAACATATTTACAGTGACGGGTAGAGTCTTGTTCATGTGCTCTCGCCCTTGGTAAGAGAGCCTGTGTCACCGGAACTGGATCAGGGAATACAGTTGGTTCTTTAGCGGCCCATTGACTAGCTTTGGTATACATTCGCTGTTGTTCACGGATACCCGGTTCAAACACCTCAGCTGCTGGTTGCAACTGCTTACCTGATCATGTCTGGATCACTACAGCTTGTGATTCCACTGGTGAGATATAGACCATGTTGGTCATCGGGTTCTGATGCTCTTTCTTCCTCTTGTCGTATTCGGCGGCATCCTTGCAAAATCTCCGGATGTGGCCTATCTCACCGCAAAAGTGACATCGAGGTGGTGGCAGAGAATTACGGTCCGCTGAGGTACCCACCTGCCATCGATTTGCATTGAAATTATTATTTCGCTGTCCCCGATAATTTCTGTATCCTTGCGACTAGTTGTTTCGCATCTGCGGTGGCACATAGTGGGTTGCTCGCTGCCCCGATTCTTGTATAATGGCATTTACAGCTGCTTGTCCCTGCACTTTGGCATTATACGCACAATTTTCGTTTGAGTGTCCGGTTGTATTGTAGATGGCACAATACATCTGATCAAGGGCACAGGTGGCACTGGTGTGCCCGAGATTTTTGCACTTAGTGCAATACATCCGTTTAGCCGGATCATCTGTAACGTTCTTGCTGGCTTTTAGCCACTCCAAGTCTTCAGTGAATCCTCCAACCTTATGCTCTAGTTGCAGGGCCATCGCTATAACAGCATCCAGTGTCATAGCACCCACACAGCGGATGATCATGATTTGTCTTAGCTGTGGGGTCAGACCATTAATGAACCACTGGGTTATAACATCATCCGATAAATTAGCATGTGCCGGAGGCAATTGTCTTAAGTGAGTTCTAAATAATGTGGCATATTCCTGAACAGTCTGGTGCGGCTTCTGTCTATTGTTCTACAAGTAATCGAAAATTTCGGCAAGGTTCTTCTTCAGCCGGAACCTCTGCAAAAACGCATCTCTTACCGCCTCATAGGTAACAAAATGGTTGATATCATACTCTGTTAACCATCTCGCTGCTTCATTGACTAATGTTGACTGGAATACGATGGCCTTGTACGCCGGATCAGGTGGATGGTTTAGCACTCCATAGCTTATTTCAAAGGTGTGTACATGTGCATCAGGGTTGTCACCTTGAAATCCACCAAACTTTGTGTAAGTAACCCCTGTTGGAACCGGTCGAAGTGGAGGTGGCTGTCGTTGTTGTTGTTGTTGTTGTTGCTGTTGTTGGCTACTCATGGTGTTAGTAATGGTACCGTGGCTGTCTCCTGAATTCTGCGGAGGTGTTTCTGGTCCTTCGGAGTCTGTATGGTCAGACTGTTCACCTTCCGGCTTGAAAATGGCGTTCAATCTCTTACGGATCTCCAAATCGAAGAGACTATCCTCACCTTTGAAATCCCAAGTGGGGAAGTTTGCCCCAAACAATGGTGTTTGCAGTGAAGATTCACTAGGGAATATCACACTGTCACCGAAAAACTGTAAATTCCCCGAAACTGGTACCAAACTATCACCAGAATGTGTTGAACTTTCCCCAAACCAGGGTATTCTTTCACCTGACGCTGTTGGCTCAATTGCACACTGCGTCCCTGCACACTATGAAGTTACTGTACCCTCTTCAGACTGCATCGAAATTACATCGGAATCCACCGGAATTTCCTCGTGTTGCACCGGAAGGGTACTGGAATCACTGCTAATTGGCTCTGATCCTTCGACAACTGGACTTAACGGGCCTACTCTTCTGGCCCCTGGGGGTGTCCCTAGCAGATTTGGTACTGTCCAAGGATGCTGGTCTCTCCTATACTTCGGATACGACTCGCCGGACCGAGTAACCGGCATATATCACCTCGACACCACTTGCCCTCTATACAGCTTCACCTTACTGATTTTCCACAACTGTTGCCACCTTCCCATAGACGGCGCCAGTGTTAAAATGCGCTAGTGTTAAACGTGCGTTTACATCACAAGCACTTTAAGTTCTTTATCGGGTTCTTGGGAGTGGTAGGGGTCTGATAAATCAGAGGCCCTATATCGTAATTTTCCCAATTAACTTATCAATTAAGCAGTACATTAATATTTTGGTATCGCCTTCTTTAAACAGTTTCACTGTTCATACTCATTTATACCTTTCACAGTGCGTAGCGTAGAAATTACTGATTACCGTCACACAGACGTATATCGATAACAGAACCTTACTGTGTTAATAAAAAAATTAATGTAATTAAACAAAGGTAAGAATGACAATACTCAGACTTCACGAATACTGCACTACGGCGACTTCACCAACCGCAATCACCCAGACAGACAGTCTGGCGATACTGTTCGTCGTTGCCGGAGCGTCACCGCAATGTCTTTTCATTGATCGATAAATAGATATATCACTTCACAATGATCTTTCGGTTCGTGCGGTATATGAAAAATTACAATATGTGAAATTACAATATGCCAATCCAGCGGCTTACAGTACCGACCAACACCTAGGCACCCTCTTAGCAGATCATAGTGGATTGAGCACATGGTGCATGAGGTGATGCCCCATCAACAATCAAATGCTTGGGATGCTTTGAGAGGAGGCTTACCAAAGCTTGTATGGCTAGAAATAAGGAGTGGGAGATGATTCACGATGAACAATAGAGGACCCCTGAACAATATCATCAGTAATGAGATGTGGTGTCCACATGTTTAGATATGATTGGAGCATGACATTTGGGTAGCCGTGGGTATGACACTATGCATCAGAGTTTGTAAGTATCATTTTGATTAATGGATTTGCTTCTAGTAAGCACATCATGTTTATTGATCTCACATTTTGCATATTCGTTGTAAGACTTGGTAGTGGATCATCTTTTGACATGAACAGAGAAGGCTTATGGACATCATCATGGGTTGCTTGCACTATTCGATGACTTTGAGGGAGGGAGTGTGGTCATTTCATGGATCTACCATGAGGTGAGCTTTTTAACTTGGTTTAGTCTTTTTTAGTTGTTGTTGTTTATAAATATCATTTCAATTTGTCTTATTTCATGAATATGCTTTATAGATGTCTTGATCCCACTAGGCATGTGCATGGTAGTGGTGTGTCACAGTTTTGTATTTGGTTTATATATGGCAGTTGGGCACCACAAATTTTTATTTGGTTCATATATGGTAGTGGTTTATCACATTTTGTGTTTGGCTCATATATGGTAGTGGTTTGCCACATGCATGGTTCATTTATGGAGTATCGCTTTTGTACATGGTTTAATTATGGAATATCTCTTCAGTACATGGTTCATTTATGGAATATCTCTTTTGTACATGGCTCATTCTACCCCTACATATCTCTTTTACGTTCCACAATGTGTTTTTCTTTATCAAATATTTTTTTGGTTGTCGATCATCTAAACCCTAAATCAGCAACCACTAGAGTACATGTCACATTTTCTACACAATAGCATTGCCATTTTCTACAAAATAGCATTGCCATGTTGCTAAAAACAAGAGACAACACACTGTGCCCAATAAAGTTTTCGCAAAAATGGTGATCGATATAGGCACCGATATTAGCGTCGGTATGTGCATGACCATATCGATGATTTTGCCCAAGGACATACTGACGCTCATTCTGGCGATTTGAATACTGACACTTGTATTGGTGTTGATACTATTGATTTGTAGAAAATACGGCGTTTATGCTAGCAAAACATACCAACATTCATACCGATGCTTATACCAGTGGTATTTGGACATATTGATGCTTGTACCAACATCCACACTGAGGCTCATACTAGAGATATGGTACCGACATTTATACGGATGCTTATATCAGCACTGTGGCCAAATTGCCATTGTGTATTTGCATCATTATAAAGGCCGCTATAAGGCTCATATGTTGTACTAATATGTTATTGATCTTATAGTTTAAACGTCTTGGATTTATGTTTTCGTTGTCCTCATCATCATTATCATAGATGAATTTTGTTCCCTTAATCCCTCCCTCCATCCCTTTATAATAAAATTACCTTTAAGCACCATACTCACTCTTTATTTTTCTTATTACAATAATATTGCATTTGCTAAACCTCTGTTCATTAGTTTCTTAATTTTTGCATCACGAAAACTTCCATTTTGTAAATAATGTTCTTATAAGCATTAAAAATGCCAATAAAAGTTCTCATAGACACGTGATCATATAGTAGTCCATAATAATGGATTACTTGCGAAGATAGTCCTTTTTCGGCCAACTATTACATGGCAAGCCACTTCAAAGGCTGTCCACTTCGGCACCTGAGCTTTTGGCACAAGAAGATGTGCATAAATTATTGAGCATGAAGGGCTACATTGAGATGCACTCCATTACGCAACAAAAAGTGAACAATTGGATTCCCTCCATGTCAAGAAGCTTGATAGAACAATACTTCATAAGTACTAAGGAGACATCAATGCATAGTGATCTTTCATTAGTGCTATAAGTTTTCGAAAAGAAGAAAGATTGAAGATCACATGGCAACCTATGCAGAATTCACTGCCTCAAAAGAGCAAGAGGAGATATTCTTTCGTACGACATTAAACAATGAGTCACTTCTCTCCAAAGATTCAGATTGATGATGGCATATTACAAGCAGCACCTTGTCCCTTGCAGAACTCCAACCAAACTACCACGGTAGAAAAACAAGACCCTTCACAACCTAATACGAAAGAGAACTTAAGCACTAGTCACTTTAGAAATAGTTATAGAGTACAGATTTGTAAGTGGCAGTGATGAAAGGTACATACACTTAGGAGGGCTTCCCTTCGGAAGCCCATTCACTCCACCTAGTGTTCACTCTCTCCTGATGGAGTCCGTGCTCATAGAGCATATTACGTAGTTTCTTTCCATTTTATTTAGTTGATCATGTATTCATATCATTTACTTCTTCCTCATTAGCTTGTTTGGTGTGTTTTTGATAATAGAGTCTGAGTAATCCACACCACCGAACTACCCAAGTTTGCGATCTAATCACCTAGAGCTTAAGTCTTCTAATTGCCAAAATTGGAGCATGTAATCATAATGAGAGAGCATGTGATCATAATGAGGGGTCGCTAGATGAGCAAGTAGATCACCAAAGTCAGTGATCCACGAACTCCTTCATCAAATCCAAGTTGCGTACACTTAGGAAATCTAAAACATATATTTTTAATGGTTTGCACCCAAAATATTAAAATGCAATCATTTTTTAAAGTTCTTGGAGAAGTGTGAATAGTAGAAACCCGAAGTTGAAGATGTTGAAGTTTGCTTCGGCTAACTAGCACAATACCTACCCTTTAACTAGTGGAGACTCAAATACACCTTATAAGCATCAAGTTGATGCAATAAGACATCCTATCTTCTTTAGAAGATCAATTAGAAAATATTGAATCAGAAAACATTATTTGCACACAAGCACATACAAGAAGAACTTACTAATCTAGTTGGAACCTGCACGTTCTAATGCTCATTACTCCTAGCTGGATTACAATTGACCAAATTCCTCTTAAAGGATGGTGGTTTATGGGTTTACGTAGCTAAGATGCACAAGAATTGGATTTAGCAACAAACCATGCATTGGTTACAAATTTAGCATTGAGAAGCTCTTACCCCAACTTTTCAGGAATGTGCAAAGAATGATCCTGAGAGCATGAATGATCTGTTGCTCACAACATATAAATCCAAATGATAAAAAAAATTATTAACATAAAATAGAAACTAATAATTTTCCAATGAGTGCTTTATCCTAAGCACTAGACATCTTTAGAGAACCGATCTCTACAAGTAAGCAGACTTTGGAGAAGATGATGCAAAGAAATGAGCAATAAGCAAGATGAAGATGAAAGTGATTGTATATGACCTCCAACTATAGTACAAATCCTTTTGAGTCTTTATATAGAATTCCTAGATTCTTAAAATGGAATTAAGAAACTCGTAGGGGTAAGTTGTTGTAACTAACATCTATTTTCCTATAATCTAGGAACTGAAGTCTTTAACGTCCAAATTGATTTGAAGTATTGTTTGTACACCAACCTCCAAACTCATGGTTTTTTAGGACTCCTAAATGCATGCTTTTATGAGAATAGAATTTTTGAATCCATAAATACTTATGGATTTTCCAAAGATGAGAAATCATATGGAATATTATGACACTATGGTTCACTTCAAGAATTGACTTGATCTAGAACAAATCTTCATTCAAGCATGGTGCAAGCTTGGTTTGTTCTAACAGATCCCCCCACGCTAAAGCATTCTTGAGTCTTCATTCTTTGATGATCTGAATTCTTGCAATTCATTTAAATCTACAAATCTTAACTCCATCTAGAGCTTTTGTCATCATAACTGCCACTTGCTTTCCCTTAAGAACAAATGAAACATCAATTTCCTTTGCAAAGAGCTTCTCCATGATGGAATGATAATGACCCTCTATATTCTTAGTTCTTGCATGCTATACAAGATTTTTTGCTAAATGCATTGAACTTATGTTGTGTCCAAATATATGATGTTTGGAGCTCACGTCTGAAACTTGTATATAACTCTTTAACAAATAGCTTCTTGAGTTGCTATGGTCAAACCTCTATATTCAACTCTAGTTGATGTTAGTGCAACTATAGGTTGCTTCTTGGAACTTCAAGACACAAACTTAGATCCTACAAATTCTAGAAACCCTGATGTACTTCTCGTATCATCCTTGGATCGTACCCAATCTACATCTAAATATACTTTGAGGTCCAAATCTAATGTAAAAGAGTAAAATATACCTTAGTAATAGTTATACCTTAGTAGTAGCTCCTTTGAGATACTTGAGTACTCTCTTATGTGCATCCATATGTGGCTTCCTTGGGAAGTGCATGAACTAACTTAGTAATCCTACAATATAGGAAATGTTTGCCCTTGTATGTAGATTAAGCTACCTAAAAGGTTGTTTATACTCTTTTATATCTTCAATATATTCACCTTCATAAGCACTAAGTTTATAATTCATGTCCATAAGTTTTCCTATAACCTTTGCATTATCCATCTTGAATCTAAGAGGTAGATCTTCAATATTCCTTCTTTGAGTTATGTCCATCACTTGATCTATATAGATGATTTGCATACCTAAGTAGAATGTGAGTTCTCCAAGATTAGTAATCTTGAACTCCTCTTGCATATGCCTTTTGATCCTTTCTACTCCATTCACATCATCACTTCTCATAGTTATGTCATTTACATAAACACATAAATAGATAACTTCATTATGAATCTTCTTGATGTACACTGAAGGATCTACATTGCTTGATGTTAATCCTTGATCTTGTAAATAAGTAAACAATCTATAGCTCCAAGCTCTAGGAGCTTGTTTAAAAACATACAATGATTTCTTAATCTTGCATATATGAGTAGGATAATTTGGATTTTCAAACCCTAAGGGCTCAAAAATGTATACATTTCCATTGATCCACCCATTGAGAAAAGTATTCTTCAAATCAAGTTGAAGTTGCTTCCCATTCCTTGTAGCTTCCACACTAACAAAGGTCCTGATGGTGGTCATCTTGGCTACAAGTGAAAATTTTTCTTCATATTCTATGCCTTGAGTTTGAGCACATCCGTTAGCAACCAACATGGCTTTATATGTACAAATTGATCCATCTAAATTTCTTTTCAATTTGTAGAAACATCTACAACCAATATATTACCTTCTTATTGGTTCGCATTGGAACTAGTTGCCATGTAATGAGCTTCTACTTCCTCCTTCATGGCCTTCTTCCAATTAGGCTTACCTTTGGCTTCCTCATAAGTTGATAGTTCCTTTGAAACTGAGTCTTTGGCCGAATAGATGGTATGTTTGGTTCTAAATATAGAGTCATGATCATACCATTCAGGTTGCCTTCATTCCCTTTTCACCTTCTAGGAGTGTGTTTGAATTCTCCACATTCTTGCATCTTGTCCTTTCCTCTTGATTTCCAAAGCTTATAGTCTCTTCATTCTCATATTGTTTGTATGATTTTCCACATGTGCTAGATACCTATTGAAGAATTCAAACACCTCACTCTTATTCTTCATAAAGTACAAAATTCTCCATCTACTATGATAATCAACATAAGATACATAACACCTTGAGCCTTCTAATGAAGGTTCGTAACTTGGTCTTTCATTCTTATTGCAACAACCATTTGCGAGTAATATGCAAAATAGTGCTCTCTGGTCTGCATACTGTTCAGCTCCTAAAAATTTGGGATACAACCCAGACTTGCTAAAGATCATTCTCATTGCATAATTTATCATTTCAAGTGAAATAACTTGTAAACGTTAGCTACATTAGTCAACTAAATATTCCCAAAAGGATTTTGTTCAATTGTTAGCAAAGAAAAAGCATTGTTCATTTCTCTATGGAGGTGCAGTGACCAAAATAGAAAGCTTTTTATTCATGGTAAATGTCAAAGTTATCGGGTTTGATCCAATGATTTAAGGATCATCTTCCAAAGTACTTGGCTCATTATTTGTGCTTCTTGGAAATCTCAAGAGGTCTCATTTGCACTCCTCAACTCATTTTTTCCTGGTGTGAAGCAGGAATTTGCAACACCATCTCATCTCTAGAAGGTCTCCACCATATTCTCTAACAGTTATTTCTACAATTGGTCTATTTTCGCACTCAGTAATGCCACTTTGTTATGGTGTGTACGTGCATGAAAACTGATGTCTAATTCCATGACTTTTAAGAAATTCTTTGAACTCATTTGACATGTATTCACCTCCTCCATTAGATCTTAATGTTAATATACTTTCTTGTCTACTTTTCCACCATTGCCTTGAAATTTTGGAAGTGAGTAAACACACTCCTCTCTTTCATGAAATATACCCATACTTTCCATGTATGATCATCGATGAAAGTAACATAAAACCTACAACTACCCATGGATGTGGTCTTTATAGGACCCCAAGCATCTGCATGTGCTATTTCTAGCACATTCTCACTAACATGCTTATTATGCAGAAATGATGGTCTTGAGTGTTTATCAAATTAGCATGCTACATATAACTTTTGCATCTTTGCAACCTTAAAATTTGGTAGTCCATTGACAATCTCCTTTGACTACATCACTTTGAGCCTTTGCAAGTTTGCATGTCCAATTCATTTGTGCCATATCTCTATATCAGCAATAACTCCTGCACCTTTTGCAAACATGGCTACATTCATTTTAGGAATTTTCACATTTACGGTGAACATCCTACCCACTTTGTTTTCTTTGGAAACCAATCTTTTGTCTTGTTTGTACTCTTCTACATATAACTTATCAACATTCAACTTGAGTTGTAATCAACCAATATCCAATAGACATTAGATTTATTGTTATATTTGGAACATGCAACACATAAGCAAGATGTTTTACCTTCCCACCCTCTATAGAAAGTGTTATGTTTCTGTAATGCTCCATGGGATGTGATGTGTCATCACTTATTTCAACATATCCTAGAATTAGTGATTTCAGCAAAGTACTAAACAAAACTACTAAATCATTCTGCATGACTGCACCTGAAACAACATACCAAATATTACCATTTGATTTTGAAACATCAGTAGACATCGTATTCATCATGTGATGTTGGACCATGAACAACTTGTTAGATTCATCTGCACTTATGGATGCATAGTTGTTTTGTTGCCTTCTATTATTTTGATTGTTCAACCTACAATCAACTTCAAAATGTCCAAGTTTACCATAATTCCAACATCCTTTAATCTCATCACCTGAATCATTTCTTTGGAAATTTTTACCGCCTCTTTGGCTCCCCTACCTTGAAATTGTCCTCTACCTCCTACATGATTCCAATGTTGACCTTGATCAGAATCATTTTCTATTGGAGGAGATGGAGGATAATCTTCAAAGATGAATAGGTGTTGCTAAAACGTGCTTCACAGTAGCCAAGAAAAACTACTAGAGAGTGTAGTGCTCCTTTCTAGCATGCTAATGATCATAATTAATCACATATGTTGCTTGGAATAGGATCAACTAATCAATGGATCAAAATAGATAGGTAGGAACTGATCAAAGACCAAGAAACTTGCTATTCTTGTTTCTATATCTATTCAATGTTTTGAATAGTTCTCTAAGCACAACAACAATTAGCTTGATTCCTTTTGGGAAACTCTAATTAGCTTAGATAGCTACCAATCATGAGTGATTTCGTAAAAAATGATGGACTACACATTGAGAATGATGTTTAGCAAATCACAAAACCTTTTTGACAATTACGGGGTGTATGAGTTAACAGACCAAAGAGTAAAAATGTGTTAATATCTCACGATCCACAGAGGCAATGATAATAAAACTTTGCAGTCATGTACTAGAAAGATAGTATGCTAAGTCCATCATGCCTTAAATCATGACAAATGATCAATCATACATTGAGAACAAGCTCTTAGAAAGTTGCTGTTCTGATATAGTCATAACAAAGAAGTGAAATGAGAATGTAATGATAATATGTATATTAAATCCTATACAAATACAATGTCATTGGCAATTATATATTGCTCAATGTGTGAGAGGTGAATGAGCTATGAGATGAGCTCTCAATTCACAATATAGCCCCTCCATAATGATCTCATAGAGTCGATGTTACATGTAGTTATTTGATCCTCCTTTTATATCTGTGTTTGGAGCTAGTGTTTGAATTCAAACTCAAAAGGTTCACCTAAAAATGAATCCTAAAGTATATGATATATTCTCTCTTTACTCAACAACCAAAAACTTTGAGATTTGATGCTTCCTAACTTCCTCGGGGTTGTAGGACACTTTTACCAAGATGAATGTTAATGGTTTTTACAAGAGGTTGATCACATAAGGTTCTATATGAGATGCGCCAATTAACCAAGTATGTGGGCTTAGTTTTAAGTGCACCAATAGCTACCCCCTCAAGCCTAAAATTCTTGGTCTTCATTCCTCCTTGATGTCCTGCAAATCAATCATCAATTTGAATATGTTCATCTTGGTTGTATCCAAAGACTCTTAGAGTATATCTGCGCATTGTAATTGAGTTGATACATAGGATAGTTGAATATCCTTGCTAAGCAATTTCTCCCTTACATAATGATAGTGCAATTCAATGTGATTAGTCCTTGCATGATATAGAGGATTAGTAGCCATGTGAAGTGAACTAGTGTTGTCTCCAAAGATTATTGGAGTGTAAGAGTGTAACCCCAAATTTGCATATAGTTGCTTAAGCCACATAGCTTCTTGAGTTGCATTTGCCAAACTTCTGTATTCTGCCTCTGTAGATGATAAGGCCACAGTTGGCTGCTTCTTAGATGACCATGATATAAGCTTTAAACCTACAAAAGATAGATACCCTGAAGTGCTCCTCCTATCGTCCTTAGAGCCAGCCCAATCTGCATTAGAATACATCTTTATATCTAAGTTTGAAGTGAAGGGATAAAACCCTTCATTCATGGTACCCTTTGATACTTAAGTATATACTTTCTCTGAGTAATAAATATACCAGAATCTGTGTACACAAGTTCTAAGCAAAGAAAGTATGTTTACAAACCAAGATCGTTGATTTTTAAATTCTTCCATTAGTTGAGATTTAACATGCTTGATGTCATTAGCATTATTCCCTATAATGATAATGTCATCCACATACACACATAAGTAGATAATCTCTTAGTTGGTCTTCTTTATAAATAAAGAAGAATCTACTTTGCTAGTCACAAAACCTTGGTTCTGCAAATAAGTAACAAGCCTATGGTTCCAAGCTCTAGGAGCTTGCTTTAGCCATAGAGTGCCTTCCTTATCTTGCATACAAAACCTGATTTACCTTTATCTTCAAATCTTGGTGGTTGTCCCATATATACTTCTTTTGATATCCATCCATTTAAGAATGCATTCTTAACATCTAACAGATATAGATTCAAGTTCTTAGAGGCAGCAATGCATACCAAAACCCTAGTTGTTGGCATCTTTGCCATAGGTGAAAAGGTTTCTTCATAGTCCACTCCATGGGTTTGAGCAAACCCTTTTGCCACTTACGTTGCCTTATATCTTTTTATCGAACCATCTGAGTTCTTTTTTATTTTATATATCCACCTGGATCCTATTACCTTCATGCTTGGCTTCTTAGGAACTAGGTCCCAAGTATGGTTTTCCCCAAGTGCTTCTACTTCTTCTTGCATGGCTTCTCTCCATTCTTTCCTCTTACTAGCCTCTTCAAATGAAGAAGGTTCTCCTATCATAGAGTCTTTGGTGATATACATAGAGCGCTTGATGACTAATGATGTATCATAGACATACCTTATGGGCGTTTTGCTTTCCCTTTGAGATCTCCTGAGTCCCTAGTTGGAGGAATCTGACATGTCTTCCAATTGCTTGAATTTGGTCTTGCCTCTTGACTTCCAAGCCTTGAAGTCAATCTGCTCTTCATCCTCTAAATTGATATCTTCTGGTAATCGTTGATCTTCTCAAGTGAGAGTTGGAAAATCATTTTCCAAATCATAAGGTATCCTGATCTTCCTGCGATCATCTTCAAACCATGAATTATTTTCATCAAATACTACATCCCTACTAACTATAAATGCTTTGTTAGTGGGATTGTATAGCCGTTATTGCCCTTCTGGTTTTGATCATACCCAATGAATATACATTTTTCAGCTTTAGGTTCAAGCTTCCCTCTAATCTATGAGGGAATGTGTGCATAAGCAATGCACCCAAATATTTTGCAATGATCCAATGAGGGTCTCCTTCCATTCCATGCTTCATAGGGTGTCACTCCATCCAATGGTTTGAATGGGAGCCTATTAACTAAGTAAGTGGCTGTGGAAACAGCCTCTGCCCATAGGTAATTAGGTAGCTTCTTCTCATTCAACATTGACTTAGCAGCTTCAACTATTAACTTGTTCCTTCTTTCTGCTACACCATTCAATTCAGGAGTATGTCTTGTTGTTACTTCCTTCTTTATTCCTCTATCTTGTAAAAATGAGTCAAACCCATATGAAAAATACTCACCACCTCCATCAGATATGATCCTATTCAAGCTTCTACCTCTTTGCTTCTTCACTAGTGCCAAATACTTTTTGAAGCATGTAAATACTACATCCTTATGCTTCATGAAATAAAGGATTGTCCATCTATTGTAATCATCTATAAATGAAACATAGTACCTTGAACCTAATATTGATGGATCTTTGCTAGGACCCCACACATCAGTGTGTACAAGCTCCAAGTAGTCTTCATACATGTACCCCTTCTTGTTGAAAGGTTGCCTGTGAGCTTTACCAAATTGACATGCTCCACATTTGTATATCATGTGTTGCTTGGTCACATTGGGAATGCTAAGCACACTCTCATCCCTGCATATTTTCTTTAGTGTTCTTTCTCCTATGTGTCCTAGCCTTTTGTGCCATATCTCTAGTGCAAATAGGGTTTGATCTTTATAATTGAATAATGCTATGTTCCTAGTGCCTTCAATCTCAAATGTAAATAATCTACCATTACTCAAGAGGTTCATGTTACCATCAGATGTCTTGACATTTCCAATTTTCTTGACTGAGTGTTTAGTGTCATCACCTATTTGTACTTCATGCTTCCCTTTGGGTTCTTCAAGATCAGATAATAAAGCTACATTTCTAGCCACATGATTGGAACAACCTGAATCAATATAGAAAAGATGCCCATCATCTTTACCTTGCCTGGATGTCATATTCATGATGAGTAAAGAATCTTCTTGGTCTTCTCTATAGTTGTTATAATCTCTTCTTCCTCTGAAACCTCCTTGATAATTGTTTTTGTGTTAGCCTTGATTGTAGTTATGATTATGGTTCCTTCCTTCATTGTTGTACGTGCATATGGATTGTCTCTCTTTCCCTTTGATTCCTTGTGTTCTTGAAGCATTATTCTATCGTGTGGTTGATAAGACCACAAATGTTGAAGGTGGATTGTTGTAGGATCTCCCCCTACCTTTCTTTCCTCATCTTCACCTTCCTCTAGCACCTTTTCCTCTACTTGTCTAATTAGCTTGAGAGGTACTAGCCTCTTCTTCATTTTTCTTCCTTTTCCCTTTATCCTTACTTTTATTATTATCTGTATAAAGGGTAGAAGATTTATTACCTCTAGAGTTGTCACCATTCTTGTTGAGCTTTGTCTCATGGGTGAAGAGTTGCCCCATCAAGGAGTTGAGGTCAAGTATTTGGATATCCATGTAAAGGTCCATTTCTATTGTGAAGGACTCCCACTTATCATCAGCTTTGATGCCACTAATGATCTACCTAATTATGTGTTCTTCTTCTTTCTCCTATCTAATGCTTGCAAGCTGGTTAGCCACATCTTTCATCTTGGTTACATAATCAACCACTCCTTGCTTTGGTTGCTTCTTTAGAGTTGTAAACTCCATCCATAATGGATTCTTCCTAGCTCTTGTATTTGATGAGAAATGTGATGAGAGTACTTCCCAAGTCTCTTTGGAGGTCTTGCAATTCCTAATGTGAGCCAATAAGAAATCACATATTGAGTTTTGTAAATAAGACCTGGCAAGAGCATCCTTTGCACACCATGTGGTCAACCTTTCTTGTTCTTCACTTGTGGGTTGATGCTTGCTTCTGAATGTTGGCATCTTTTCATCTCCTCAGATGTATCCATATAGTCTTCTCCCTTGAAGGTAGGCTTGCATCCTTAGTGACCATGCTGAGTAGTTGTTTCTATCCAATTTGTCAATAAATGATGGAAATCCATCTCCCATCTTGCTTGTTGTTGCTCTGATACCACTATTGGAGGAGATGGAGGATAATCTTCAGCGATGAATAGGTGTTGCTTAGACCTGCTTCACACTAGCCACGAACAACTACCAAAGAGTATAATGGGCCTCTTTAGCATGCTAATTATCATAAATAATCACATATGTTGCTTTGAACATGATCCACTAATCAATGGATCAAAACAGATAGCTAGGAATTGATCCAAGACCAAAAAACTTGTTATTCTTGTTTCTACATCTATGCAATGTTTTGAACAGTTCTCTAAGCATAGTAGCAATTAGCTTAATTCCTTTTGGGAAACTCTAATTAGCTTAGATAGCTACCAATCATGAGTGATTTCATAAAAAATGATGGACTACACACAAAGAATGATGTTTAGCAAATCACATAACCTTCCTGACAATTACGGGGTGTATCAATCAACAGACCAGAGAGTAAAGATGTGTTAATATCTCAGGATCCAGAGAGGCAATGATAATGAGACTTTGCAGTCATATGCTAGACAATATGCTGAATTGATCTGCTTTAAATCATGACAAATGATCAATCATACAATGAGAACAAGCTCTTAGAAATTCACTGTTCTGATGTAGTCATAGCAGAGAAGTGAAATGAGAATATAATGATAATATGTATATTAAATCCTATACAAATACAATGATCATGTATTGCTCAATGTGTGAGAGGTGAATGAGCTATGATATGTGCTCTAAATGCACAATAGATCCCCTTCACAATGATCTCATAGAGTCAATGTTACATGTGGGTCATTTGGTTCTCCTTTTATATCTATGTTTGGTGCCAATGTTTGAATTCAAATTCAAAAGGTTCCCCTAAAAGTGAATCCTAAAGTGTAGGATGTATTCTCTGATTACTCAACAATTGAAAACTTCTATATTTGATGATTTCTAACTTCCTTGTGGTTGTATGACACTTTTACCAAGATAAATGTAAATGGTTTTTACAAGAGGTTGATCACATAAGGTTCTATAAGAGATGTGCCAATTGACAAAGTATGTGGGCTTGGTGTTAATTATAGAATCAATTTCTTCATTAATCAACATGGATACCAAATCAACAAATTTCAAAATATATTTCTAGAAGGCACACTTCCACCTTATCATCATCATCTACACATTCATGCCAGTAGATGCATGTGACTCACATATGCTTTTGATTTTCAAGTTGTAGTCACTTACGGACATGCCCTTTTTCTACAATGTATGCAGCTCCTTCTTGAGGTGCAATTTTGGTGCCTTTATATTGATCTCATACAATGTGACCAAACCATTCCAAGCCTCTCTCAGAGTCTTGGCATCTTATATGTACCTGCTATCCTGTATGCTAACAGATAGCCAATACATTACCTTTTGTGCTCCTTGATTCCATTCTTCAGATGCTCTTAATTGGTCCATACTCTAATTCCTCTTTGGTAATTGCTGATCATTTTCATTCTCTCCTTTGATATACTTCCAGTAGCCTTTTCCCATTGTTGAAGCTGAAGGTCAAGGACAAAGCACAAGAGCACATAAAAGAGGTGGACACACAAGAAGAAGGAGCAAGTAGGGAGCTCCAAGAAGTGTATGTCAAATTTTTAGAAGAATCCCCTACAACAATAGTGATGCAAAAAACCATTGTAAATACCATTTTCTATTTTTCTCACTCCATTTTGTTCAAGCCAAGGATTCCTTGAGCTTGGATTTATTAGAAGTATCATCCTACCAATTTTCATAATTTTTAGAATTCGTTTGAGCCCTGAAATAAGCCCTGGAATCTAATTTTTAACTATGCCGGACACTAGGTCTGGACAGGGCCAAAACTAGTCAAAAAACTATAAAAAGAGCTAGAGAGCTCATTTTTGGGGTTAGCTTGTTAGAGAATAGAGCTTTTGTAAGAGAATTCTTTTGCAATCGAAGCTTTCCATTGTTCCTCTCTTTGATCTTACCTTGTACGCGTGTGTGTATATGTGTGTGCATGCTTGTGTGCTTTCACTCACGCACTTGTGACTTCACTTGCTCGTGGTCTTCATACCGATCCTCACGTCTCCGCGGATTGACAAGTAAAGGAGGTGGTGCTTACACTTGAGCTACACCAAATTTTGGCGCCGTTGCCGGGGAGAGAGCTTCGAGGACGAGCGTTGTGATGGTAAAATCATAGATTTGCGACGCTGGAAGGTAAAAAAATATCATTTCTGCTCATTTTCTGATTTTTCCTTTTCATCTTCATCATCATCACCATCTCCATCTTCTTCCATCTTCTTCTTCATAGAAATTTCTTGTTTTTTAGTGCAGTTTTACCATTTTCATACCATTTTTCATGCATTATTGTGTGAGAAGGAGTTAGGAGATGCAAGGGAGAGCAAGCGCCTGTGTTTTTTCATGATTTTCTGCACATATGGTGCTCGCCATTGCTCGGCGCTCAGAAATTTGAATTTCCCGCCAAAAAACACGATTCTGTGATGAAAATCACGATTTTGTGAAACAATCAAATTTTTTTGAAAATTGCAATTTTCTATTTCTTGCCTAAAAGCTTGCTGAAAGAAACACGATTCTGTGGTCATTCTCAGAATCACGATTCTCTGGTTGTGCTCAAAATCGGGATTCTCACAAATCACGATTTTCAGCCAAAAACACGATTGTGATCAAACACAATTCTGTGAGACAAAATCACAATTCTCAGCAACACGATTATCTGCTGACAATCAAGATTTTCAAAAACACGATTCTCTGGTTTCACAGGATCGCGATTCTCTGATTTTAGAGCATCGCGATTCTCTTGGTTTCTCAAGATCACGATTCTCTTGGTTTCATAGGATCACGATTCTCTGAAATCAGAGAATCGCGATTCTCTTGGTTTCACAGGATCACGATTCTCTGAAATCAGAGAATCGTGATTCTCTTGGTTTCACAGGATCACAATTCTCTTGGTTTCACAGGATCGCAATTCTCTGATTTCATAGCATCACGATTCTCTGATTTCATAGCATCCCGATTCTCTGATTTCATAGCATCGCGATTCTCTTGGTTTCACAGGATCGCGATTCTCTGATTTCATAGCATCGCGATTCTCTTGGTTTCACAAGATCGCGATTCTCTTGGTTTCACATCATCGCGATTCTCTGATTGATCGCCTTTCTTGCATCACTTCAGGAGAGTCACCACAAGGAGTGTCTGATGAATTACCGAATGCTTATCTGTTCAATTTAGAAGTTGTTCCTAATTGGGCAAATAAGTTGGTACCAGTCTTAACCTTCGGACCCGCAAATAAGAATGTGAAAACCTCACAAGAAGAAATTGTAAAATCACAAAAGTATCACATACTGGCAGGAAGCATGTACAAACAAGATACTGAAGGTGTATTAGCTTGTTGTGTTGAGGATGGTGAACATATTAGTTGGTTGCAACAAGCACATGAAGGATTTCTAGGTAATCACTATTCTAAACAACGCACATTGCAGAATCTAAAACGTTTAGGAGTGTATTGGCCTAGCATGGAAAAAGAAATACATGAGTGGATTAAGAATTGTCCAATGTGTAGAGAGAGACCACCAGTGGAGCATGCCACCCTTTATCAAGTGTCATTAATTCTTGATTGGAGTGCTCCATTGGTAGAGTTTATGAGCTCGAGAACCTTATCCAAAGAGGCTAGTCTAGCAAGAAGACGAAGCATGGAGCAAGAGGCTTAAGACTATGCTTTAGTTGGAGACAACTGGCAAGGATGGTTATCTAAGATTGTGCGTTCACGAATCAGACTATTTGAAAGTCTTAGAAACTGCACACAGTGGTGTTGCAGGTGGACACTTCGGTCCTGATCGAGTAATCAAGACCATTCTATTCTCAGGACTTTGGTGGCCCACTCTTCATATGGATGCCCATACCTATGTGAAGAAATGCAACACATGCCAACGTGCACAATATCCAGTTAGAAAAGACGAGATGCCTTTGAGGCCAATGATGGGAGGGCGTGCATTTTTGAAGTGGGGCATAGACTTCATAGGTCCTATTAACCCCCCAGCTAGAAACTCCCATGCAGAGTATAGTATTGTAGCCACTGATTACCTTACAAAGTGGGTAGAAGTGAAAGCCACAACAAAGAATGATGCTCAGACTACGACTAAGTTCTTATTCGAGAATGTGTTCACGAGATATGGGCTACCAATAGAGTTAGTGAGCGATAGAGGCACACACTTCTTGAATGAGGTCATTGAAAATCTTCTCCAAGAATTCCTGGTGATACATAAGAAGTCTGCCCCTTATCACCCACAAGCTAACAGACAAGCCGAGAGCACCAATAAGATTCTCTATAACGTATTGACAAAACTGGTAAATAATAAACACTCTGATTGGGACAAACAACTTGATCATGCTGTTTGGGCTTATCGAGTTGCCTACAAAACGGTACTCAATGCCACCCCATTTCAGATGGTCTTCGGACAGAATGCTGTTCTACCATTGGACTTCCTCATCCCAGCCTTAAAAGTAGCACAAGAGCATGATTGGAATGGACATGAGTTGTCCTCCAGGATCTTTGATCTAGAACGCTTAGGTGATACAAGGCTACGCGCGGCAGCAGACATCTATGCTGCAAAGAAAAGACAAAAGGCATACTTTGATGCACACATCAAAGATAAAGGATTGAAAGAGGGAGACCTAGTGCTGGACTATACGCTAAAGCAACATGCCCGTAAGTTGGAAAAAAGAGGATACGGACCCATGATCAATTAATAGAATTTCCACTAGCGGTGCAGTTCAGTTGGCCACTCTAGAAGGAGATATCTTGCCAAGCTATATTAGTGGATGCCGAGTCAAGTTATACCAAGAACCTCTTACAGAGGATATGCTAATGAGACTTAACACTACTAAGAAGCGAAAAGAAGAAGAGTTAAGGGTGAGAGAAGAATCACAAGCAGAGGCCAGAGAGCGTATTAGGTGAAATAAGTTAAGGCGACTAGGCCTAGATGTCAACTCAAAAGCCCCAAAATATCACATGGATATGTGCCAAAAATCAGGCATAATTACTTCTCAAGTCATTGACCGACGTCCCTTTGTGACCATGGAGATAGGACAAGGAAAGGGTGCAAGCATTGTGAAAGCATTGATTGACTCAGGTGCAACAAGTAGTGTAGTTAGACTGTCCTATTGCCAAGACTTGCAGTTGAACATCAATCCCATTGAAGCTTATCTCATAGGATTGGGAGGTGTGGAAACCCCTTGTTTGGGCAAGGTGGAACTTCCCATCTACCTCAAGATGTTCCAATGAAAGTCAAAGTACTAGTGTGTCAAGATGAGAACCTTACAGAACCACATGTCTTGGGTCAAGATTGGATCTATGACCATGCAGTTAACTTAAACCTAAGGAGTCAAATTCTTCAAGTTTGGGTACAGTAACAATGCATTACGTTAGAATTAGAGAACTGCATGCTCATTGATCATGTCACCACACACTCTTTTAGTGACTCTGAGACTAATCTACACGAGCAAGATGTTGTAGGTCTCAGAAACTCTATGATCCCGAAGTACTCAAACATGGAAGGACAGTTGCAAAGGCAAACATACCCTTCTTCTTTTTTGAAGGGTAAAGCATCCACAGTAGTTCAACCTCAGAAGCAGTGCAACAATTCAAGACAACTTCTATAAGAAATACACCATTCAACGCGAAAGCCGTTCCGAGCATGAAGCAAATCTGGGTACGCAAAGAAGAGCAACCACCAGCCTTGCCCCCACAAATCCTATCCAGGCAAGACAATCAGGCCAGAAGATGAAGGAAGAAGCTTGGACAAGATCAACCACAAGGTATCCGACAAGTTTGGGTGCCTAGGAAATTAGCTGAAGCTCAACACAAACAATTACAAATATGGGTACCCAAGAAGCTACTATATACACAACGACCTATGCTCTCCCACATGAGAAAAGTCTCAACAAAGAAGCCAAAGGGAGCCAAGGGTCTGAACCCAACACCAACACTAACAGTAAACCAACTCACCTCTTCAACAAGAGTTAGAAGAAAATCATCAAGGATATGGGTTTGGAAGCCAAAAGCATCAGCCGCCCTTACAAGACCAACGCGCCAACCACAAGGGACACAACAGTCAAGAAACCAGCCAAGGATGAATAGGCCGAAGGTGCCCACTACACAGTCGCACATCGTTCTCAAATGGATCCCTGTAAGGAGGAAGGATCAATTGTCATCTCAAGATCCAATGGCTATCTCCACGATAGATGGCATCAACATCCGCAAATAATATCGAAAGCCTCGACGAGCGACAACCATGTGCTCCTTGCACAACCCAGTCTTTTGCACCATTCAGGTCATGCATTTCCAAAGTATGCATTAATATAGGGCCACATTACATGGCCGTGCATAGACACATTGGAGAGTCCCATGCACAAGAGCGCATTGACATATGTCAACTATTTTTTCTGATACTAACATATGTCTTCTTGTTTGGTGACATTGTTCTTCAAAAAAAAAAAGGGAGAGGAAGCACTTGTTCCTAGGTTTGGCTCATGAAACATGAATGAGTCATGCTTAGTTGAAGGTGGAACTGTTGATTACTGGGCATTTATCAGTTTGGATAGAAGTGTGTCTCGGCTAGCAGATGATATAATTGTTTCCTTATCTGGTAGATGTCAAGAACTTGGCATGAACATGGCATCCACAACTATGGTTTCCTGTTACTATGGTAGGAGTGAAGAGCTTTAAGGTCCGCAACTTGAGTGATGCTTAACTACTGCATGTACGAGAGCATCCAGGGAGATATCTGCAAGGGGTAGTTCTGGTACCTTGCAAATCTTTGTATGTATACTGGATGAGAAGACTCCTGCTTATGGTGAACTAAAGCGAATATGTGAAACTAAGCTTGGTGTAGTTACCCAATGTCGTTTGTCAAGGAATATAAAGAAATTCATTTCTCAGGTTTTGGAAAATGTTGCTTTGAAGAGAGCAAATAGGACCAAGCACTCAAAGAATTTCATTAGTGGATCCTCAACATGGACATTCATCAACAATGTCCATCACAAAGGCCGGGAGCACAACAGGACGAGATAAACATCGATCGATGCTTCACCATGGTAAGTATCTTTTACCTTGGTAACACCATAACCATGATAGATTAGGAAACTTATTCGTCGCATACCCTTGAGCACTTAGCTCAAGACCCCAATTTTTGCACCATACTTCTTCCAATGCATTTTCCAAGTAAGCATGTATAGGGCTACATTACAGGGCCATGCATAAGGCACATAATTTCCTCAACCCATGCACGAACTCACTTACCCATCATTCATTATGGGTACTTGGCATGATTACTATGAACATCATCTTAACAAGATATAGAGGCCATCAATGGCGACTCACAACGACACAATCATGCTGGAATCCAAGGAAGGAGCGCATACCAAGGGGCAACAACCCGGACACTAGGTCTGGACAGGGCCAAAACTAGTCAAACAACTATAAAAAGAGCTAGAGAGCTCATTTTTGGGGTTAGCTTGTTAGAGAATAGAGCTTTTGTAAGAGAATTCTTTTGCAATCAAAGCTTTCCATTGTTCCTCTCTTTGATCTTACCTTGTGCATGTTTGTGTGTATGTGTGTGCATGCTTGTGTGCTTCCACTCACGCACTTGTGACTTTACTTGCTCGTGGTCTTCATACGGGTCCTCACGTCTCCGCGGATTGACAAGTAAAGGAGGTGGTGCTTATGCTTGAGCTACACCCATCAAGAAAATAATCATTATGAATCTTCAAGCATGGAAGCTATCCTTGTCGAGCTTATTTCTCATAACCTGACTCATTCCATCCCCGTTTGCCATTTCTGCAACAATCACAACACTACAAACAAACTAAAAGTAGCACTTGATTTTATAAAAACATAGTTTTTTTTTAGAAAATAGGTTGTAGAATTCCTCTCCTATGCATAGTGGAAAGTGTAGAAGACCTTCTCAAGATCAAGACTTTAACCTACAGCTGAACCTTAGAATGAAACATGGTATCAATTGAAGAAGAAAATGAGCTTGAGGCTTTGGTCACTCAAACTAGACACTCATAGATTTCAAATGAGCTATCAAACATGTAATTTGGAGTAGTTTTGGTTTGGCAATTCTTTGCCTCAAAACAAGTTGCCTATCCACTCAGTTAGGCTAAAAACGGGTCTTCACGTAAAACTTAATAATTCATAGAGAATGATGATTTTGAGAAAACTCTTTTAGAAAGAGAAAGTGCATGCGCTAAGCACTCCAAGGAATTTCTAAACTCTATAAATGGATATATACATTAAGAGATATGACTCTTGCAATTAGGATATCTAGAAATGGTAAGCGACTAGACATAGTCTATGAGACTGTAGAAAACAAAATGGCTGAAACCAAATGAACTACCTACAAGGGGACTTCAACACCTTCTTCCTTTGTACTTGAGTGGCCTCCCTTGCCTCCTTTCTAGACAAGTGACCACGAGCTCTCATGATGACTTTGTGAGGTCTTCTCCATAACTCCTCCACTTCTTTGAGCAGCCACTCTTCTCATTTGTTTCAATTTTTGGATTGATTCTCTTTTAGCCTCCACTACTTGCTGAAGTAAATGCTTCCATTTTTCATTTTTGTATTTTCCTTCTATTTGAAGAAAATTCTTTTTGCAAAATATACACGGCCTTGCTTCTTTATTTTTTAACACTCCCTTTCAAGCTCACATGTGAGCTAGCACCTTCAGCCATATCTTGCAAATTGATTTCATCCTTGAACCTCTTTATTTTAGAAGCATCTAAGGACTTTGTAAACATGTGTGCAACCTGGTCATAGTTCTAATGAACTTTATATCCACATCCTTGCCCAAAACGTTTTCTCAAACATAATGATAATGCACTTCTATGTGCTTACTTCGTGCATGAAACATTGGATTGTTTGTCAAGTGAGTGCTTAACATGTCATCATAAATTGGAATGGTCTCTACCTACACATCAAGATCACCCAAGAGCTTCTTAGTCCACATAGCCTCACAAGTTGCAAAGGCTAGACCTCTATATTTAGCATCTGTAGATAATAGTGCAACACTAGCTTGCATCTTTGAGCTCCATGTGATAGGTTTGTTGCCTATCATGAATACACAACCTGAAGTGCATCTTTTGCCTTCCTTAGAACCATCCCAATCAGCATCACTAAAGCCCTTCACTTACACTTCTTGATCATATCTATAAAACAAGGCATGATTGACTTTGTGCTTCAGATATCTTAGCACTCACTTGTTTGAATTTAAATGTTCACTTGTTGGAATTTGCATAAATTGAGAAAGAACTACAACAATATAACACAAATCTTCTCTTCTAATCATAGCATAGATAAATGAACCTATAATACTCCTGTATGTACTTACATCATGTAGCTTCTCTCCATCATTTCAGCATAGCTTCACATTTGTGTCCATAGGTTGAGTGAGTGGTTTGCATTCACTCATTCCAAATCTGAAAAGAACATCCAACAGGTACTTTCTTTGCATCAACTAGATGCTATCTTTCCCATAGACTACCTCAATGCCTAAAAAATATTTCAGCTCGCTAAGATCTAAAATTCTAAACTCCTTACCGAGTTTTCGTTTTATCTCTTGTATTCTTGCAGCATTACCTACTATTATGATGAGATCATCAACATATACGTAGATGTATACCTGCATGCCTTCTTCTTTCTTCATGTAGAGAGAAGATCTACACTACTTCGACTATACCCACACCTTATGAGGTACTCAACCAATCTTTGGTTCCAAGCACATGGTGCTTGCTTCAGCCCATACAAATCTTTCTTTAATCTATAAACAAAATCTAGATGCTTTTTATCTTCAAATTCAATTGGTTGACTCATGTATACCTCTTCTTGAAGTTCATCACAAAAAAAACATTTTTTATGTGAAGTTGGTACATTGGTCATGTCCTTGCTTCACTCACTACAATCAAGGCTCTAAGTCTTCCCATCTTTGCAACGGGGCTAAAAGTCTCTTCATAGTTGATGCCATGAGTCTGCCCGAATCCTTTTGCTACTAGTCTAGCTTTATGCCTAGCTAGAGAACCATCAGCATTTCTCTTTATTTTAAACTCCCATTTATTTGGAACAATCTTCATACCTTCAGCCTTTGGAACTAGCTCCCATGTGTGATTTTCCTTGAGAGCTTTTATCTCTTCTTGCATAGCTTGTTGTCATTCTTTCTTTGCACATGCTTCCTCATATGCATCCGGTTCTTTGTCTTTGATCACCTATGTCATATATGCAAAATGCTTTGCAATAAAACTATCATATCTCAGCATTTGAATGGGATACCTTGCTCTTGAAGACCTTCTTTCATTTCCTTTTGAATATTTCTTCTTCAACCAGTTCAAACTTACCTTTGGTGTAATCACCTCTTTATACTCTTCTTCATTTGCATTTGAATCACTATTTTGAGTAGCACTTTCAGCTTCAAATCTTTCATAACCTGTTGTTTGTGAGCCTTCTCCATGTGATGTAGAAGCTTTTTGACCTGAAATTTGAGTGCTTGTTTGCTAAAATTCTTCTAGGATAGCACCTCCATCATCTTCATAATCTTCTTCAAGAATCTTCTCTTTCCCTTTGTCTCCAAACAATGGTCTTAGCTCATTAAATACCACATCTTGTGAGACTCATAGCTCCTTTGTCATCAGATTGTAGCACCTATATCCTTTTTGCTCCGATGAATATCCAATGAAAATACATTTTTCTAACTTTGGCTCCATCTTTGTCCTTAGTTCTTGAGGAATATGAACATAATAGACACATCCAAAAATTTTGAGATGTGTAAGGTTAGGTTTCTTATCGGAATAAACCTCCTTGGGAGTTAAATTATGCACTCCAATTTTTGTGCACTTGTTCATCAAATAAACAATCGTACTAGCTACTTCAGCCCACTAGCTTAGTGGAACCTCATCTCATTGAGCATGCATCTTGCAACTTCTGTGATATGTCTATTTTTTCTTTCAGCAATGCCATTTTGCTGAGGTGTGTACCTACATGTAAATTGTTGTCTGATGCCATTTTCATAAAGAAAATATGAAAAATCTTTGGAAAAATATTCTCCTCCTGCATCAAACCTCAAGGTCTTTATATATCGTCTTGTTTCCTTTTCTACATGTGCTTTAAATCTCTTGAACATAGAGAACACATCTGATTTTTGTTTTATGCAAAACATCCATACTTTTCTTTAATGATCATCAGTAAAAGTGAAAAAATATCTATTATCAACCATTGATGTTTGTTGTGATGGTCCCCATACATCCATGTGTATCAAGTCGAGGACATTCCTTGCCACGTACTTGCTCTTCTTGAATGGTTGTCGAGTTTGCTTTCCTAGTTGGCATGCTTCTTAAAACTCATGCAACCAAGCATCATTGAATCTTGAAAGATTTCTTACCACTTCATGGTTGCTCATGTCCTTGAGCTTGGGAATGTTGATATATCCAAACGTTTTGTGCCACAAATCAATTTCAGCAATCATCTTGTTTCCAAAATTAATATACATCACCTTTTCATGTGGTTGTTGAATGTCCAAAGTGAACATCCTACCTTCTTTCCTTCCTTGATCAACGGCTTTAAATCCTTCTTTTGGATTCTTCATAAAGCATCCTTTTTCATTGAAGATAACATGATATCCTTTCTCTACCATTTTTCCTAATGAAATCAAATTCTTTGCAATAGGAACATGAAGAACATTAGTGAATACCTTCTTGTCTCTAAGTTTGATTTCTCCAACATGCTCAATTGTGTCTTGAATTTCATCAACATACAACAAAGACTACATTCATGGGAGAAGATTCTATCACAAAGGAAAGAAGGGATGTCACTTTTGAAGCAAAGATCGAATACATGGAGCAAAAGACTACATCAATGGATGGCATCAACTCATGAAGAAAGCATCAACAACAAGGGGAGGAATATATCTACTACATTGAGATTAAAAGCAAGGACAACAACAAGAAGGCTTTGAAGACTACACTTGAAAATCAATGCAAAAAGACATCAACCACAACCTGAGAAAGGAAGAAATACATGGAGGACAAATCAACAAGGTTCAAGATCAAGGTCACCTCAAAGAGCTATCTATAATAAATCCAAAAGAGGAACATCATTAGTGGTACAAGATCTTTCTTCATGATAGTTTCTACTATCTCTACTATTGACTACAAATCTTGTGTGATGTTGATGGTTAAGGAGGATGGCCGAGGGAGCCTCATGGTGAATGGAGAAATTGATGGTTTTAGACCTATTGGTGATTGTTTAGGTGTGAATGTAGTTTCATTCGGTTGCAAACATGGTATATTGATGTACATCCATTTAGACCATTGGCTAGAAGGGGATCTGCAGCCCTTTAGTGCTTGAATTTGAACCCTTGTAAGTGCTCATTCAATGGGAATATCATGAACCACCAGTTCTCATAATAGCACAACACCCATTCAGAACCTACTTGCTTGAGTTGATCTATGATCCAATGTAGTAAATCAATCCTTAGTTGTGTTACTTGAGATAGATACAAACTCAACCAAATCTTTTTGTGCAATTGTGTGAAGGGATCTTGCCCTAGGAGCACAAAATATTGCATGCACATGTGGATCGAGGTGGAGATATTGTGCGTGATGGTAGACATTTGAGAAAGTTTCAAAGTTATTCTCTTCTCCATGTCTTTAGGAATAAGTGCTTCTTTGTTGTATGAATGTGAGTTCCTCCCATCTTACGGGCTTCTCTTACCAATTTGTGAAATACTTCGATTTTTTCCGGTGAGTGGTCGGAAACAAAGAGGGAAGTAAAAAATTCTTGGGATATCTTTGTTGGCATCTAGTTGCAGAGTGTGAATGAGCTAGTAGCATCTGAGAAAGTTAGATTTGGGAAGAAGAGCACTAAAATATTCATCGAGTCCAACTCTCTCTTAGATGGATTTAAGTTCATTTAGCCTAGCTCGAGTAAGAAAAAGCATGTAAATCTGGTGGTACTGATCCCCCCTTGGGATTAAATAATCCAAGTATCCCGGTACCACTCAACTAGCAAAAGATGTGGTTAGCTGCTTGTCAATGCTTGACACATGGGCAATGCATATACCTACTCATTTGCGACATAGCAAACTCAATATCAGGCCGCATTATGCATAACTAAATCAAGAGTCCAATAGCTTGTTGATAAGGAATAGCATGAAATGCATCTCCAGCATCATGAAAACCACAAGGAAGAGATATGAGGGAATAGAAGCAAAAGATGAAGAGGGCAAGAATTGGAGAGTAGCATGGACTCCTAATTGTATCTTGACGGGGAGTGTTGAATGTTATGGAACTTGTGCAATCTCCAATTATGAAGTTTGGCACATACTCGCCTATCATTATTTACCTCTTGATCATTTATTTAGCTCTTGTGAGCTCAAAAGGATTCTAAGTCTTAAAATATAAACTCTACACTCCTAACCTTAAAGGAGTGCGTTAAATCAAAGATGCAAATGTTTTTATGGCTTGGGTAAAAGCCAAATTATGATTAGAGACATGGAATAATAAAAAACGCTCTAGCTATATCCATATGGAGTGTTTTGGAGCACCAAAAGTCACCCAAGTCAATAGAAGGACAAAGGACATGAAGTGAAAGGTTAGGTGAGAGAAGATGCAAAGGTAGGTGAAGAGACACAAACTCCCATGCACATATCTCTATACATAGAAGGCATTTCAATTTGAACATTTGTGGAGATGAGTAGGAGATGATGTAGAAGCATATGCTCATCATTTTCTCACCAATGGATATAATAAGGAACCTCACTAGTGTGCAACAAGGCACATAGGTATTCCAATCGCATAGCTTTTTGTGCATAGCCAGCTTGTGAATGTGATAACTATCGATGTACTTATCCATTTAATACATATCATACCTTCTTAGAAATCTTATTGTTTGTACTCTCTACATCTCAAATATCTTTATCATATTTGTGTCTACTCGTTACAAGAAACATTTCTCGTGAACCTGAGTTTTTGCGAACTCCAAATAGAGTGTTCTTTAGGGTTTTAAAAATCTACAAGTGTCTAATATGTGTGAATAATATGTTAGAGCCAATGTATCTCTGGGTTATGATTGAATCAGGTTTTACTTAGCATGTTTCTGATAGGGTAGTTTCTAGAAGCGTTTCTATAGGTTCTCCTATGTATATTGGAGTTAAATTTCTTTACAATTCTCTACACCATCTACATCATCTATGAATAGAGGAAGTATATGTTATTTTTTATGATGTTGATGTGTCTACACTTTATAGTATTGTCCCTAGTGAGGCTTTTATGTCTAGCAGTGGAATGAAAAGTATTTCTCATTTGGGGTACTTATCCATGTTTTCGTTCTGTACTTTTCAGTACATAACCAAGATACTTCACGAATTCAGTATGGATGGTGGAAAGGCATTGAGTCTATTGTTTCCTATATGTGAACCTAAGCAAGGATGATTTTAGAAGTGGAAGAATTCTAATTAGGCTAAGATTTTGTGAAGGTAACTTCTTTTGCAATTCATTTCCTTGTATGCAAATGATTTCAGTAATATTCATATTTGTATTTTCCCTCTATCTTTTTATCAACGTTATCCTATAATAACATTGAAAGAGACCCTTTAATTATCTTTGTTTATCGCTTATCAAATCAATGTGCGGCTTGAATTAAATACTCTCTATTATGACTTTGTAATTATGATTTAACATCTACAATGTGTTTTGGATTTATTGTTCCCTTGTCCAAAGTAAAGACACCACAACATTTATTCCATACAAAGACGCTTTTCCCTAAGGCTAGAAACCCGACCACTATGGTTGCTTTGGGTTTCTAGCTAAAGAGTACTCTTTTATTTTCATTTCAAGTAGACTTGAAGTTATATGTGTAATCCCATGAGAATTCATTAAATTTACAACTCCCTCTGAACATTTCTATTTACTACTTAGTAGTAAAAAACCACTAGCTTAATCAAAATCATTAGAAGCTTTTTCAAAAAAGAAGATCATCTTATATATGAGTCAACAGTATATATACTTCTTATTATCAATCTTAAAAAACCTTGCATGCATCCTCTTCATCGTTAAGTCCATTTTTATGGGTAATATCCTTGGATATTTCTGATCATAAATTGAGAGAATTGAATGAAACATTGAAGTATGGTCTATATATATGATGGTGTCCCATCTAGTTCTCTAAAAATATCTCGCGTATGGACCGAAGGATAAATGTATACGTATATGTATGCATCAATGAATGGTATATGCACGTACGTATGCAAGTTAGATGTTTTTGTATTTGTGTGTGTATTTATGCATGCATATATGTACATAAATGTCGCATCTAATTGAATGTGTATCCCTGTGTGATATGTGTATCTGTGTATGTATCTAATTGTATATGTTTTTCTCTTTGTACATGTGTTGCATGTGCAATATGTAGTGGGCACAAGAGAAGAGACAAAATGTATATGTAGGAGACACATGAAAATGAAACTTGATAAACGCATGTTTATGCGAGAATCGTAAGAGAACGGAGAGAAGAGTGAAAGTCAAGAAAGAAAAGGAGGCCATAGAATCAAAGATAGGACAGAGAAGAGAATGCGAAGTGCATGGATTAAGAGAGAAGAAATTGTGGAGGTCAGCATCCTTCTGATTTATACCGTTTTTGTGTGGATGGAATAGAAGAGAGATAACAGAATAGGATGTGCAAGTCGAAAATTAAGAGAGAAGAGTTTCTCGAGAACAGTCCTTCAAAATGATACCTCTTGTTGAGATCACAAGCTTTAGAGGTTTTTAAAATCAAGGTGCAAAAATCACCTGCTACCTCGATTTTCTTCCAATTTCCAAAACATCACGATGCATATTGCAAAACTTTCATTTACTTGTTTGATTAAAACGCTCGCCACATGCTCATCTATATACGAATCCAAGTTTCTTTTGGTGCGAAAAAGATCCAAAAGTTGAAATCCATATTCACTGATTACTATATCAATTTGATTAGTGACACGTTTACTTGCTACTATACCAACTTGATTAATGACATAACTATTGATGGACACATAGTAGATGCCTCTTACTCGCATCGAGAGACACATATCTAGTGTTTCTATATCCATTTTTTGATACATCAAGTCCAATTTTAGTATATCTCATTAGTTTACCTCTATCTGTTATATCTTGATGCTTCTCAGAAGCTGTTCTAGAATAGAGCGATTGATGCAATATCAATGTAGCAGAAGTTACACTTATTGTTGTGCTTTCTGAAAAGGTAGTGCAAAAGTTTAGATCTAGCATTGAGTAATGCCTGATTAACTCTAACACCCTTAAAGTCCACAAAACTATTCAAGTAATATTATGAATTTGATGCAGTACAGACTATCAGACATTGGCCTGCAGAGACCATTCCATGTGTGTGTGGAACAAGGGCCAGCCATAGCCAAGGCCCCAAGCTCGGGGGATATCCTAAGGTATTCACTAGTAATGGGGATGAGTGCCACCATGATGCAACACTCATCCCCATTACTATTGAATACCTTAGGATATCCCCTGATGCAACACTCATTCCAACTACTACTGAATACCTTAGGATATCTCCCGAGCTTGGGACCTTCGCTATGATTGGACCTTGTCCCACACACACATGGAATGGTCTCTATAGACCAATTTCTAACAGAGACTTACATCCAACAAAGGGCATCAAAGCTTTTCGCTTTGTGCCAACCGTATCGAGCATGTTGAAAATTATTGGGGAAATGCATAAGGAGTGGACACAAGGGATGAAAGAGAAACAGCAATGACATAGTGAATATCGTGATCCTTTTCCTTCGTTTCTACATAATCGTATTAATAGGTTTCAAATTCCTTTTCTATCGTTAGTCATTGATCAAGAAAAGTTTATCTATACAGTAAATGTCCTTCATTTAGCTTTATGAAACCAGTGCAATCCAAGGACATATATTAACATTAAAACCCCTACAACTTGAAAAGAAATGTAGAGGACGGAGGTGATTTACAGCCTACATTGACACCCTTTGACGCACACATGGTCAAAACCATGTGCAATCTCTTATCAAACACGATGGCCTCATTATTTTTTGAGCATCCCACTCTTTTAATTAGATATCTCATATCGAGAGACCATGTCCGTCCTCTGTAACAACGCATCGTCATCTTCCTCGATCACGAAAACGTTTTCAAGAAACAAACCACTTCCCTTCCTTGGGGCCGCGAAGATACTTGCTGCCGCTTTTATAAGATAATGTTGGTGCAGAAAAAAACAGAGGTATCAGATAATGGCGTAGAGGATATTGAACAAGTTCCAGAACAAATTTATCTTGAATCCATTGCAAGAAACCGAAATACATTCCAAATTTGTGTTACATGAAGGAAGCAATTACGTAAAGAACATAATATCTCGTGCATTCCCACACAGAGAGAGAGAGAGAGAGAGAGAGAGCGAGATTGAGAGAGAGAGAGAGAGTGAATCCCATGAAGGTGTTGCAGAGTACGCAGTTACAAACAGGAGAGGTTGGAGAAAGATAGAAAGGTGTTCCAGACAAAGAGAAAAATTCATGTGTTGGAGATGGATAGAGAGTTGTTCCAGACAACGAGAAAAAAAATCATATGCTGCAGAGAGCCGTGAGTCACTAATACATCAGAAAGCTTGCGACGGAGAACAAGCTACCATGAACTCTGGTCAACAGATGGAGTAGTAGGCGTCGTAGTACGTGACGACGTGGAAACGGCCGGAGGGGGTCCTTGTGCCGGATATCGGCTTGCCCACACTGTATCCCCTGGCCATGCGAAATGCGCCTGTCCCACCCACGATGGAGAATTCCCACGAGCTGTCAGTGAACACCCCCTCGCCCTGCTGCGACAGCGTTCCCTGGACGCCATTGAAATCCATGTGCACCACATTGTTGACGACGAAGACCGTTGCAGCAGCGGTATTGTTGACGGCGAGTGCTGTTCCGCGTACATAACCCATGACTGCAGAGTTGGGGTCCTCCGTTTGCGTCATGATGAACTCATACACCATCTGCATGCCGAACCCTGTAGCTGTGCCATTGACGGGAGGTCTGGCCGCCGCCACCATGATAAGCTCGTTTAGGCCGATCTCTTGCTGCAGGTAGAAGGAGAGGTGTTTCGTATCGGAGCAGCTCCGACCTCGCGCTTCTGCTCCAACAGACCATGCGACAACCATTACCGCTACCACAAGCTTGAATAAAGCCATTCTGGAGATTCTGGGTGCGTGCGCACGAGAGAGAATACACACACACGGATTCTCCACTGTGATACCGACTACCTAGCATGGCCATATCGCTGGATTATATACATGGCAGAGCGAAGGTCATCAAGTATTAACGTTCACTAGATGTGGTGCCTCTACTGTTGGCAACATGGCAACTTGGGAATTCTGCCGACGGTGCCTTTTGAGTCTGTACAGTATGCATTCTAGCTATCCCTAAAAGTCAAAGGTCGTTTGCCTCGGGATGTGTCGCTCTGGTTTTCGTATGCACGTTCCTCACTTCATTCTCTTGCGAGAGTCGTGATCCTCTCATCAGAACATGCTGAGAACGATGAAGGAGCCCCAACAGTGAGCTGCATTGTGTTGCACGTGGTACAGCTAGTCAAGGAGAATGATGGAATGCCCATTGCCCGCCCCGATTACTGATGGCAGACAACCAGCGAAATGTTCGCCATCGATCTACACGCCATTAGAGGCATTTCTACGAAAGAGTTAATTCTGTCGCTAGAGTTTGTTCGCCTATGTCTGTGAGAGCTTCCGAGGTTGATCTCGCCATCAGTGGCGCGACCTTTTCCTCTCCACGGTGAGCCGAGGACAACAGCTCTGCCTTGCGCGTTGAAATTTTATCTTCTCCTTCCCCGAACAGGGAGGGAATGGCCTTACAAGCGCACTCCTTAATGGTGTCTACGAGTTGGTTCATCAGAGCCAGCAGATAGCAGACATGCAGGACTAGGACACTAGTAACATTGCTGCTTCGGCCGCCATTGGAAGCAACCCGTCATATGCCGTCATATGCTGTAACTGAATCCACCTCAAGTTATGCAAATAAGGGTAAGGAAAAGGTATCCAATGAAGGGCACCCGCATCAGTTACAAGTTGATTAGGATAAGGAGGACAATTACAAGCTACTCTCATCATTGATAGAAATGCATTAGATAACTAGCAGGCAAAACTTAGTGACACGTGGTCATTGGCCTCTGCCATGGCCCAATACCAACTCAAGAGGTTCTTAAGCAATGGATTAAAGTTCATTGGAATAAAAAAGTCGTGTTTGTTCAACACATACAATATTTGGCTAATAACTACTTGTTCTTCTTTGAAGATATCGCAGGCATATTGAAGGTTATCCGTAAGGGGTAATGGATCATTAAGTTGACACCTATCACATTGTTTCAATAATTTGTGGGTTTTAACCTCCATGGACCCAAACTCACTAAGGCACCAATATATGTTGAATACCGAGACCTTCCTTTGGAATACTATCCGTGGGCAGACAACTTAAATGGAGTGCTTGGCGAAAACGACAAAGGGAGTATGAGTCCCAAATGGGATCCAGAGACCATGATAAAAATTGATGTTGGCAGATCAATTAACACTAAACTTTTCCTTAAAGATTTCAATGGTCGTGTGCTTCATGAACAATGAGTTATCTATAGAAATATGCCTAATGCATGTTTTCACTATTACGCGCAGGGACATCTAATTAAGGAGTGTCCCCTATATCACAAGCTTCAAATACTAAGGAGAATGTCAAAATCCAAGTGCCACATGATGATCCTAATGCAGCTAAGCAAGCTTCTTAATTCATCGATAGGTTTTTAGAACAAGTACACAAAAAAAAGAAGGTGAACACTAAATTGATTAAAGTGTTTGAGGTTTTTCTAGACGATTTTTTAATCCTTTTGAGCAGTACTAGATGGACACTTCTCTTGACTCCTAAAACAAGGCAGAATGTCTCCCCTAATTATGACATGGAAGAAGCCCCTTGCTCTTTTGAAGAGCAAACCAATCATATTGATGTTACAAGCTCTAATAATTTGGGTTGGGCTCAAGTTACTAGAAAAAAAAAATCTTTTGAAGGTATTGCCTCTCCTCTAAAGAATCCTCAAGGTTATAATAGTGATACTTAGGTCTTCTCATAGCATCTAGATGATTACGAACAAGCTAGAATTAATGATTTGATAAAGGGAAGTAGCTCCCAAGAGGATGTTAACATGTCTCAATGCTAATTGTCTATATAGGCAGCTATCAACTGTGTTAAGTAAAAAAATGAAGATCCCATAAGGAATAAGGTTTCTATGTCTTAGATCTCAAAAAATTCAAAAAATGATGGGCTTCTCTCCAATGTTTTCTTTCTTGTTGATTTATCATTTTCTTGTTATTATGAATTTGTTGAAGATGCCCTCTTAGAATGTGAAGGGCTTAACTCACCTTGCTAGAGCTAAGTGTATAGCTAAGTGGCTTAAGGACTTATTCTTATGTGAGAATTTTATATTTCTTCAAGAAGTTAAAATCGATGGTTTCAAGGTCTTTCAAACTCTCAACTCTTTCTTATATTCATAGATGGTATTCCACCAAACATCATCAAAAGAAGGGAGATATTGTTCTTGGCATTAAGCAAAGTCTTGCTTATCTTGTTGACTTTGTTAAGACCAATCGCACTAATCTATGGATCTTGATTGTCCTCAAGTATCCCTACAATGGCACCTTGGTCACCATTTATGTTGCTAATTGTGCTTCTACTAGGCGTCCTATTGTAAAGAGCTTGAGTCTCTTGATGGTCCTCTTATTTTAGTCATTGAATTCAACATGGTCACAGTCCCTTATGATACTCTAAACAATAAAAGTGATACCCTTTTCGAGTGTGTGTAGAACTGCAAGAGATAGACAAGAAGCGCAAATGTATCAAGATACATGGAGAAGATAGGTGCTTGGAATAGCTATCTCTATTGACAATGAGAGAAATTAAATTTAGAGTTGAATAGTATCCCTAAGTACACAATATTACCAAATATGAGTGTATCATGTATGTGGTAACATGGAAAAAAACCTCTATCCAACACTAGAGTAAAAGATGTTCATGTATAGGTAAAAGGTCCACATCAAAGCTATTCAAGGAGCAGATAAGTGTAACAACCCCTGCTAGAGCAAATGATGTGAACAAATACAAGGAGTGACATATCTGCCCCTGCTAGGCAGTAATCCTAAAGCATTGTGTAAAGCTTTAAACTTTTCTCGTGGAAGAGCTTTGGTGAAAATGCATGCCACATTATCATGTGTAGGTGCATATACAAAATCAATATCTCATGCATGAAGGCACTCTCTCACATAGTGATAATGCACCTCAATATGTTTGGTCCCTGCATGAAACACTGAATCTTGTGCAACAACGAATGCACTCTAACTATCAGTGAGAATATGCATTGCAACATCAGTCTCCATGCAAAGATCCATTAATAGAAAACTCATCCATATACACCACTATAGCTGTGAAACTTGTCATGTACTTAGCTTCACAAATCCACGCCGCCACTGTAGGTTTCTTCTTAATCAACTAAGATATCCATGTGTCTCCAAGGAAAAAGAAATTACCAGCAGTGGAAACATGAGTATCATAACAACTATCATGATCACTATATGTAAAAGCATGCAAGCATGGCTAGATATCTCTACCATAAAAGAGACCTAAACTGAAAGTTCCTTTGAGATATCTAAACACACTTTTCACTGGTTGCCAATGCTTAGTGCTAGGTCTATGCATGAATCGACTCAACTAGGAAACTCCATTTTGTATATCCGGCCTTGTGTTGCATGCATATATAAAACATCCCATAACTTGCTGATTAAGAGAAGTATCAAATGCATCACTAGAATCCTCAACAAAGAACCTAAATCTTGTCTCCAATGGTGCAGAAATTGGCTTGCAATCCTCAAGTCAAAATGTTGAAGTAGCTTTTCAACATACGTTTCTTGATGCATAACAATTTTCCCCTCAACGGATATAAACTAAATGCCAATACAGTGACTCAAAAGTCCGAGATAAGTGACATCAAAAAATCACCCATAAGTATATCAACATTTGCATCACATGAGCCGATCAAGGGTATGCCATCATAATAAAGAACAAGCATTGTAAGATCAGCCCCATCTTGGGGTACATAGAGTGTGCTTTCGATTGAACTATGTGAGAAACCAAGAGCAATCAATTGCTTAAGGATTTTGTCATACCATGCACGTGGAGCTTGCTTGAGACCATACAATCCTTTATGCAAACCAAATGCTCTCATAATTTCATGGAAACCAAGAGGTTTTTTCACGTAAACCAAACCAAACAAACCATACAAACCAAATGCTCTCACACTTTCATGGAAAATCCAAGAGGTTTTTTCACATATACCTCTTCTTTTAAATCACCATTCGAGAAAGTTGTTTCTTTATGTCCAACTGATGTACTTTCCAACCTTGTTGGGTAGCCAATGCAATCACGGTATGAATGGTAGTGATGCATTAGGTAGGTGCAAAATTTTCCTCATAGTCAATGCCATATTATTGCACATATCCTTTGGCAACAAATATAGCATTGTAGGGATCAATGCTACCATTTGATTTTCTCTTAATCTTGTAAACAGAGTTTGTACTAATGGCATTTTTTTTCTTTTCGCAACTCACATAAGTCCCAAGTACCATTCCTATCTATGCAATCCATTATTTATTGCATAGCACTCATCCACTCTAGATTGTCAAATGCATCTTCAAAAGTAAGTGGCTCTTCATTACATGCTATTGGAGTAAGAGAATATGCCACAAAATTACTTGATGCATGTCGAGAGCTTGATCTTGTTCTACCAAGTAAAGGTGCACTCAATCTACTCTCCTGCAAAGTTTGTTTCAACCACTTTTCCATAATTTTTGCACTTTTGATAGACATGCATTAATTATGTAATACATCATCAACATGTATATCATGCATGGGATGAATTTCATGCTTAATTTTAGCCATATTTTGATGCAAATGTTTAGCCAAATTTCCAATAATACCAACCATGTTTCGCTATAAAGTCTTAGGCATGTTTAGCTAGAAATTATCTACATTCTGAACTTTATTTTCCAAGAATTTTGCAGCCATGTGAACCTAAATTGGATGATATACATGTCCATAGTCAACTACACCACTTTGGAACAAATGAATGAGTATATCGAACAAATCTTGTGAGCTAAATGTTGGCTATTTTTTGCATTCAAGTACAGAGAAACTGAATTTTCTACAAATACCACATTTCAACTCACAATACTTCTATCTCTCAATGGATGGTACAAATGATATCCCTTACTTTGAGCACTATAACCATCAAATATACATTTTGTTTCTTTTTCATCAAGTTTGTGTTGGAGAATTCCTCTCCTATGTGCAATCGAAAGTGTGGAAGGACTTCTCAACATCAAGACATTGACCTGAACTTGAACCTTAATGAAAACTAGTATCAGTTGAAGAATAAAATGACCTTATAGATTAAGACAAGCTATACACCAATAGCTTCAAATGAGCTATCAAGAAATCCAATTGTACTTTTGGTTGGGAAACTCTTTGCCTCAAAAGAGGTTGCATGTCCACAAAGTTAGGTTGAAGAATGGTCTTCACTAAAACCTTAATAACTAATAGAATAATATGACATATGTAAACCTATTTTACATGGAATAAGTGGAAAATGTAAGCTTTCCAGCAAATATTAGAATTTGAAGAATGGATACATACATTGAGAGTTATCACTCTTGCAAGCAGGCTATCTAGGAACAATGAGCGACTAGGAATAGTCTATGACACTATAGACAATGAAATGAATAAGACCAAATGAACTAGCTACGACTTTAGCACCATCTTCCTCTATACTTGAGCATCCTCCCTTGCCTTGCTTGTAGCCAAGTGATAGGAAGCTCTCACGATGACTTCGTGAGTTCTTCTTCATAACTCCTCGGCACTACTTTGAGCAGCCACTCTTCTCATCCGGTTCACTTTTGGATTGATTCTCTTTTGATCGATTCTCTTTCTCCACATCCTTGCTCAAACCTTTGTCTCTAACATAATGATAATGCATTTCAATGTGCTTACTTCATGCATGAAACATTGGATTCTTTTTTTCAAGTGAATACATGATATGTTGTCACCATAAATTGGAAAGGTCTCTACGTGCACATCAAGATCATCTTAATCCACATAGCTTCACATGTTGCAAAGGTTGATCCTCGATATAATGATAATGCATATCAATCTGCTTACTTCATGCATGAAACATTGGATTTTTTTCATGTGAATATTTGATATCTTATCACCATAAATTGGAATGGTCTGTATGTGCACATCAATATTAGCCAAGAGCATCTTAATCCACATAGCTTCACATGTTTCAATGGTTGATCCTCCATATTCAGCTTCTGTAGATGGTAGTGCAATAGTGGGATGCTTCTTCGAGCTCCATGTGATAGGCTTGCTGCCTAACATGAACACATAACCTGAAGTAGATCTTCTCTCTTCCTTCGAACCAATTCAACTAGCATCACTAAATCCCATTAATTGAAATTTTTTGTTATATGTATATAAAACAAAGAATGATTGAGTGTGTGCTTCATGTATCTTAGCACTTGTTTGGCTGAATTTCAATGTTTAGCTATTGGAGTTTGCATAAATTAAGAAAGTATAAATTTTATTAGGATATTATATACTAAAAATTGCCAAATGCTTACTATGAGCATTGTTTTCATGACCACAGAAAGAAAGATTGCCCTTTGAGATAGAAATGCATTAAAAACAAACAAAATACAAAAAAGTCTAATGTAACAAGAATCAAAGAAGTTGTAATGACCCAAAGTGATGCCCCATGCATGTGAAAAGCTCACCCTCTAGATGCGAAGAATTGAAGGAAACAAAATTCATGGAGAGGAACCCAAAAGGCTTTGTGGAAGTAAGATGAAGAAGGAGAAGAATTCCTAAGGGTAATATTGAGAATAGTCCCTTTCGCACGACTCTAGAAACAAATATTTTCTATAATTTCGAGAAGGAGGTCAATAAGTTGGATTATCGAGGGGGAATGAATCTCTATGACTCTTGCAATGATGGGAAAACCCTAGAGGATTCAGCTTGCAAGGAAGAAAACGAAGAAGGATACTTCACTAGCAAAGAGGATAGATTCAACACCAACAATGATGATAACCAAGACAACGAAAGCTCAATCATTAGATCCACAAGCCTTGATAGCATACTACCTTCATTTTTTAAGAATACTTCTTACAAAGGAAAAAAATCACTGAGATACCATGGAAGAGCCCCCTTAAGGATAAACGTCTCTTCTAGGACCCCTCCACGTCGAGGAAAAAAATGATGAGAAAAAAAGAAAAAGAGGGACATGACCTCTCCCCGCAAAGAACTTAACCTCCAATAATGATCATTATTTATTTCAATATTAGAAGGATTTCTAACCCCTCAAGAGCTATCATTATTAACCAGTGGATCCGCAAAAAAAAATCCTTAAATCAGACTTCCTCTATATTTAAGAAATCAAAATTGGCAGTGAGGATCTTCAAAAGAGACTGAAATGTGTTTCATTGTCCCATGTATAGCTTTCCATGGTGCACCTAAGGGGAAATGGTGGCTTGGCTATTAACATTGAAAGAAATTGACACTCTAGGCTTGTGGTACCCTTGTGGATAAGAACCATGAGTGGATTGGTGCTTTCTTTGAGGGTCATCTACAGTTCACCATAGTCTAATGAATGCTCCCAATATCAGTTTGGAAGGACTAGCCACTTAGCAATTGTTGGAATATCTTCCCCTCAACGTCATTCTTTGTGGGGACTTTAATATGGTGCAGGTTATTTTTGACAAATGGGGGAAAAGAGGTAGGGGTTATTGATGGTCGTGAGAAGGCATTTTGGACCAAGTCAAGCTCCATATAGATCTGGTAGAGTTCAAAGACAAGGTTGGTTTCTGTTGGTCGAACCTCTATTTTGGAGTTGATTTGAGGAGAGCTAGACTTGCTAGGAGCTATATTACACATAATATCATAAAAAAAGCAGGACCACCTTACCTCTCCCAATGCGTGGATCTAGCCAAACAGGAAATATCCAAGCATTTGAAGAAAGCTTCAACAAGCACGTTGTTGGCAGTAGTCAAGGCATTTCAAGACAAGGGAGCCGACATAAGGAATCAGAGCAAAGAGAAGGGCCAACTAGGCAAAGCAGTCAATGGAGATCTGGCAAATAGGCCTATCATTTTTCATGAAAGAATATTTCCCAAATAGTGATTTTAGTCACTTCACACCATTGTAAATACCATTTTTTATTATTCCTACTTCATTTTGTACAAGCCAAGGAGTCCTCGAGCTTGAGGAGTATTAGTAGTATTTATGCACAAATTTTCATAATTTTCAAAGCTCGTTTGAGCCTCCAAAATAGCATTAGAACCTAATTTTTAACTAGGCCGGACACTAGGTCTAGATAGGACCAAAGCTAGTAAAAAACTATAAAAAGAGCTAGAGAGCTCATTTTTGAGGTTAGCTTGTTGTAGATTTGAACTTGTATGAGAACTCTTTTGCAATAGAAGTTACCCCATTGTCTCTCTCTTTGTTCTTGCCTTGTGTGTGTGTGTGTATGTGTGTGCATGTTTGTGTGCTTCTCGCTCACACACTTGTGCCATCATTTGTTTGAGGTCCTCATACCATCCTCACGTCTTCCTGGTTGACATTAAAGGAGGTGCTACTCATCACTGAGCTACACCAAATTTTGGTGCCGTTGCCGGGGATTGAGCTTTGAGGAGGAGCGTGTGATGGTAAGACGTAGAGTTGTGACGTTGGCATTGTAGGTAATTTCTTTACTTTTCCTTATTTTTCTATTTCTTAATTCACCATCATCATCCTCAGCATCTCCCACCTCCATCTCCATCATCACAAAAATTTCAGTCTTTTGGTCATATCACCTTCCCCCTTCCATTTCCCTAATTTCACTTGTGAGAGATAGCGAGAGAGCGATTTGTGTGCACTCTTTTTGCATGTTTCTTGAGTGTTCTTGCAAGTTTTAGCTGTATCATCATCTCCAGCAGGCTGTGCAGGTACAAAAAAAACTCTACACAGTCTCCGAGACGCTGATCTCTATCAATCCTGATCGACAAAAAACTTGGACATTTGGTAAAACAAAGTGCACCACCACAACACACATGATGAGCACATTCCAAACCACTAGTTAAAACTAAAAAATTATGTGATTCTTTGTCAATCGCAATCGACATTGTTGATCGCGATCGATAGCCACGATCAACAGACTCTATCAATCGTGATCGATGGACTGCCACATATGACTCAGTCAATCGTGATCGACACCATCGATTGTGATCGATTGAAATTTCAGAATTGACACTGAAATTCGCGTGCCCACGTGTCCATCACGATGGACACAACCCTGATTGACTGAAACTACGACAAAAATTGCAGAAAAAGTGTCAATCGTGATTGACACCATCAATCGTGACTGACAGACCCCACGATCTACTTTGTCGATCGCGATTGACACCATCAATTGGGATTGACACCATCAATTGCAATTGACGTGTCAATCGTGACTAACAGGCCCTCACGGACACCTCTATCAATCACGATTGATAGACCTATCGATCGTGATTGACAGACTTGTCGATCGCGATTGAGAGGCATTTTTGGCTAAAATTTTAGGGTTTTTATTCCAAAATTTTGGGGTAATTTTGGGCATACTTATCAAGTAATTAGCACTTTGTAAGGTCCCTACACTAGTAAATTGAGAAAAATCTTCTTTGACTGATAGCCTGTTTGAACCCTATTTCTACCCTAGAAACTTGAACTATCATAACTTTTTCATACGAAATCCATTCGGAGTGATCTTAGGCTCATTGGAAAGCTTGTTTCGGGCAGTTATAGGCAGGGCATTTTGAAGTTGACCATACCTCCGAATAGGAAAATTGAGGGATATTTAGGATTTTTTTTCAAAATGGCAAAGGGAAATTTGGTCTGTGAGTTACATGAATGAAAATGGTTTGTTGTGTCAGTTGAATTTATATCTTGAGCTAACTTTGGGACTTTTACAGGTTCACTGAGAGCATCAAAGGGCATTCAAGGCAAGAGTGAGTGTAGGCTTGAGAACGAGGTTCATGAGCACTAATGAGCAAGGAATAAGAAAGTGAGGTTGGAAATTCTCTCAACTCCCTCAGTCAATTCCTAGCTCAGGCTAAGAACGTATAGCATTGGATGTAAGTTAGGGAGAGGATAGGCACGAGAGAAGTTGAAGACTCCCTAAGTAATCAAGTTCAAGTCAAGAGATCACCTGTGCCTGTGACGATAACCTTAAAGGAAAGAACTAATTTTATTACGATCAATTTCAAGTTCGAAAAAATCATCAGAGATGTCTCAAGGTATGGAGTGACCCACAAGAAGTTCAAGTGTGGCTTACTTAAAAAAGGTTCAAGGTCCTTATAAGACTCAAATGGAATACCTTAGGACCAACCGATTAGGTGCTTGCATCTATGAGGATGGCCTAAGAAGATCCGTGATCCACATCAAAAACCTAGATCAACCCATTGGACTAGAACATCCGACAGGCAAGTTTGAAAATGGTGCAGAACTGGACAAAGAAGGGACCATGTATGTAGTCATGAGTCACCTAGATAGGACAAACAAATTTGGTAATGTGATCCCAGAAATGGACATAGGTGACATAGAGCAAGGGAACTTAGAAAGAGAGCCTAGAATTCCCTGAGGCGAATTGGTCCTCACTAGAATTATCATGCCAGAGTGGGTTCCCCAGGACGATAAGAGCATAGATCTACTCTTAAACTGAGAGACTGATGAGGTTCTCTAGAGATATAAGCCTAACCAGCGTAACGAAGTCGGAATGCTCACAATCTATGAGTTTAAATATCCTAATAGCCCGGGCCAAGTGACCTATCTGGACAATACTTTAGAGAGGATCTTTGTGGTCTCAGAACATGGTAGGCCTAAAAAACCCTAAAAATATACCGAAAATCAATCCTATCAATGTTATTGGGTTCGTAGTAAACTCTACGGGGAGTGTAACTTCCACTGCACTAGTGCAAGTGGTCACCAGAGCTCAAGCTTTGTAGCAAAACCAAGGTTTAGGCCAGGAAAAGAGTTTCGAGGTTAGTGAAACTGACAGCATAACTACGAAGAGGACCAGAGCTTGGAAGGATAGTCGCAAGAGAATGAAAAGGCAATGGACAAAGAAGATGAGTGAACTCAAGGAAAGTCTAAGAGAAACAAAAGCCAAGATAATTGAACTCACATCTCAAACTCCCTCTCACACTACTCCACTAACACCATTCCCATCCCATCCAATCCATCACCTTCCAACCCACCTCACACAATCCCACCACCCCTTAGAGTAGGATCGGTCTTAGCCGATCCCACTCCCGAGGACCTAAACATGATGCTCAAAGCATATCAAGCCAGAATCCAAGAAGGGCCAAATGTGACGGATCATGAAAAGTGTTACCCTAGAGCTGAACTAGAGCTTGAATGAACTAAAATTTGTGCCAAGATGGTGGAATTGTCGCAAACCATGTTTGAAGCCAATTGCCTCTTTAACTTCCCTAGTTAAGCTAAGATGCAGTTGCACTTTGATGGACTACTAGAAAGATTGGAGAGGATAATTGCACAATCAGAAAAGGACCCTGCCTCTCAAAGTAAGGAAAAGGCATCAAAGAATAAGACTTCCTCCCGAGGAAGCTTATGTGCCTTACTCCACCAAACCAGACACCGCTTCTTCGATGAATCGGTACTCACTAGAATTCCTGCGAGAGATCCAGGAAGAGAAATGGGCTAAAGAAAGTGAAGTTCCCCCTCCCATTGAACTTGTGGATGACGCGCATGATCAATTCCCACAGGACATTCCTTCCATTTATGAGTAGGAGAGTACCCAATCTCATGAGAGATTAGACTTCGAGTCTAATTCCTTGCAAGAACTACGCCATTTCATAGGCCCATGGGAAGCAAAGTCTACTTGAATGAGAACACCCACGGTCATGGTAAGAAACAAAGACTCCATCATCCCCAGGAACACAGAGATAGTGAAAAACACTAAAGTGCAGTGCAACCTCACTTTAGAAGAGCTACTCAAAGTTAGGCCAGAGCTATGGAAACATGTAGCCAATCAAGTGCTAGAAGTAGCAAAACCTCCTTCCCAGGTAGGATCTCATAGAAGAGTGCCAGAAATACCCTTGGATAAGATAGGAGACATGAGCGAAGGAGAAGAAGGAAACACCTATCTTCCCATTACCCATCAGGATTACACCACGAAGGCAATTTTGGACTAAGCTGTAGGAGTGGCAATTGCTACCACTTCCTTATGGAAGTGATGGGGCAAGCCAGCACTCAGGCCCATGAGAATGAAATTACAAATGGCCGATGGTCACATTGAGAGACCCTTAGGGCTGCTAGAAGGAATAACTCTCACTACATGCGGTGTTGAGTTTGAGCACACTTTTGCTATATGTGACTTTAGCAAAAATCAGGCCTATGAGATGATTTTTGGAAGACCATTTATGCGGAAATTGCAAGTGGTATAAGATTGGGGAACCAATTCTTTGTATTTGCAACACTTAGGTGTTACAACCAAAGTCAATCTCAAGGATTACTCTCATAGAGACGTACCGCCTATTCAGTGGAATCCCATCCATAGAGCTAAAGATGATACGAAGTCAGTGCATTCCATAGGATCAGGATCCTCATGGATGCATGAAGACACACACTTATGGATGTGCAAAGTATCAATAGAGGAAGAGAAGAGAGAACATGCAAGAGAGTTAGGTGCGAAGGAAACCCATAGATCCATTCAAGAGCCAGCCTATGCACCTGTAGTTTTCCTTGACGAAAAATTTGAACCTCACGGCTGGGCAAAAACTTTAGCAACAATGGATGTAGCCATCAATGAAGAACAATGGACACCCCACTGTGATGAGGATGGCTATGACATTTCAGTCTTCACAATAGAGCCAATCACCTGTGATCCAATTATTGAAGAATGTGAACCTAGCACTGATGCATTTGAGGTTGCAAATGACTTGGATCTAGAGTCAATCATTATGGACCCACCTTTTGCATCAGATGAGGAATATTTAATGAAGTCGAAGCTTACCCTCATAGACATGAAGAGCTTACAAATGAGGTAAGGTTAACCATGCAAGTGATCCCTAAGAATGAAGGAAAGAAAAGAAAGAAGAGAGAAGTCACACCCGAGGAGGAAGAATCTTTGTTTGAGGGATGAAGGAGGAGATAGATAGACTGGTTGAAGCTAGATTCATCTATGAAATTGAGCACACTGAGTGGGTATCCCCCATTGTAGTGGTGCCCAAGAACAATGGAAAATTATGTGTGTGTATTAACTTGAAGAAAGTTAACGCAGCCACCATTCGAGATAACTATCCACTTCCTATCATGGAGCATCTCCTAGAAAGAGTAGCAGGCAAGGAAGTGTATAGCTTCCTTGATGTATTTTCTGGCCACAATCAGGTGGCCATTGCTCTAGAAGATTAGCTTTTGCCACAAAGTGGGGCATATTTGCTTTTCGAGTAATGCCATTTGGGCTTACCAATGCATCTTCTACTTTTCAGAGGCTTATGTGCCATGTGTTTAAAGAATTCCTGAGGAAATTTGGAAGTCTATGTTGATGATCTCTACACTCATTCCAACATCAAACAAACCCATATACTTGAACTCACGCAAATCTTTGACAAATGTAGAGAATATCAAGTCTACCTTAACCCAAAAAAGTGTGTTTTCATGGTCAGGCAAGGCAAGATTCTAGGACACATAGTGTCAAAGAACGGCATATCCACTGACAAAGAGAAGGTGAGGGCTATTGTAGAATTACCTAGACAAAAGAATATCAAGGAGGTACAAGCTTTCATGGGGCATTGTGGTTATTATCGACGTTTTATACAAATGTATGCCATCATTGCAAAGCCTCTGTACGGACTTTTGACCAATTTTGAGTGGATTGATGAATGTGAGAACTCCTTCAATGAGCTTAAACGGTGATTATGTTTGGCACCAATCTTGACCACACCAGATTGGAATAAGCCCTTTCATGTTCACGTGGATGCATCCAATTATGCTATTGGATGTGTGCTTGCACAACCTACTAGTGAAGGTAATATGGATCCTCCAATTGCCTATGCTAGTAGACACTTGAATACGACTGAACAAAACTATATAATCACTGAACGAGAAGGATTAGGCATGGTATATGCGGTTAAAAAGTTTAGACACTACTCGCTTGCAAATAAGTTTAAATTTTTTATTGATCATCAAGCATTGTTGTACTTGGTAAACAAGCCATGCAATACAGGTAAGATTAGTAAGATGGTTTCTCTTACTAATGGAATATGACTGTGAGGTAGCGGTGAGGAAAGGCAAAACTCACTTGAGAGCAGGCCATCTCTCTAGGCTCATACCTGGAGAGGCCCTACAAGGAGTATCAGATGATCTTCCTGATGCTTACTTGTTTAATTTGGAAGTTGTACCTCAGTGGGCTAAGACATTAGTGCTAGTATTGACATACGGGTCTAACCACCCAGTAATAAACACTCAAGATAGGGAGGTAGTAAATGCCCAAAAGTACAATATCATGGTAGGAAGTATGTACAAGCATACAGATCAAGGGATATTAGCTTGTTGTGTGGAGGAGGATGCATGCGCCAAATGGTTGCAATTAGCACATGTAGGTGCATTAGAGCAACACTACTCAAGGCAAAGAACCCTACAGACACTAAGGAGACTCTGCGTGCATTGGCCTACTATGGAAGCAGATGTACACAAGTTGTGTAAGGAATGCCCAGTTTGTCATATTAGACCACCTGTGGAGCACGCTACTCTGCACCAAGTGTCTCTAATACTAGATTGGAGTGAACCATTAGTAGCCTTTCTGAGGACGAAAACATTCCCTCAAGAGATGACTGTGGCTAGGCAAAGAAGTTTAGAACAAGAAGCCCTAGACTACTCATTCATTGGAGATAACTTATACAAGCGTGGTAAAGATGGTTACCTTAGATTATGTGTCCATGAGAGTGAATATCTGAAGATCTTGGAAATTGCTCACCAAGGTGTGGCAGGATGACACTTTGGTCTAGATTGGGTGATCAAGGCAATACTATTTGCAGGCCTTTGGTGGCCCACGCTTCACATGGATGCAGATACCTATGTGAAGAGGTGTGATATGTGCCAACGAACTCAGTATGCTATATACAAAACAAAGATGAGATGCCTCTGAAACCTATGATGGGTGGACGTGCATTTTCTAAGTGGTGAACAGACTTTGTAGGTCCTATTCACCCCCCAGCTAAGGGTTCACATGCTGAATACACCATCGTGGCCAGAGACTATCTAACCAAGTGAAAGCCACAACGAAGAACAATGCTCAAACTACAACTAAGTTCTTATTTGAGAATATGTTTACTAGATACGGGCTACCTATAGAGCTAGTAAGTGATAGAGGCACTCACTTCTTGAATGAGGTCATAGAAAATCTTCTTCAAGAGTTCTTGGTGATACACAAGAAGTCTGCCCCCTATCATCCACAAGCTAATGGGCAAGCCGAAAGCACAAACAAGATTCTATGAAATGTGGTGACCAAATTAGTGAATAATAAACGCTCTGATTGGGACAAACAGCTACACCATGCTGTTTGGGCATACCGAGTTGCCTATAAAACGGTACTCCAAGTCACACCCTTTCAGATGGTGTTTGGCCAAAATGCAGTGCTACCACTGGACATCTTGATACCTACATTGAAAGTAGCACAAGAACATGACACGACAAGGCATGAACTCTCTTCCAAGATCTTGGATCTTGAACGACTAGGTGAAAAAAGACTCAGAGCTGCCATAGGGATATATGCAGCTAAGAAAAGAGAGAAAGCATACTTTGATGCAATGCAAGAGACCTAGTTTTAGTCTACAATTTGAAGCAACATGCAGAGAAATTAGAGAAGAGAGGTTATGGACCTATGATCATAAATAGGATCTCAACTAGTGGAGCAGTTCAATTAGCTACACTAGAGGGTGATGTTCTCCCTGGTTACATTAGCGGATGCAGAGTCAAATTATATCAAGAACCCCTCACTGAGGAGATGCTCAATTGACTCAACACTGCCAAGAAACGTAAGGAAGAAGAAAAATCCGAGAAGAAGCACAGGCAGAAGCATTGGAATACATCCAAAGAATGAAATTGAGAAGACACGGTAGAGATCAGCCTAGGACAGATGCCTATGCAGATCGACGATATCATATGGCTCTATATGAAGTCTGAGGTGTAAGTTCCAATAGAATAATTGACCAACTTCCTTTTGTAACCTTAGAGATAGGACAAGGAAGTAGTACAAGAATTGTATGGGCTTTGATTGACTCAGGTGCAGCCACTAGTGCTGTTAAACTTTCTTACTTTCAAGAATTGGACTTAGGTGTCAATCTTGTGGAAGCATACCTCATAGGATTGGGAGGTGTGGAAACCCCTTGCATGGGCGAGGTGGAACTTACCCTCTACATTCAAGATGTTCTTATGACAGTTAAGGTGTTAGTGTGTCAAGACGAGGACCTCACTGAACCTCTTGTCTTGGGTCAAGACTAGATCTATGATCACGTAGTCAACCTAAACCTAAGAAGTGGACTTCTTTAGGTCTGGATAAATCAGAACCGCATTACATTTGAGTTAGAAAATGAAGCACTCAAGGAACTAGGAAAGGCACAAACTCCTGGTCCTTCCAGGAGTACACATGAAGATGATGATGCTATTCTTGTCCAAAAATATGTGAGCAGAGAGAACTCCCTTCTTTTCCAAAAGTGGTAGAGACACGGCAACCAAAGGAGTACCAAACGCAGAAGAAGCAGATGACATATGCCCGAAGCCAAAGGAAAGTACGAAGCAAGGTGTCGTAGTCACCAAAACAAGTATGTGTACGAAAAGGAAAGCATCCTGTTGCGGTCAAGTCACCATCACTGACTCAACGTCATACTAGCGATCAACGACAGAACCCTTCTATGAAAGTAAAGTCTATCTGGGTACCCAAGAAGTCAATGAAGGTTGACCCACAATCAAGACAAATTTGGGTGCCTAAGGCTTGCTTGCGGGCTCAAATAGCCACACATAAACCACACCATGTACAACATGATACATGCACTCGAACAACTGATACCCAATCTTATCCGACACGCACAAACACATATTCATCCTGGAGGACGAGTAGAATCACTTGTAAATGGGTCCCTAAAAAGCCTTATTTCGAGGTAGACATTCTGATAAAGCACTCCAGAGTTTCCACAAAATCAAAAGGGAAAGCCATCCACTGTGTTTAGCATCCCAAACCTTGTAATAAACCACTTGATCCCATTGTAAAGCCACCTCGGCTTACTACCTGTATCCACACTGCACCCCACCACCGCAATTAGCACATAGGAACCCTGCATCTGCTAACCACACTTCACACTCACAACCACATGAGCACTAACTAACTGACTAACTACATCACAGTTCATCATGTTAATGTTGTAATGGGGACACAAGACCACTTTGTGTCCATTTGCAATGTTAACATTCATTTGTATATTCTTACAGAACTGATGACCGATTTCCTCAATATGGCCGAGGCTGTAGGAACGAGCTCCGAGGAAGGCACCAACCCTTAGATAGTAGACATTGAAAGTCTCCCTATTCAGGAGGAGTTGAAGGAAAGGCCATAGGCATCGAGAGCATTACATGTCATATCGATTCAAAATCCCCCCCAAGGGTGCACATCGCCAATAAGCAAGAACTCCCGTTGGTTCAGTGAAGTTGCAGGAACCCTTGGAGAAGTCACCTATTTATGGGAGGCTGAGATAGAGTTTAACGGATGCTGGGACCGGTATCATTTGTTTACACAAGATTTTGAGAGGCTTCAAACAACCAATATGGAAGAAGGCTGGATTGTATGATTACCTCAAAGCTCAGTTACCAAAGCCGCACTTCCTGAGATGTTCATACTTGATTAGCACCCTCACTCCCAGTAAAGATAAAAAGGGGATGAGCATCTTTGTACTACCTTATCTTACGCGAGGAAATGAATTGAAGCGCTTCAAATTGACCAACAATTTGGTAAGGGAAGCTCTAGAAATGCGAGGTATGCACATCCCTATGAAGAAAGAGACAATGATTCCATACAAGATGAAGAACATAAACTTAACTAAACTGAAGGATATGGTGGCAATGGCCCCAAGTATTGCCATCCACCTCCGAATGTGCATGTAGTACTTCGCATTCCTTGCTCAAGAAAGACTTACGATGCCACCCAAGAAGATTTGGTTCAGTTTATACTTAGCAGACACCTTGAATCTGACATTTAAGATGCGACATTGGATCATTGACCAGATCCATCTTGCACACCAATGTTGGTACAAGAAACAGAAGTCAGTGTTGTATGGATGTTGTGCACTTACCATATCTATATATCGTTGTTTGGCATATGATATGCCTATTCAAAGGGCACTCATCAGGACTAGGGTGCAAGATTTTCAGCGAAGAATATCAGCCGCAGGGCCTCCTTCAAAGAAAATGAGGGGAGTTGTTCAAATCCCATGTGCAGAGGCCTAAGGTGCTACATTAACACCAAACATGACTCCGCCACCCCAAAGGCGAGTACAACCCTTCACCATCAAATTACCAAGGCATAGTGTAGAAGGGCATCATCTGGTGTTCCCACCGATACCCGCCCATCTAGAGTTCCCTCATGGCTTCACACTAGAGGATTTAACTGATGAGGAGGTAGCGAGGATAATTAATGCAACTAATTTGGAAGTCAAGTAGAGCAATTAAGTGGGAAACAAACTATCATAGACCAACCTCATCCAACTCAACCAGTCGTCGTCGAAGTAGATAAAGATGAAGAAGAGACTGCAGAAGAGGAACAAGATGACGAACAAGAAGGACCATCCGACGAAGGGGAGAAGGAATATGAGCAACACATTATACCAAAACTTGCAAGAGCCCCAACCTATATAAAGCAAATAAAAAGATTGTATGATACTATGAACATGGTTCAGGAACAACACTGACTATCCTTGGCAGCAGGGAAATCCTTAATGAACCAAATACTTGAAGAAGAGGGTGTGGACAATCAATTTAGAGCTTCACTCGACTTGCTAGCAGATGCATTTGGCGTGACAGAGATGGTGCACACTGCCCTTGCACACTCTTAGTGGTTTGAGCGAAGACACGAGCGACGCCCCCCAAGACCAGGAAAGCAGATACATATTATAGTATCAGAACCACATGGCACCACTTTCACAACCACTGGCACAACACACTCCATTCAACACACGGAAGAAGCCCACGCCTCAAGTGCACCTCCATCACCACCTCTACCACCCTCCCCTCCAACTCCACCCCCCTCACCTCCTACCACCACTACTGCCATGGCTATAGTCTCCACTTCCCTTAGTGAAGCACACACTGTGAGTCAACCATCACAAGCATCACAACCTAACACCATCACTATTGTAACTGCCACCACATATAATGTCATTCTAATTGTAGCACCAAAAATCCCATTCTTCTTGTCACACTTCTCGGCGGCTCATATACACAACTACACAGACCATTATACACCTTCTCGACCATCACCACATCTAGCATTCCCATGTACACAATAACTCCCACGACCGCATCCACACAGGACCTCATGGACATATCACCCACATCTGCACCTCTCCCTCCTCCCATATTTCCACAATCTCCCATTCCCCCCCCACCCACTTCACCATTCTCAAGCAACTGCATACACACTCCCTTTCCCTTTTCCCTACCCTCCTCCATTCCACACCTTCCCAACATCCACTCCTATAAATAATGTATTCAAAGTAAAGAGGTAATAGAACTGCAAAATAAGCTTCTCCAATATGAGCGTCAAACTTCTCCCCTTGTGGAACCGGAGCCGGAGGAACTAATTCAAATTTGAAGTAGAGGAGACTTTTGAGGACCCTTATGTACCCATGCCTATACCGGGAGGTAAACAAATAGAGGAAGGAATGGATACATTTGAGATTGAAGCTCTAGAATGGATACAAAGATTAGAAAAGGTAGGTCCAACCCATGATGATAGAGTAGCAATGCAGATATAGTCCATGTCCAGACTTGAAGAGGTTGTCATCAAATCGGATTACTTTAAAAACCTATCCCATCATCGATGGATTGGCACTTTCGATGATTTATATGTCCCATTTTGTGTATTATTGGTAGATTATAATGCTGAGGTAAAACATCACACCATGAAAGAGCCAACCTCTGCAACACAATTTGCCCCAGATGACATTCCTGAAAGTGCAATGCACGACAACATATTTCAACCTACATGGAGAATACGCCTACTAGAAACATACCCCAAAATGGTGCACACTTGGAATAATATGCCCTTATACATTAAGTATAACCCCTGCTACTGCCCTATGTTTTGATGCAGATCATGGCCCGAGTACACCAAAATAACGAAGACCGTCAAAGGATGTGACAAATGGCTAAACTATGTATATTTGGCACCACCTTGTGGACCACCCATGGTAGCCTACATGATTTCAACCATTCGACATTGGGGAGTGAGATTCAAGAATGTACCCGACATCATGGCACAAATGTGCCTCAAAATATTTGAACTAGTGCTGGTCACATTCCAGACCTTTAAAAATGTTAAAGAACCTCACCTTTCAACCCTAGGTTTCAATGAAGGCAACCAAGACCTCGTCTATGATATGAACACCACCCCATCCATCAACATTGTATATGTGTGGCATGCTCATATCAAATATCTCCTGGCCTGCTTCAAACAAACATTTGAAGAAATGTTTATCACAGGGTTCTGGGAATATCATTCAGAGATATTCATACCCAGACCATCTCATTTATTACATTTATTTGCTGTGGAGCAGGCTCTAGACTCAGAGAAGCTACGCATGCCACATCCGGAGGTACTTGGGCCAGTAGACTAGGATGCCTTACTCACCGATTTGGCCAAAGGACTAAGGTTAGTAGAGCATCGCTTGGCAATATATGTCGTGGAATACTACGTCCAACGGTCTGCTCAACAAGGGTCTATCACAGACGACAGACGCGAGAGAGGGGGGAGTGTTAGCAGCAGCCAGGGCATTTCAAGACAAGGGAGCTAACACAAGGAATCAGAGCAAAGAGAAGGGCCAACTAGGCAAAACAGTCAATGGAGATCTGGCAAATAGGCCTATCATTTTTCATGAAATAATATTTCCCGAATAGTGATTTTAGTCACTTCACACCATTGTAAATACCATTTTTTATTATTCCTACTCCATTTTGTACAAACCGAGGAGTCCTCAAGCTTGAGGAGTATTAGTAATATTTATGCACCAATTTTCATAATTCGTAGAGCTCGTTTGAGCCTCCAAAATAGCCTTAGAACCTAATTTTTAACTAGGACGAACACTAGGTCTGGACAGGACCAAAGCTAGTAAAAAAAACTATAAAAAGAGCTAGAGAGCTCATTTTTGAGGTTAGCTTGTTGTAGATTTGAACTTGTATGAGAACGCTTTTGCAATAGAAGTTACCCCATTGTCTCTCTCTTTGCTCTTGCCTTGTGTGCATGTGTGTGTGTATGTGTGTGCATGTTTGTGTGCTTCTCACTCACACACTTGTGCCATCACTTATTCGAGGTCTTAATACCATCCTCACGTCTTCCCAGATTGACATTAAAGGAGGTTCTACTCGTCAGTGAGCTACACACATCATCAGCTTTGGTGAACATGTTCCTATCATCAAGAAAAATTTGAAGAAAAAGTTGGCTAGGGGTACCTTGAGTCATGCAATCTTTTACAAGCCATCCAAGAGCATGATTAGTGATAGAAACAAGGAGGGGAGCTAGGGGGTACCCTTGACTTGTAAATTTGTGGAGTCTAAAGGAAATAGAGAAATCGCCATTGATAGTGATCCTAGAAAATGCATTAACAAAAAGAATACTCACTCTACAAGCAACTATATCATGCAAAGACTAAAGAGTAAAATTCCAATCCATCCTAATGTAGGATTTGTCAAAATTAATTAAAAAATAAAATAAGATTTTCTTTAGACTCTTTGGCATATTCAACACCTTCCCGTTGAGAAATGATAGCATCAAGAATAGACATGAATCTAATGAAACCATTTCGCTTAGGAAGAATGATCTTATCCCTTATCTCCTAGATAAGGTGGAAAAAAATATTTTATATAGAGAACTCACACAAGAGATAGGTCTCCAATCAATAAAATCATCATCAGGTCCTTTTTTGTGAATGAGTATCTTAATTGAGATAGGTCTCCAATCATTAAAATCATCATCAGGTCCTATTATTAATTGAGATAGGAAGAGTATCTCTGCTCATATATTTCTTCCATATTAAGATAATAGGGAGTCAAAAATCCTTAAGTTCCAAGAAAAGCTCATTTGGTATGCCATCAAAATCACGCGACTTACAGGGTTTCATTTTAGAAATGGTGTCTTTCATCTCTACTAGAGAGGGGCTGATCTAAGATGGAAGCGGGGTGCTTAGGAATCATTTTTTTCCTTTTTATGGCAATATAGGCCCTAGCTCTCTAGATGTCACCCACCACTTGGGAGGCATAGAGAAAACATTTGTAAATAAGCAAATTCCCTCCTGTAAGATCTCCTTCATGTCAATAGCAAGACCTCTTGAATCCTTCTTCAACATGGGAATGGAATCTTTAGCTTTTTTTATTTTCATCATATCATGCGTTATTGATATTCAGGAAACCACTATTGTGAGTGAAATCCACAATATTCTTAGAACATACCATATTGAACTAGGAAGAACTTTCTTGATCATGCAAGACATTATCCTTATTACCCAATCTACTCCTAGGATTAGAACCCATGATAAAGTCATAAAAAAGCATCACTTCCCCATTGATAGTAGCAATCTCGTTCCAACAATTTGTTCTTTCAATAAAAGAAATAGATGCATAAATGCTAATGAAAGTATACTCCATATGATAAGTACATCTTAAAGCAATCAACTTATTAGAGGGACTAATGATACTCTCTTCAACAAATTGATCAATGTAGCAAGAAATACCAATGGTAATACTACCCTTCCCAGTAGCGTGGTTAACGAAATGCCAGGTGTGGTTGGTAGAGAGAACTATCAAGTTTGAATCAATCTTAAATCATCAAGCTTCGACTTTTTTCAAACAATGAATATGAGGGATAATAGACACATCCTTCAACCAATTATGGACCCCCTTGGTCCTAAAAGGTCATTCAATCCTTTAATGTTGAGGGAAAGTAGTTTGATAAGATCCATATGTTATATATGGTACAGTCACGGTAAACCTAGATCAACAAGGTAGAGACTTTCTTGTATATAACCAAAAATTAGTGCAAATGGGAAACAAACTCTATTTCAAAAAAATTTAAAGCAGATTGAGTAGATAGAATTCTCATTTTCTATAACTTTTAGTAGGTTTGAGCATCTATCGAGAGACTCTTGCTACTTCTTTCCTTTTAAATAGGGAAGTAGTATGAGCAAGAGTTTCAGGTTCTCCATATTGTGTCATGGGCACATCTTCATAGTTTTCTTTAGAGCTCTTGTAATCTTGCACTTTGTCATGGTCAGTACTTCAATCTAGTTGCTCAGAGAAAACGGAATCATCATAAACCTTCTTACCAACATCTTACTCATAACATAGGAACACTTCACATTTTCAATTGTCACACTGGGGCTTTTACCCTTTCTTTTAATCTATTTCCATTCTCCTTCATAGTGCAATTTGTTTCCAGCAGATTTACTAGATTCACCTTTATATTATTGAGGTTTGACATTAGCGTTGACATTCTCCTTCAAGGAGTCTACATGAACAAGACTATTGGCCTTTTCCAAACAACTTAAAAGATTAAAAACATTTGTAGAAGCACATCAAATGAACTAACCTAGTTAAGGTTGCATTTCTCATTATTCTTTTGTGTACCTTTCCTAGGAGCCGAAGGATTTTGTTTATCCCCTTCTTTAAAAGAACTATTAGAGATGTTATCCTTATGGGATTCACTATTATTACTACCATTTACGTCTCTTTGAGTGCACAAAAGTGGAAAATCCTTTATAACATGCCCTTTGTTTGTAGTAGTCAAAACATGCATGCGGCAAGTTCCTATCAAGGAATTTCTGTTCATGAAGCCTAAAACCATCTGAATCCTTGATGATCAAGGGAGTTTTTCTTTCTTTAGCAAGTTCAGCTTCCACCATCATGTATGGGTCACATTTGGGATTGATTCCATTTCTAGGTCTCTGGCCTAGCACGTTACCTATCAGATTACATGAGCCATCAATCCAAGGACAATATTCCACATGAAGGTCAAGAAACTCTATCCAAACTGGCACTTTTGTAGGTTTAGACCCCCTTGGATTGAAGCCAATAAACCATTTGAAAAACAAAACTTGGTTATCACCTTCATGGCACTATTAGCATCGCCCCAAAAAGAGAGACAATACCCATTAGGGAGGTACTGCATAGTCTCATAAATAAGCCCCTACTTTCCCAATCATAATGTATCCATATGTCTCATAAATAAGCCCCTACTTTCCCAATCATTATGTATCCATAGCTTCAAAGCTTCATGGGGAGGACTAAGGCCATGACATAACCCTTTAACCACCTTCTTATATAGGTGGCTTTTCCAATCATCTAGGCTAGATTTATTAATAATGAGTGTCCTTTCATCTATCCCTCACTAAAAGGGTCTATGTCTATTTTATGGGCATCTTCATAGTGTCTACCTCTATTCAAGTCCTTGTGAGCATCTTGGGCATATGAATGCCTACCTTATTAAATATCAGATTCTTGCTTATCAGGGACCTTCTCGCAGCATCCGGAAAGGAAAGGTTAGGCTTTATACCTTGTTCTGCAGAAATAATGTTCCCTTCTAATGAATTTTCCCGAGTATATGCACTCTTAAATGCTATGAAGGGCCATGCCCCCATAGGGGAGGCCAACAGAGCTCTAGAAATTAGTTACTGGTGTTTGAATTGCCACGCTCCAGTCGATTAGGTATGCTCGGTTATAGAGCAGAACACAAACCATAGGGAGGAAGACTCTTAGACCACTAGAGCCTGATAGACCCACGAAGGGGAAAGATGGACCTCGCACTAGGGTTCCACACTTGATGCTCTAAGATTTTCTCAGTTCCTTTGATTCCTAGTTCCATTGGGTGGTGGGCACTCCTCATTTAAGGTGGAATGTCCAACACCATAGTTAGGTCTCTTGAATCTCTTGCTTCGAGAGGGGGAAGGGGTCTGGATTCAATACCAACTTGCCGCATTGGCTGGACACTCATTCACAGTTTGTGGTGAAATGAAACCAGCTCTTTCATGGAGATTTGTGGCCTTCCAAACAATCGTGGATGTCATTGGTGTCAAGGGTCACGTGCACGGCGACAAGTTCAAACCAATCTTCAAAGCCTAACCTTAATGACAATTAAAATTGAAAGTAAAATTCTCTTGTGCTCCACATCCCAATCCGGAGTGAAGTCCTAGCATGATCCGAATGCTCAACGGCATATGCGTAGAGAAAGGTTAAAGTTTTCAAGGTGGTACTCCATGCAAGTTTTTGTTGTTTGTAAAAAGTAATGCTTCTCGAATGTTGTGAGGATTCCCCATGGAAGCTTCAACCCATCTATCTCGGTTTCATAAGTTTTTTTTAATTATTAATTATTATTAATTTTTTTTTTTTAAGGAAGGAGAATTCCAAACAGCCTTCATTTCTGATGTCCTTGGCTCGCGGCCCTAAGTTGACTTGAGTGCTATTTAATCTTTTCTTTTAGGAAGTAAAGAGCCTACTGTTGATGTTGCGTGCCTTGTACTTCGGAACTCCCATGTCATAAGTTATGTACGTTGACATTTAGTCGAGCTACATAGAGATCGTTTGGCATATGCTCACTTTTTTGGGGAAATATTTTCATTTTGCTTCAAGAATTATGAGCCACAACTCAATAATTTAATGTTATCTTTTAGGAAGAATACAAAATACATAACATGAGAGACACTTTAGAAATCCTCATTTGATGGGGACGACCATCCCCGATTTGAGAGATACAAAAATAAATTATGACAGACATTACATGGCAAAGGAATAGGAAAAAAAAAGCAACATTTACAAGTAAGATATTCCGTTATACATAAGAATCCTCTTAGGAATGTGCAAATAGAGGAGAGTACGTCTCCATTATTTGGGCTAAAGATTAGCACCAAACCTGCTCATAGAGAAGGTTTCTTCAAGAGTGAACTTAGGAGAGAACCCATGAGCGTGAGAACTACAAAACAAACAAAGTAATATATGATCTATGGCCACTTAAACTTGGCTACGAAGTAGGCAAGGTTTTAATTTATAAAGGGTTCTAATTAACTAGTTAACAAGCATGCTTGCTATTTTAACTATATGCACATGTTAAAATGATCCTAGAACTAACCTATCTTTTCTACAATCTAGGAAACTACTCTCTAGTTATGATTGGTAGAGATAATTAAGAAGAGGTTTAAGTCAACTAATTGGTGTTCTAGACTTCTAGCATTAAGTTTTTCCTTTATTGGTAAACATGTGCAAGGTGAAGGGGGGGGGGGGGGGGGGGGGGGTGGGTGATATAAGCACGCAAATTCATCTTTGGAAGGTGATTTCCATCAACAAGACCTATAGATCGATATGTCTACTGTATGTTTGAGCTATAGTCAAAATTCAAGCATATATAGAACTTGCAATTCGCATAGTTAAACTAGACCCTATGACCTACAACCCGTGCTGTAAAAATTTATAACTAGATCTCCTATGAGAAAGAACCACCCACTCCAAGAAAAGGTACGTGTAGTCTATTCTCTCTACCTATGTGTAGAACCATACCTTCATAAATTGAATTTTTCCTTCCAAAGTATGTAGAGGATGAACTCTAGAGAAAAGCACACTTTAAAACACTATATGAGGACTAAAAAAATAAATAAACCTCTTTCAATACAAATTTACTAAAATAACATTAGAATCTATATACTTGATTAGAATATAGTTAGACATGAATCTATCTACACACACATAGAGATGGAGACACCTGAAGATAAAAGGAAACTAGGGACTTATGAAAATAAAGATGCAAGCTTATGTGCATATGGCTTTGATAAGAATCAAAAGATGAGCCAATATCAAGAGGACACAAAAAGCCACCAGAATAACTTATCCATATGGAGTGGATTGGATCACCAAAAGTCACAAAGGGCAATGAGAAGACAAAGAAGAAGAAGTGGAAGGTCATGAGGAGAGAAAAGATGCAAGGTGGATAAAGGGTCGCAAGATCCCATGCAAGTTTCTCTCTATCTAGAATGCTTTTGGGCATGATGTTTTGGGGAGATCTCATGCAGATAGTGTAGAATTAGACATTAGACACGCTTGCACCAAAGCATATAAGAACAACCCTCAATAGTGTGCTACAAGACACATAGGTATTCTAATAGTATATCTTTATAGAAACAATCATCTTGTAGAAGGAATTTTTCTCTATGTATATATCTAATTAATGCATTTTAATGGCTTGTTGGAGATATTATCTCATATATTTTCTTTGGTTCAAATATGTTTGCTAAATTCATCTCGAGTATGTACTAGTACCAATTCTTTTGAACTTTTATTTTGTGCTTAACCTCAGTTGATGAGTAGTTTGACTTTAGATAGTTGGTTTTGTAGTCATTTGAAGTCTCATTGGAGTGATCTATAGCTTGTTCGAAATTTGGTAGTGTCTAGTTTGTGCGTCCAAAATATGAAGCTATTAGATATCTCAGCTATGATTCGATCAAGATTTAGTAAGTACGTATCAGAAAGGAAATATTCTAGAAGAGGCTCACTAACTTTTGGTATGCATATCAAATTCACTTTCTTCACATTTGGTGTTAAAGCTAGAGGAGACGTGCTACTAAATTATTACATCATCACATGGGGATGCTAAGGTACAAAGAAGGGGTGCTACAACAAAGGGGAGTTTTTTCATCAAGGGCTACAAACAAAGAGGTAACTCTAAACGCCCTTGTCTTTTGAGATGGTAGATTTTGATTAAAAAAACTAATGCGACCATATAAGTTCAACTATCAATCTTGGAAGTTCAGAGTAACCAACTACCTCATGGGCAAAGGCCTTTGTGTGGAGAATATCCATAACCATAAGTAAGCCTCTAAGATTGAAGCACCACCAATCAACAAAAGAGGCAATTGAAGGAATTGAAGGAATGGAAGGAAAGGAGCAGAAGAGTGATCTTCCTCATATCATAGGTTTCAATGATAGGACACATACAAAATCTGCAAAATGCAAAGGAAGTTTGGGAGGTTTTTGATAAGGTCAATGGCACCTCTACTAAGTCAAGGAAGATATAACTCAAGAATGAGTTGAACACACTCAAATAGACCTCAAACCAAAGCATCACTGATTATAGTCTGAAGATGAAGGAGTTAAGGGATCAATTGGCATCAGTTTGGACGGACCATGCAAGAAGAAGACATTGTGCAAATATCCATGATTGGATTCAGAGCTTAAGAAAAGTGAAAGCCCACAATACCTTCATTTGAGGAGCTCATTCAACACCTTATGGTAGAGGAGGCTCAACATGGAGATAGCTCAAAGACAGATGATAAACATAAAAGTTTTTACACAAATAGGGGCAAGGAAGGAAGAGGTAAAGAAGGAGCTACAAAAACGCAAAAAATTATCAAGCTAAAGAAGATAAAAGTGAAGGATCAAGTGAAGGCTACACTCAACAAAGAAATAGAGGTACATGAAAAGGAAGAGGTAGAGGAGCAAAGAACAACTATAAAGATATGGTTTTCTATAATTTTGGCAAACCTAATCACATAGCTTCTAAGTGTTGGTATAAGAGTGATGAATCTAATAAAACGAAGCAAATCAACTTTGAAAGTGCATCGACAACGTATGGCAAAAATGAGACATTGCTCCACCAAGGGACAAGAGATTAACACAAAGTGGTATAAAGATTCAGGTTGCAACAATCACATGTCTTTTCACAAGCAAAGTCGCCAATTTACAAGTTGTCAAAGGTAAAGGATGTGTTGAAATAGATGAAAACACCAAAAAACCCATTGCACATGTGGGAATTTGATTCAAGCACAAGGAATTTGATTTCTGTAGATCAAATCATGGAGAAGGGATTCTAGGTTACCTTCAATGAGAAAGGATGGTTCCCCCGAAATTGAAATGAAAGCAACAATCTAGAAGCTCAAAGAAGAAGAGAAGGAAATTTATTTACCTTGCAAAGCTCACCTCAAACAAGCGAGGTAATGTATGTTATGGTTCAAAATAAGACGATTCCTAAGCTTGATCTTTTCCATAACAAGCAAGTAATGTATGTTATGGTTCAAAATAAGACGATTCCTAAGCTTGATCTTTTCCATAACAAGCAAGTAATGTATGTTATGGTTCAAAATAAGACGATTCCTAAGCTTGATCTTTTCCATAACAAGAAACTTTGAAGTGTTACAACACTTACCAAGATTTGAAGCAAATGATCTACATGCGTTTTGTCAAGCTTTGAAACTTCAAAAGCAAACGGTGTAGGCATTCAAAAGGAGTGCATACAGAGCCCAAAATGTCTTGGGTTTGGTACATACTCATCTATGGATTCCCTCCATGGAAGTCTTTATAGGTGGATCTATGTATTTTGTAACTTTTATTGATCATCATTCAAGACAAGGTTGGATATATTGCATAAGCGAAAAATCAGATGTGTTCGATGTGTTCCAAAAGATCAAATAACAAGTTGAGAATAAAAAATGTAGAAGCAATAAGCTCTAAGGTCGGATGTTGGAGGTGACTAATTCTCAAATGTAGTCTCTCAATCTTTTATGGATAATGGCACGAAAAAATAATTTATATGTAGATACACCACAACTAAATGGGAAATTTGAAAGAAATAGTAGGCATATTATAGAGGTATCTAGATGCATGATAAATGAAATGAAAATGCAATTATCGTAATGTGTTGATGCTATAAATATAGTTGGATACATTATGATTAGGGTTCCAACAAGTGCACTATCTGAATTGACCCCTGATGAAGTCTATAGGAATTGACCCCTGATGAAGTCTATAGGAATTCACCCCTGATGAAGTCTATTTTGGCAGTAAAGCCGACCTACAACATCTCAAGGATTTTGGGTGTTTATGATACGTGCATAACAAGAGGTAATAAGTAAGATGGATCCTAGATCCAAGAATGCATCTTTATTGGCCATTCTTTGGAGAAAAAGGGTTAAAAATGCCATAAAAATAGTACAAAATAACTACGAGTCTCAAGGGATGTGGCCTTGATGAATTTAGACCATGGTATGGAGATAAAGATGAAGACAAACAAGAATCCACTTCTATTTCAGGATTATAGACTTTAACATAACCAAGAGTTGCATTGTCCTCTACAAAAGTTGACATCAGATCATTAGCTCTTACTACATGTGAAACCATTTGGTAAAACAAGCTTTTTAATGGTCTTGTTGTAGATGCAGAAAATTCTGATCGATAATATGCATAGTACTCATTTTCTAAACAATCTATGTATCATGCTAGAAGCAAAGACATAGAAGTGCACTATCATTTTATGGAGAAGTTTTTTAAAAAACATGTAAATATTCATTCTGTGAAAACCAAAGAGTAGGTTTCTGAATTGGTTCAATGGAGTTGTACTACGGTGGATTCCCCTTTGCATGATCCTCGTAGTCATGACCTCACAGTAGAGAATCGAGCTCTAAGATAAGGTTCATGGTACTTCAAATAGACTTACAAAATATGCCAAAGCTACGCAATACACCAAGACCTCGAACACAAATCTCCTAGGTTTTACAAAATGCAATCAAACTCTCAATCTATCACTGACCATGCCACTATGTGTTTTATTAAAGAACATGTACAAAAGTGTCTGATAACCATTTGGCTTTTCACATGGACAGTAAAGGTAACAATCTCCCATGAAGGTCAATATCACCAAAACCAATATGGCCAAAGTGATGACGGGTGAAAAAATGAAGGATGATAAAGAATATATGAGTGTAAGTACACAAACTATACCTCCCATCTAATGGGCATTTTACAGAGTGTACAAGTAACTATGCAAGATCATGAATCAAGTGACAACAATGTCAAAAGCTATCCTATGGTAGAGCGTTAGTCAAAGCATCTCCAACATTATATTGAGTATGAACCTTCTCAATAGTCTCACTAACTAAGCACTCTCTAAGAACCACATTATGTGGAGAAGCCATCGTGAAAGCCTGAACATTTCTTGAACCCTAACTTACAAGTTAGGTGAGCATGTGTGATCATTGAGGGTAATCGATGATCTTTGTGAGCCAAAACGTGAGTTCAGGTAGGGCATAATGAAGTGGAACCTTCACTACAATGTGCTTGGTCTTTGCATGGTAGACCAGATTCTTAGCCTAAGAAATGGTACTCTAATTATCATTGATCAAATGATGTACATGTTGAGGTAGATCCATATCACAAGAAATATGAGAAATCCACAATGCTTCCTTACATACCTCACTAGCTAGAACATAGTGTGCTTCAAGTGGAAATAACTACACATTCCTGAAGATGAGATCTCCAAGAGATTGAACCTCCACCAAAGTGAAATATGTACCTTGGTTTAGACTTTTGATTGTCTATGCAACTATCATAATAAAAAATTTTGTAAATAATAATGGATGCTATTGTTCCACCCAAGCATAGACATGTGTCCTTAGTGCCGCTTAGATAAATCAAAATCATCTTGATGGCTTCCGAATGCTTCTCGTGTGATGGATGTATATCTGCCCACAACTCCGAGTGCAAACACAATATCTAGTCTCATAGCTACGATAGCATACATGAGACTACGAATAGCACACAGATAAGGAATTTTGGTCATGAATTCATTTTCCTCCTTTGATAGTGGGTAATCATCCTTGCTCAATTTCACATATGTAGCTAAATGTGTACTCAATGGATTTGCACCCTACATATTGAACCTACGAAGCACTATCGACACATACCCACTTTGAGGTAGGTATATGCATCTTTTACTCCTATCATGAGTAATGTGCATGTCATGAATATTTTTGGCATCGTCCAAATCTTTCGTATCAAATGTCTCACTCAACTTTTTTTTACCAATAACAAGTCATCCAAGGACTTTCGAGAAATTAACACACCATCCACATAAAGTATTATGAATATGAAGCTCCCATATGAGAAACTCTTAGTGTAGAGAGAATGATCCTCATTGCTTTGAGAGTATCCTTGAGACTTTATAAAAGCATCAAAATTTTGTGTTACTACTAATGTCCATGTGAAAGGCCAAATGACTGTTAAAAACTTTTGTATATGTTTTTTAATAAATCATATAGCGGTTTGGTTATCCATAGAATCAAGGTTTATTGCATTTGCAAAACCTAGGAAATTTGTGTTTGCATGATCCGAATGCTCAAAGGCATATGCATTGAAAAAGGTTAAAGTTTTGAAGGAGGTACTCCATGGAAATTTGTGTTGTTTGTAAAACGTAATGCTTCTGGAATGTTGTGAGGATTCATATTGGCATACCCTTAGCGAGATACCCATGGAAGATTCACCCTATTTATTTCGGTTTCATAAGTTTTTTTTATATTTTTTTACGACGGAGAATTTCAAACAGCCTTCTTTTCTGATGTCCTTGGCTCAAGGCCCTAAGTTGACCTGAGTGCTATTGAATCCTTTCTTTTAGGAGGTGATGAGCCTACTGTTGATGTTGCGTGCCTTGCTCTCGGGAACTCCCATGTGATACGAAGAAAGATAAGTTATGGACGTTGACATTTAGTCGAGCTACATAGAGATCGTTTGGCATATGCTCACCTTTTTGGGAAAAATATTTTCATTTTGCTTCAAGAGCCACAACTAAATAATTGAATCCTAACTTTTTAGAAGAATAGAAAATACGTAACAAGAGAGACAATTTACAAAGCCTCATTTGAAGGGGACGACGTTCCCAATTTGAGAGATACAAAACCAAGTTATAGCAAAGATTACATGGCAAAGGAACACTAAAAAAAAAGCAACATTACAACTAAGATATTGAGTTATACATAAGAATTCTCTTAGGAATTTACAAATAGAGGAGAGTGTCTCTCCATTATTTGAGCTAAAGTTTAGCAAGAACCATGCTCATAGAGAAGTTTTTGTCTCTCCATTATTTGAGCTAAAGATTAGCAAGAACCATGCTCATAGAGAAGTTTTTGTCAAGGACATCTATTGTTATGGTTAGTCTCCATGTGAAAGGCCAATTGGTCATTGAAAACGTTTTTGTATGTTTTATAGTGGCCTGGTCAACGATAGGCTATAATTTAGAGCGCATTTGTAACACCCAAGAAATTTGTGGTAGTGCTCTCTGTGTATTGTGTTTTTCCTATATTTCTATAGGTTAGTGTGTAGAATAATGTACAACGTCTTTGAGATTGGATTTCTTTTGTGAGGGCACCATCCTAGAGCTATTGAGAAGGAGAGTATACCATGTTGCATTGCAATTAAAATACTCCATTGGTATCAGAGTATTCGGTTGCAAAAGGTTTGTTCCTTTTGTGTGGGCAAAGCGAGCACCCACCATCCCACCCAAGGCTTACGACTATGGTGATGACCAAGGCATACCTTGTCATCCAAGTCACTGAAGTGAGCGTTGTTGATATATTTAGGTAGTGATGTGTGTGAACACACTAGGACTGATAGGGCACTTTTTTCCCTCTTTGGGAGGTTTTTCCCCCCCAACTTGTATATACACCTATAGCCCTAACGGGTTATTAATCTTTGTACATTCCCTTGGTAATACATTCAATACTGTGTGTTGTGCTCCAAGCTTCTTCTTATTCCTTGTGTTGTTCATGTGCTTCCGCAGACCTCAAACACCAACAATTGGTATCAGAGTAGGTCTCCGTTTCATCTACGATATCATCGACACCCCTCCACTCACACTCTCAGAATTGCACAAAATTTGGTGAGCACATTGAGAGCTCATTTTGGCCTCCAAATGCATTATCACAATGCCTATGTAGATGATTTCATCTTTTTGTGCCAACGATATATACAAGTTTTGATTCGCCAGTATAAGTGTCTCAAAGCCAGCTACATGTTTAGCAAAAATCGATAGGGTTATTCTATTCAACGTTTTGAGAAACAATTATTTTTTTGCATCAAGGTATTTTAGTCAGTGGCCATGGTTGAAAGCAGTGATGTATTTTGTATGTTGGCTATTGAGGATAAGTTGGATAGTACCAATTACCTATTATGGGCTTATGTGATGTGTCATGTATTGATTGCAAAAGGACTGTGGAATATTGTACACAGTGTTGAAAAACATCCTATTACACCTACAAACATAGTTGCTAAAGGTGATGCAGATGGCATTGAAGATGGTGATATTCTTCAGATTCGTGTGCTATGGGTCCTACTGCACCTACTATAGATCAAATTCATTAGGATGGCAGAGATGCTTAGGCATATGCATTGATAGCCTTATCTATCAAACGTGTCATTATTTCTCGCATTCTCTCTTGAAAAACAACTAAGGATGCTTGGGATACACTTATCACTTTATATGAGGCAAGGAATGTTGCACGTATTGCTTACCTCTGAAACGTTGGAGAGTGAGCACATGAATGAAGGAGATTCCATGGATACTTTTTTGACAAAGATCAAAGAATTGAGGGAGCAATTGATTTTTGTTGATTATGCCTTGCCTAATAGTGCACTTGTGATGGGTGTTTTGAATAGTCTTCCAGATTCATATTAGAGTTTTGATTCTACTCTTTGATTGATGATGAAAGGCAATCAAAATGCCTTAACATTTGAGGAGTTATTTGTTGGTATTCTAAGGTCTGAATACCATATGTTCCAAGTGGTAGTGGGCCTCAATAACAATATATCACAAGATTACAAGATCTTTCATAGATGAACCTTAACATACACACCTTAAGACTCAAAAATAGATGAGTGAGAGATAGAGAGAGAATAGACGAGATTTCAAGTGTAACTCTAAGCTATGAGGCTCACCTACACTAACTTATATATGAATGTCAAATTATAATGTGTGTATATGATACAAACTGACAATATCTATATCTAGGTAGAAAATAGGAACTAGATACAAGAGATTGTGTGCCTAAGAGGTATGAAGAGTGTGTGTGTCTGTGTGTGAGAATAAGGAGAATAAGAACAGTTTAGAACTATTTTATAGCAAACCCAAACTCTGATCAACCTAAATTAGAAACGAGTGACCCAGCAAGTGTGAATACAAATAGACTTTCTACTCATAGTAAATCAACAACTGATGTTGATGGTAAGCTGGCAGAATCTCCTCCAGATAATCACCAAGACGTAGACTGCAACTCCTCCAAGAGTGTCAGAACTCCTCCTCCAAGATGGACTCCAAGTTCTTCTCCTAGCTTGAGAAGATTGATCACCTCCTCCAAGTTCTTCTCCTAGAATCTTCTCCAAGACCTTGAGTTTGTTGAGTGATACATTACAATGAGCCAAGGGACTCTTTATATAGTATTTTAGAAGTCTTCAAAAGCTAGCTTAATAAAGCAAAAGCTATAGCATCACTAAATATGCGATCTTTCTAAAAGCAAAGCTATGTAAATCTTCAGCACCGTCGAATATGCTTTTTTGCAAAATCTTTTCCCAAAAAACTTGTTGTTTGATATTGTAGTAAATAGGACTCAAACTCACGTGGCCATTTTGAATGTACTCTCTTTTATCCAAGGCGCCCAAGTGCTTTTGTTGTACTAAGCATTGTAAAGAACAGATTGTATGGTGTATCAGCTGGAGGATTTTGGACCATTTAGGTGACATTGTCTCCAACAATCCCCCCTTCAATGTCACAATGGTACAAGGTTCAATAACTTGCAAAACTTCTTGTGTCTACAAATATCTCTTGATTGATTTCCAATGAATCTTGAGCTGACTATGTATGAACCTAGATACTTGAGAAACTGCAAAGTGAATGTCCTGATGTGTATTACATAGATATATCAAGCAACTGACTACTTCACTATATAATGTAGCATCAAAAGGTTTTGAATCTGTTTCTAACTTTAATAACACATTAACATCCATACATGTCTGCATAGGCTTAGAATCTATCATCTCAAACCTTTCCAATAATTTCTCAATGTATTTATGGTGTGTCATGTAGATACACTCATGCTATTTCATTCTCAACTAAAGTAAGAGCTAAAAGATTATGAATCTCAAAATGTTCTACATAATTTACCTAGTCTCTTTGTTGCCTCCTGGTCTGACTTCTAGTTCTTCCTGTGTATTCTTGTATACCACCATCCTTCCATGTTTGATATAACCACTTTGGTGTATTCCTGAAAAGTGGTGGTATATCTTCTGGTTCTTTAGTATCTCTTTCTTTTGGAACTCTAGAACCTTCTCCAACCTCATAAGTTGGAACTTCAAGAGGTACTGATGATGGACTAGGTCATGATGTAGTAATGAAATTCTCTATTCACCTGTATCTCTTAGGATTTGAGTTGGTTCATCACCCCCCTTGTATGGCTGAATGTAAGTATCCAAATTCCTTCTGAAAATGCATAGTCATCTACCTTTATGAAATCTGGAATCTCTTCCTTCTTATCATAAATCTGGCTTTCTGCAATATATGCATTGCATGAGAGTAGGATATCACGTGTATCTGGAACATAGAATTTGTATCCTTTGCTTTCAATTGCATAACCAATAAAGACCGCTTTAATGGCTTTTACATCAATCTTACCATGATTCTTCTTCTCAATGTGAACATAAGCTGGGGAACCAAAAACTTTGAAGTAACTCATATTGGGCTTCTTCCCATAATAAGCTTCATAAGGTGTAATGACCTTCAAAGCTTTTGTGGAAGACCTATTCAGAATGTGATTAGTTGTATGTGTTACATTGAACCAAAACTTGGGAGAAAGCCTTTTGGATGACATCATACTTTGCATCATCTCTACAAGTATCCTATTCTTTCTCTCTGCAACACCATTCTATTCTGGCGTGTTAGCAATAGTGAGTTGATGAGAGATACCTTTGTCTTCTAAAAAATACTTAAAGTCTTTAGACATGTACACTCCTCTATCACTTCTCAAAATCTAGATCTTTGATTGAATTTCAATTTCAACCATAGCTAAGAACTTCATGAAAGTAGGAAAAATCTCTAGCTTCACTGTAAGACTGTAAATCCATGAATATCTTGAGAAATCATCTATGAACATAACAAAGTACCTATAATCTTGAATAGGTTTATAGGATCTTTCAACAGATGAACCTTAACATACACACCTTAAGACTCAAAAATAGATGAGTGAGAGATAGAGAGAGAATACACAAGATTTCAAGTGTAACGGTAAGCTATGAGGCTCACCTACAATAACTTATATATGAATGTCAAATTACAATGTGTTTATATGATACAAAATGACAATATCTATATCTAGGTAGAAATAGGAACTAGATACAAGAGATTGTGTGCCTAAGAGGTATGAAGAGTGTGTGTGTATGTGTGTGAGAATATGGAGAATAAGAAGAGTTTAGAACTTTTTTACAACAAAGGCAAATTCTGATAAACCTAAATCAGAAACAAGTGACCTAGCAGTTGTGAATACAAATAGACTTGCTACTCACAGTAAATAAAAAACTAATGTTGATGGTAAGCTAGCAGAATCTCCTCGAGATAATCACCAAGACCAGGACCGAAACTCCTCCAAGAGTGTGAGAACTCCTCCTCCAAGATGGACTCCAAGTTCTTCTCCTAGCTTGAGAAGATTGATGACCTCCTCCAAGTTCTTCTTCGAGAGTCTTCTCCAAGACCTTGAGCTTGCTGAGTGATACATTACAATGAGCCAAGGGCCTCTTTATATAGTATTTTGGAACTCTTGGAAAGCTAGCTTAATAAAGCAAAAGCTATAGCATCGCTAAATATACGATCTTTCTCAAAGCAAAGCTATGTAAATCTTCAGCGTCGTCCAATATTCTTTTTCGCAAAATCTCATTAGGGCGAAAAACGGCCCAAAAAGGGCCGTGTAAGGATTTCAATTAGTTGTGCTTAATCGGGATTAAAGTTGTCAAATCCTTTAAGAAATTCCGTGTAAGTTCATTTAAACCATATCTTATGCAAATTTTGAAGAGAGAGAAACTCGTATCATATAATCATGAAAAGTTTGTGTGATATCTTACGCCTCGAAGTTTGTGTGATATCTTACGCCTCAAAAGTTGAATTTTCCTCTTGTTCACGGACCTATATAATGTGTGCTGATCACGTTTTGCGCTCTTTTTCTCTACTTTTCATAGCAAGCCTGTTTCTCCCTTTCACGTCATTTTAGACACTTGCTGGTCATTTTTCATAGCAGACCATGGAGAACGTTAACCCAAATACTCTCCCTGAGCTTTCAAACATTCGAAATCATTGTAAAAAGTTCCATATCAACATTGCAGTTAGTCAGGAGTATGCGACGACAAGAAACGTATTTCGAAGGGCTCTTCATCCTCTTGAAGTAGATGGATTGCGAAAGGAAGGCAAGAAACATATCGACATATGGACAGATGGATCTGTTTATCCAATTGATCCACAAACTGGAAGGTACCCCCCTTTTCATAATCTTCATGATCTGATTAGATTTGTGGGAGATGGTGAGGATGGTTTACGAGGCTATTGTTCAAGGCTCTGGGATATTTCAAGGAATTATGTACAATACATAAACTATTTACAAAACACACTACACCAGAAGAATTTACATATGAGAGAGCTAGAAAACAAATTATCCACTTTATCTTCTCAGTTAGAGTCTTTTAAAAAAATGAAAGAAACTCCTATAGGTTTGAGAATGCGGTCAAAACGAGTAAAACCTTTTTTAGATTTGACTGAAAAATCTGGCCAGAAAAAGAAAAGAATGAAAATTGTTAGAGATCATGTGACAAATGTGCTAGGTTTCAATATGTCGAGCAGTTTTGAGCGCATACATTTCTGTAATGAAATTTTGAGTCAAAATGATGTTTTAAAACTATTGAAACTAAATGAAAATACATGCTTGAAACGCTTTGTTTTTCAAAAACTCATGACAGAAATGAATCTTTTACTAGAACCATCTCAAATTCAAAATATTTGTGATAGTGTCGGAGTGAGTAGGAAAGGTTATAGAGCAATTTCAAAAGTTTGGTGTGAATTTTTAAAATTTAACAAAGTTAGAAGTTTTGGATTGCCTAGACCCCATCATGTAGGAAAGTTTCGGCTCTGCTTGAATAAGAAGATCACATCAGTATTTGGTGAATATAAACATATTCACGGTAACATGCCTTACGAAGTAGGAAAACAAAAGTTACATTTCACTTACAATGCATTTAACAACATATGGATAGATGTTATAAAACTTCAAACATACATGGTTCAGTTCTATAATATAAAAGAGCATGAATGTTCTGGTCTATTGAAATTTGTAATCAAACTTGATGAAGTTGAGCTTAAAAAACATCAAAAGATGGAGAGAATAAGCATTGCACTGATGAACAAAGCTTTGGACTATAGCCTTGGGAAATTGGATACTCCATCTCTCAAAGTACAATCAGAAATGGAGTTATGGTGGGTTGGCTGTGCTCAAGTTCCATCTGAGAGCCATAAAACACTTAAATGGTTATTCTCACAGACAAACATTCCAAATGTTATCCAAGGGCATCATGCAGGAGAATTGTTGAATGTCAAAGACTACGGAAACTTTCAAGTTGAGTGGCATTTGAGTGGAGACCTAAAGACACTCAAATGCATGTTTGGTATAAGTGGGGGAGCAAATTCTAAATACCCTTGCTTGTACTGCATGCAAAGCCCAGGCACAAATGGATGGATTACTAGAGCTGAGGGTGAAGAGGCTCCTTCTAGACAAAATGTTATTCTTCGTAACTACTCATCTTCTTCAATGATTTGGGATCCCATACTTCCAATAGCATTGACAAATGTACACATATGTACACTACATGCAGAGTTAAGAATCATTGACAAGTTGGTCCGTCTTCACTTGGATTATGCATATTCTATCAAGCCTACAACTCTTGCAGATGAATGCATAAAAAAATGTGAATGTCTTCTTTCAGAAATGGGGTTTCATGGTGGTGATGTTCATCTAAGAAAAGATCCAAAGCTTTCACAAAATACAGGTGATGTTTTACAGGATGTCTCAATGGGAGGTGCAAAAGCAAGGAGATTCTTCAGCAACCATGATGGCAAACAACTTAATGCCATGTGGAATTCATGGAAAACATTTTGTGAGGTCACGACTAATGTAAAAAGCAAACCAGAAATAGCAAAAAAGAGAATGGAGGTGTGGGTCAAACTAGATAATCTTTTAAAGATCATGAGGCAGCACGTAACATCAAAAAGTTATGTGACAGATTTCAGAAAGGCGACCACAGAGCTTATAGAAACCATCATAGAGGCATGGGGTGCCAAAGACATAACATACTACTTGGTGAGCTCCAAAGATATTTTATTCAATTTATTTATTTTTAATTGAAATAAAGATCTAATGAAATTCTTCTGCTTTCCAGCATATTCTTCTTGTGCATGGTGCATTCTTTGCAGAAAAAGAACCACTTGCCATGTGGAACACCCAAGGCATGGAAAAATCTCATTATCAAGCAAGGACAAGCTTCTTTAGGTGTACAAGGAAAGGAGGAGGAGTAACAAAGAGCAATGCCTTCAGAGAGCTTTTTGATTGGTTCTTTAGAAGACAATTACAAAGGACCTCTCCTCTTTTCAAAGCAACATTTGTCACTAACAATGTGCATTTTTGAGCTTGGGCTCATGCACGTGCACTTCCCTATATTGACACTCAGAGGAATATTGGACACGTGCCGGTTCCTAAGAGATTACCATGCTGATTGACATAGACCATTCACCAGTGCTACTGTTCCATTCAGGAAATACTGAGAATTGAATTGCTTTATATTCCTTGGCAAGCAACATCTTGTAACTTCACCAATCTGAGTTTCACATATTCTCTTTAGCTCACCATATGCAGGAGTCTTCTCCTCCAGAACTACCTTGTGCAGATATCTCCTTGGATGCTCTGGTACATGAAGTAGTTAAGCATCACTCAAGTTGCAGACCTTCAAGCTCTTTAGAAGACAATTACAAAGGACCTCATGCCAAATATAATCAGAAGGATATGGCTATCTCCAGACAAATCATGTATCAATATCACAAACTGAATCAAATCATGTATCAATTTGCAATGTCTTATATCACATTGGGCAATTTCTGTATATGTACATTTGTTGAGTATAGAATTTGAAAAAATCAAGTCATTCCTTGAGCCTTTTGAAAGAGCTTGGCTCTGGCAAATCACCTCTATATCTCAAGAACTCTTTTCTCCTGTATCCAGCAATGCTTTTTAAATTTGACACCCCTGCAGCCATTGCATAGCTTGAATAACAAAGAAAGTACCCTGCCCTTGAAGCATTGAGTCCAGGGGCATATCCAAAAATTCTGAATGCAGTTGCTCTTTCAAGCAGTAAAACTCTGAAAGCATTAAAGGGTATTGGAGTAAAACCCATGTATTTTGATAGAGTCCTCAAGCAGAATAATCCAAAGTCTGGCTCCTCACTATAGTGCTTGTGAATAACACAAAAAGTGGCTGGGTCCAACTTTGGAAGATAGTGGATAATAGAATGAATATCCACCTTTGCTTTTCCTTTCTCTTCTAAGGCTTTTCTTGTTCCCTTGCCCCTGCCAAGGTAATTGTCTTCATCCAATAAAGTTAACTGTGATAAAAATGAAAAACATGGTTAGATGAAGTGCAAGCACACTTAAGGAAACATGTGAAGTAACTTGAAACTATTAGAAAGAAAAGCAAGAGACACGACTGATGCAAGCGATAAGGCCCAGCGGAAAATATCCGATGGGCCTAATCGCTTGCATCGGTCGTGATCCATTTCTGACACTTGGAATGGAGAACTTGGACAAATCTGATACAAGAAAGAGATTTTGCATTGGTCCCATCTCATATCCTTAACCTAAAGATCTTGAGAACATAGTTAACTGTATACCTTGATGTCATCTTCCTAAAGTCCAAACACGACCGATGCAAGCGATGAGGCCCAACGGAAAATATCCGATGGGCCTAATCGCTTGCATCGGTCGTGATCCATTTCTGACACTTCGAATGGAGAACTTGGACAAATCTGATACAAGAAAGAGATTTTGCATTGGTCCCATCGCATATCCTTAACCTAAAGTTCTTGAGAACATAGTTAACTGTATACCCTGACGTCATCTTCCTAAAGTCCAAACACGACCGATGCAAGCGATGAGGCCCAGCGGAAAATATCCGATGGGCATAATCGCTTGCATCGGTCGTGATCCATTTCTGACACTTCGAATGGAGAACTTTGACAAATCTGATACAAGAAAGAGATTTTGCATTGTTCCCATCTCAAATCCTTAACCTAAAGTTCTTGAGAATATAGTTAACTGCATACCTTGACGTCATCTTCCTAAAGTCCAAACACGACCGATGCAAGCGATGAGGACCGACGGAAAATATCTGATGGGCCTTGTCGCTTGCATCGGTCGTGATCGACTTCTGACACTTCTAATGGAGAACTTGGACAAACTGACACAAGATAGAGATTTTGCATCAAGCCCATCTCATCTCCTTTTCCTTTAAATCATGAGAATATATTTTACTACATACTTGACCTCATCTTCCTCTTCAAGTCCGAACACGACCGATGCAAGCGATAAGGCCCAACGGAGATTATCCGTTAGGTTGTATCGCTTGCATCGGTCGTGGTCATTTTCTCACTTAAAAAAATAGAGATCTCGGACAAAACTTTAATTGATAGAATATATCAAACAACATACCTTGACCTCATCTTCCTCCTCAATGAGCTCTTTTGAGTCAATACAAATTGTTCCTTTGTCCTCAGCGACATCCAAGAATGAATAGCCACGTCCAAACGAGTATATTCCAAGTTGCTTCTGATGCTCATCAAACTCTTCATCAGCAAGTTTTGGCTTCTCTGAGATAGCTTTCTCAAAGCATTTTGAAAGAGCTTGTGATGAATCTTTGAATTCTTCATTAGACAAATCCAAATCAAGACGCAAAAATTCCTCTCTTCTTTCTCCTTTCTTATTGATGAATCTCCTTGCAACTTCTTCTGCCTCAGCTATAGCTGCAAGACAGTAGTCCTCCCTTAGATTGAAAAGTTCCTGAATGTAAAATAGAGGTATGAACTCTTTCCCAGAGATAAAGTAAAAAGGTAGATTTGGGAGAAGTAGGGACTTCTCAGACACTTGAACTTCTTCACTTGGCTCCCTTATTGCAGTCTCTGCTTTAAAAGTGGCCACATCAAAATCTTTGACCTGCTCTTCTTCTGCTTGCAGATTGATCTCCTCAACAATCTCCATGACACCTTTCATAGTTTTTGAGCTAGCCTCAAGTGCCAGCTCTAAGCAAGGCTCGTCTTCATCATGAACATTTTCCTCCCTTTCAACTAAGATATGATCAAGCCATATCAAGAAAGCAATGTTTAAAGGGAGCAAGCAGCAGTCCTTTTCATGCTCTGGGCAAAAATCAAGCTTCCCTGGCAAAGGGGATATCCTTCTGCATTTTCTTGTGATTTTAGCCCTATCTGTTGGATCCTTCCCAAAGATGTGAGGATGGACATAGGTTTTCTGAGAAATAGAAAGGATCCTCCCATCGACCAACCCCAAGAAAATCTCCCACTCATCCTTAAGAAAACTTTTCGAGTTCTCTAAGAGTTTTTCAAAATCAATTTCGGGGTTGAATATGGTCATTGCATCAGGAAAATAATCTACACTTAAACCCTCTTGAACCATGAAATCAAGAAGTTTCTCTGATGGAGAGACACTAAGGATCTCATTCATTACCTCCATCTAAGCTGCAGCTTCTCTTGTATGTCTATTAGGAGAACACAACCGATGCAAGCGACTAGAGCGAATCAACGTAGGTCAAATGGCGAAAATCGCTTGTATCGGTCGTGTCGGCGACGAAAGAAAAATACACATGTAGGTGAGAAATTCTCTGAAGGTTGAAAATTTGAGTTTGTGAAGAAATAGGTATTTATAGGCGAGGAGGGAACAAACGGTCGAATGAGGTGGACCAATCACAGAGTGCCACGTGGCAAAGTGTACGTTGCCCGATGCAACGGATAGATGACGTGGATCAATCAAATCATGCCACGTGGCAAAAGACGTTGGAATTCGCAACGGCTATCTGACGTGGACCAATCGGGGCATGCCACGTGGCACAACGGTCAACTCAGTTTTGGGACCTATTTAAGCTTCCCTATTCATTTGCTTTTTTTTTTTTGTCAACACTTGCCAAGCGTGGAGGTTCCATTGCCACCAAGTTTTTTGGCTACTTCACAATTTCTATAGAGAGCGCTCTCTCCATAAGGTAATGTGGACACGACCGATGCAAGCGATTAGGGACATCCGAGATTTTTGGATAACCCGAATCGCTTGGATCGGTCATGTTTTTTAAATAGCATCGTCCTTGATCATACCTTGCAAATTTTGGTTTCTTTTGTGTTGCTTGAGTATAACGCATTGTTACCTTTATTTTAACTTCTATTTATTGAAATATGATGATGAATTCAGGGACGACCGATGCAAGCGATGAGTGACATCCGGGCATTTACGGATGACTCTTATCGCTTGGATCGGTCGTGTCTCTAGTGAGGAGGGAAGAAACGGTCGAATGAGGTGGAGCAATCATAGAGTGCCACGTGGTAAAGTGTACGTTCCCCGATGCAACGGATTGATGACGTGGATCAATCAGATCATGCCACGTGGCAAAAGACGTTGGAATTCGCAACCGGTATCTGACGTGGACCAATCGGAGCATGCCACGTGGCACAATGATCAACTCAGTTTTGGGACCTATTTAAGCTTCCTCCTATTCATTTCCTTCATTTTTTTCTGTCAACACTTGCCAAGCGTCGAGGTTCCATTGCCACCACGTTTTTAGCCTACTTCACAATTTCTATAGAGAGCGCTCTCTACGTAAGGTAATGTGGACACGACCGATGCAAGCGATTAGGGACATCCGAGATTTTTGGATAACCCTAATCGCTTGGATCGGTCATGTTTTTTAATATCATCCAGTCCTTGATCATAGCTTGCAAATTTTGGTTTCCTTTGCTATGATGAAAAGGAACGTCCGAGATATGGAAACCAAGACATTAAAGATGCTGCCTTGCTTAATTTGAACAGCCAGACAGAAGAGTCAGCTTCTCAAATCCTTGACATGCATGTGGGGATCTTTTTCGAGGAGCAGGACACCAGTGGGGGGTTTCGTGAGATATAGGTGTGGGAGGTCTCCATCAAAAAGGAGGAAGCGGGTTCTGCTAGTAGAGGATTTGAGAAGCTGACTCTTCTGTCTGGCTGTTCAAATTTTTCTTTATAGTAAGCAAGGTAGCATCTTTAATGTCTTGGTTTCCATATCTCGGACGTTCCTTTTCATCTGGTGCCTCTGATAGTGGAAAGAGTCATTGATTATAGTTTTCCAATTATCTTTATCTTAGTGATAATTGAGTGTTTTGCATTGTCAGATATTATTTATTGATATTTGATGATTAATTTAAAGACGACCGATGCAAGCGATCAGGGACATCCGGGCATTTCCGGATGACTGTTATCGCTTGCATCGGTCGTGCCTCTGATAGTGGAAAGAGTCATTGATCATAGCTTTTAGAGAGTAAGTTTTGACAGTGGAATATTCCACTTTTCCTAATTCCTTGCCTAAAGATTGATTTTTTGCAGAGTATGGCTAGAACCAAAAAGACAGCAAGGAAGTTGTACCCTGAGGGTCAGGACAAGAATGCCCAAGGGAAAAATGTCCAGGAGCAAAATTCCCAGAAGGTTCAAGCCAAAGTGCCAGAGCAGCCTTCAAAAAAAAGGGTCAACTACCATGTTAAGTCTTTGAGGGAAATAAGAAGAGCCCAAAAGTCTGTGGGATTGTTGATCCCAAGACTTCCATTTATGAGAGTTGTCAAGCAGATCTCATCCAACCTCTGTTCTTTGATGAAGACCTCATCCTTTGTCAATGTGAGGTGGCAAACTCAAGCACTGCTATGCCTGCAAGAAGCTGCAGAGGACTTTGCTATTGATTTCATGAATGATGCCTACTTATGTGCTGCTCATTCTCATAGGGTAACTTTAATGGCGAAGGATTATGTTATTGTTTCAAGAATAAGATATAAGTTTGATAAAGCTCTGGTTCCTATTGATCACCACGACAAAAAATTCTTCGATATTTTAAATATACCTCCAGCTCGAGCACCTAAAACAACAGTTGTCATTGAAGAGATCAACGCTCAAGTCACTCATGATCATGAGACTAGAGCTGCAGCAAATAGTGAGGAGGAGAGGAAAAAGCAGGGATTATTTACAGAGGAAAGTGCCATCTTAACCCAGATTCAAAAGTTACAGAAAGCAAATAAAGAGCTCCTCAAGAAAGGAGATGGGCAGGTTATAGTTAATGTTGCAATGCCATGGCAAGGTGAATTGTTTCTTGACATTAGACCTGAAGATAACAAAATGTTGAGGGAGCTTCATCTTGAAATATCAGATAGTGTGGTCAACATTTCACTCAGGTATATCTAGAGGCCTTAAAATGCTTTTGTTTTGCATAATTTTCTAGTTCCTTAACTGCATTTTTATTTCTTGATTTGTAGGGTTCTTCTTCAACAATGTGAGGAAAAGGTTCAAAGAAAAGTATTTATTTTAGATCCTCTGGTGACACAATGTTTTTTACATAAACATGGAGATGCCAAGTCCTTTCTACGGGGTTTTACAGAAGAAGTAGAATGTGTAATTTACCCATACATTGAAAAGTAAGTATTCATCTTCATTTTGGAAACATATTTGTTTCATTTAAGAAAGTATATTTACATGCAACTCATTGACAGGGGCCATTGGAGTTTGATTATTGTGGACTTCAATGCATATCAAGCTCTTTTCCTAAATTCTCTTCCATCACAGCATGGGAATTGCAAAGTGTAAGTTACTATACATTTTGTTGTTCTCTATTTTAAAGCCATGCCCCGTTTTGATTTTCACTTTACAATGCAGTGCTGCAAAGCTTCTCAAGATGCATATTGATCAGAATTTTCCAGGAATAGCTAAAATGAATGAACAAAAGCAATTTGGATACAGCCAAATTCATGTGCCATTGCAGAGAGACTCAACATCATGTGGCTGGAGAGTGATTGCAAATGCTGTAAGATTCTTGGAAAGAAGGTTCTACAGTCCTGGATTGAATTTATCAGACTACCCAGATGCATGGATCATCTTGAACAGAGAGAGAGCAATAAATAGTATCATGAAACATGCAATCTGCCCACATGATCCAGACTCACCTCCACCCCCTCCACCTGATAGAAAACAGTCTGAAGATAAAAAGAAAGGGCTTCCTCTTCACTCACCACTAAAGCATATGAACAACATAAAGAGTCAAGCTAAAACCTCCAAAAAGGGACAGAAGCAACAGAGAAAGCAAGGCTCTAAAAAGGATAGAAAGGGTTAAATCAATTTTTGAGTCGTAGATTGAAATCAATTGTAAAGCCAACCGAGGTTGGAATATTTATTTTTTAACAAATTGTATGTAGTTATGCCAATCTTCATCTGGAAGATGGTCACAGTTGTATTGAACCTCTTGAGAGTTTGACAAAAGTTCACTAGATGGTCCAATTAAATTTATTTATGTCACAATTATGAATGCATTGTGGGTTTTTTACTTCATTCTTGTTGGAAAGTGTTTAAATTCGAGAAGTTACAGAAGGACATAAAGAATTAAGAGGACACGACCGATACAAGCGATACGGGGAATCGGAGAATCTTGGATTGCCCCTATCGCTTGCATCGGTCGTATTATCCATTTCATCGCTGCTGCTAGTTTTTATACTCGTGAGTCAAATCTTTACGCAAGGTCACTTCTTGAAGTCTCCCGCGGTAGTTTGCTAACACGACCGATGTAAGCGAAAAGGGCCATCCGACAATTTCAGATTGCACTAGTCGCTTGCATCGGTCGTCTTCACTTATCTCGTCTTTTCTGCTTTATGCCTTGAGACATGCTCTTCTAATATTGAAATACCAAACCTTGGATTGGAATTTGCACCAAGTTCTCCACTCTCTCTTATATTACTTGGTAGTTTGCATTTGTACCATGATAATTTCTCTCGCGGTAGTTTGCTAACACGACGGATGTAAGCGATAAGGGCCATCCGACAATTTCAGATTGCCCTAGTCGCTTGCATCGGTCGTCTTCACTTATCTCGCCTCCTCTGCTTTATGCCTTAAGACATGCTCTTCTAATATTGAAATACCAAACCTTGGATTGGAATTTGCACCAAGTTCTCCACACTCTCTTATATTACTTGGTAGTTTGCGTTTGTACCATGATAATTTCTCTCGCGGTAGTTTGCTAACACGACCGATGTAAGCGATAAGGGCCATCCGACAAATTCAGATTGCACTAGTCGCTTGCATCGGTCGTCTTCACTTTTCTCGTCTCCTCTGCTTTATGCCTTAAGACATGCTCTTCTAATATTGAAATACCAAACCTTGGATTGGAATTTGCACCAAGTTCTCCACACTCTCTTATATTACTTGTTATGTGTACCATGATAATTTCTCTTGCATTACTTGAGGACAAGAAAAGTTGCATAGAATCAAATTATTTAGCTGAGCCTAGTGTGCACCTTTGATAGACTATAATTATTAAATTGAAATTAGATATTCAATTCTAGATCTCTTCTTCATCTAGAATTAACTTATGCAAGTTCCTGTATAATTATTTCTTAGTCATCAATTCACTCCTGCAAAAAAAAATCAATGGAAATATGAAATTAAGGACCTAAAAAATATCTAAGACATTTAAAATTAATAATTCACATTGTTTGTAACCATCCTGCCAAGAAAATTCAATGGAAGTATCAATAGAAGCTTCTATTAGATGAAGATACATTATGTAAGAATGTCAGGGTTAACTTGTTACAATCTTAAAGGTTGGAACTTAATCACCCTTGGTGGCAGGCAGCTTATGCAAGATAATGATTTCTCTGATCTAATGTTAACTATTGCATCATCAATTGAGAATCTACACTGAGATGATACCTCATCAAGGTATTCTAGAAGCTCCCTTACATTTCTGAGATTCCAATTTGCAGTGACAATTATTTTCCTTGATTGAAAATCTGGATGAATCAATACTTCTAACTCAAATTCTGGACAGCTCTCCTCTGAGTCCAAGGCTATCCAAAGTCCAAGCTTTTTTTTCCACCTTCTATAGTCATATCCTAGAACCAGAGATTGTCGACAAATCTGATATGAGATTGAAAGAGAATTGGGACTAACTTTACATAAAATAATGTCACCTAGCTTTTGAACTTCTTTGCTATCCCATTCCCTACCTAAAACATCATCAATCTCTGAAATAGGGACTCTCCTATTCAACCACATTGTTTTTGTTTTCTGTAATAACATGTTTTTAAAGCATGCTACAAAGACATGAATAGGCAAAAACCATTGAATCTTTATCCTTCTCGAAATTCGGCCTGCTGACATTGCCTTCTGGATGTCAAATTTAATTTTGCAGAGAAAACTTGAAACTGTTGAATGATCAGGAGCATCCCAATCTAATGAAGAGATGCAAGGACTAGGTACGTGTACAAGAATTCCATAAGAACTCCTCCCTGACGGCACTTGATAATCTGCATAATGGACAAATAACTCTATGTTATTGAAGAATTGAACAGATTTCTCTGCATACATGAGTTCTGCATATTCCTTATGAAGAACTCTGAATGTTCCTGTTAAACATTCAACAGGTTGCCATTCCACAATATTGGAAGGAAAGATATCTGCAGTACAAAAACATATGTTTCATTATACAAAATCAACTGGAATGATAGAAGAGCATTGTCAAACTTCACTTACAGTACGAAGGGAATTGAAGATGATTTTCTAGAACAAGATCCTTAGCGGTGTACACATGCTGTACTCGTGCAAACCAACCGCATCTCTTCAATTTGAAACTGAGAATACGTCCCTTCCAATGGTTTCTTGTGTTGTCTCTTTTGGCACGCTTGACTTTATGGACACCTCTACAGCTAGGAAGCATAGTAACCCAGTCATTTACTTTCACAGAAAGAGGTTTCCACAAAGAATCCTCTCTTCTGTTGTAAACCTCACATGAAGTTACGCGATTGGAAGGACGACGAGAAGAAGAAGCCATTTGAACTTAGGAGAAGAAGAATGTTCAAAGCGAGAAACCGACGTTCACAAATTTTGGCAGTATTTATAGAAAAAAAGGCTTTGTACACGTGGAAACTTTTGATTTGATGTTAACCCTGTCGTTGAATGATCATGACATTTTGTGAACCCAAAAATATTTCGTATCTTCAAAAATCAATTCCTTCTTGGAAATTCGAGAATATGCTTTGTGTAGTGTGCAAAAGTATCTTTTTTTGCATCAAACCGAAAAATTGTACACTGAATACGAGACTCTTCATCACTTTAGCGGCGCTTTGAAAGAAAATTGTATTAAAAAAAGAAATTCTCCATACGGTTAAAAGAGACAACAATGTTATATTCTTGTACACGTGGAAAGACGCTATTTGTCAATTTCCTTAATCTCTCATTAGCAAACAGCCCCTTTTCGGCCGTTTTTCGCCCTAATGTTTTCCGAAAAAACTTGTTGTTCGATATTGTACTAGACAGGACTCGAACTGACGTGGCCATTTCGAGTGTACTCTCTTTTATCCAAGGTGCCTAAGTGCTTTTTTTGTACTAAGCATTTTAAAGAACAGATTGTATGGTGTATCAATTGGATGATTTTGGACCACTTAGGTGACATTGTCTCGAACATTATTCTCCGTTTTGTTGTAGGAAGAGTTTTCTAGGCAAAACATGTCCATTATGCATGTTGTAGATCAAGCTTTCCTGGCTAGTCAGAAGGGCAAAGGTAAATGGAGCTCATCTACTAGTAAACAAGAATGTGCTAATTCTACATAATCAAAGAATGATGACAGAGATGAGAAGAAAATAGAAAAGCAGAAATTGTTTTACAAATACTACACAGGAAATGATCATGCCATAAAGAGTTTTCAAAATTGGTCGCTAAAGATCTAAGGGAGAAAGAGGTTGGAATGGTTGTTGTAGAGGCCTCTACACCCAAAACAGAGTCTACTAATCTTGTGGAGAATGAAGAATAGGCATTTACCACTATTTGCAGTTATAACCCATCTTCTCATAAACAGGCTATGTCTACAGTAGAATCAGATGTTTGGTACTTTGATAGTGGGGCAACCAAACATATTACCTTGTAGCATAGTTTCTTCACTTCACTTGAGCATGCCCTATAGGGAATACTGTCAGATGCACCAACAACTCCTCTTATCCTATCATGGGAGTTGGTAAGATCAGTTTGACTACTGCTGATAGTAGTTCTTTTGCATTGTTGGATGCTTTATTTGTGCAAGGGATCAAGAAGAATTGTTATCAGTTTCAGATTTAGCAAAGATTGACTTGGTTGTGAAATTTGTTGATGACAGATGTAGAGCTCATAATCTATCAAATGGTGAATTATTGCTTCTAGCATTTTATGTCGTGGGTTGTATAAGCTCATAGACTACAAAAAATTTGTGAATGATTCGGCATGTGCAGTACATGATTCTCATGCTATGTCAGATGCAAATCTTTGGCATGCACACTTTGTTCATCTAAATTTTTCTATTTTGCTACACCTGTAGAAATCCAAAATGGTTTCCTCTCTACCCAAACCTGAGGCACCTGGTAAACATGTCTATGAAGTGGCATGAATATGTTTGGCATCCCCCAAATCTTTCATATCAAATGTCTCACCCAACTTCTATATTTTACAATAACAAGTCATGAAAGGACTTCCCAAAAATCAACATATCATGGACATAAAGTATCAAGCATATCAAGCTAGCATCTGAGTATCTCTTAGTGTAGAGAGAATGATCCTCATTTCTTCAAGACTAGCCTTGCAACTTCATAAAAGAATAAAAATTTTGTTTCACTGTTAGTGTCCCTATGAAAGGCCAAATGGTTGTTGAACATTTTTATATATTTTCTTTAATAAAACACATAGTGGCCTAGTTAGGCTCATAATCAAGGTTCAACCACATTTGCAAAACCTAGGAAATTTGTGTTTGTGCTCTCTAATATGTACTGTGTGGTTCTTGCATATTCGATAGGTTTCACGTGGAGTACTATGTGCAGTGTTTGGAGCTTGGTGACCAAGGCATGGACCTTGGCATACCTTATCATTCAAGTCATCAAAGTCACCATTTTGTTCATTGGCTAAACGGGAGGGAGGACTTCAACGATCCAGGAAGATAGAGGTTTTTGATACTTTCCACAAGGTTACCCATCCCAACATCATTCTCCCAGGAGCTTGCTTAACTGGAAATATCGTGGCACTAAGTTACACTCTTGTGATGTTTGAGCAGGGTAAAAGACTATGTTTTGCATTAGCTTGCACACATTTTTAACCCTCAAAGCTTTGTGCTTAGCTTTTGAAGCTTTTTTTGAAGCATTATTTGGGTGATCCTTGGAGCCATATTGAAGAATTTTCTCACATTGTTCAATATATAAAGGTTCAACGTCAAGAAGAATGTTCTTTGTACTTATCGGATAACAAATATTTAGAGTTGGGCCTATGCTTTCAGCCACACTAGTGAATTTAAAGGTTCCTTGAAAGGCTTTCACTTGTGGTGGAAGTAGCCACCACAAATTTATGTAGTTTTTGAGCCTAAATAATACCATTGATAGCCACATGTGTTCTTGGATAGTGTTTCGGCTATAAATTCAGCCTTTCAATGCCATTTATTTCATACACTAAACACATCCACAATATGTATGCTTTTGATCATATCGCTTATGTACATCCATATGGTCATTGACATAGCATTTAAAGTTTTCCAAAAAATCCTTTGAGTTTTACAAAGAGGTTCATGGTGAGGTTTTCTTAACTAGGAGACACTCAAATGTTGAGTTCTCTTCCATAATACAGGTGGAATACTTACCCAACCTCGCCATAGGAGATGTATGCTAGTTCTTCATAGGTGTTCCATAAGCCTAATTAGCTTCTTTCGATTAAGTGGGTATGTGTACTAGAATTTGTGATTCAATATACAGATTTCCATGTGAGTACTTGTAGTTTTAGGAGTTCTTTTGACATTGGCCATATTGTCATTTTGCAAAGGAGATGCTGGCAAACTTTTCCCCAATTTTAGTTTCTCAACTATACAATGGTTGATCTTACTCCTTGACATACTTATTGGTGTGAGCACATACATTCTCATAGGATCCTTTTAATTGGTCATTTCTGTTCATTGATACATTTTTCTAGGGATACTCTACCAAAAGTTTCCCAGAGTCTGACGCTTGGTCATCCTTTTTTTTAGCCTTAGTGGTGTTCGGACTATACTAGCTTCATTATCATTTTAGTTAGTCTTATATCATGATGGCATGAAAGATCTCAAGCCCATGTAGTGGGTTAGGGTTTTGTGCCACTACCTCCAAGAAGAGTTATAACTTTCGGGGCAAAGACCATTTAGAGATTTGAAAATTTAATGGCAAAAATGTGTCTCTATGGAAGAGTCAGATTAGAGATGTGTTGATTCAAAGGAGGTACTAGAAGTTCATAAATGGAATCTCAAAGAAGCCTATTGATATGGATGCTAATGAGTGGGATGCATTCGATGAAATGGCAAGGTATACTATTCGATTCCACCTTTAAGATAAAGTTTAATTTAAAGTATTGGAGTGTGAAAAGTAGAGGATATTTGAAAGAAGTCATGCAATACATATGAAAAAGAAACAACATCATCTAAAGTTTATGTGATGAGAAAGCTACATGAACTTCACATCAAGGACACATATAGTGTTGCTTCCTATCTAAATGCATTGGATCCTATATTCTCTCCATTACATAGTCAAAAAATGGAAATGGGTAATGAAATGAAAGCAATCTTGTTGCTATGCACCTTTCCATTGTCATGGGATATTTTTTACATAGCTATTAGCAATAGTGCACCTAGTGGTAAACTCTTCTATGATGACATATGTGAACTAGAGCTCTAGGGTGACGATATCCACATAAATTCTATTGTTGGCACTCAAAGTGGAGATGCATATAATGTGTTTGATTTGTATCGAGAAAAGAATAAAAAACATGGTAGGATCAAGAACAAGGAAACAAATGGTCAACAAAATAAGAGTAGAAGTAAATCAATGAACAGGGATATCGAGTGTCCTTATTATCATAAGAAATGACATATGAAGGAAGACTGCTATGCATTAAAGAATGTTTAAGGTAAAGGAGATAATGATGATGTTCATCTCAAACAATTAGCTGCACCATTTTCTTTTACTCTAAAGGTAGAAGCAATTAATGCTATTTTTAATGATGTTCATGTGTTAATACTTCACAATACAATGCCCCATGAGGCTCTTATTGGCTAATTCTCTAGAGAAAAATAGGTAGACTATTTACATTTGAAGTTGAGGACACTAGAAATATTGCACTTTACAATTACAAGGATCCAACATTATCAGAGCTTGATATTTGTCATAAAAGGTTAGGCCATATTGGTGAGAGAACCTTTAATACAATATGTAGAGATCAATGTGTGCTTGGGGTACCTAATGTATCCAAGCATCACATGATCTATAAATGTGGTGCATGTCAGTTTGGTAAATCACACAGGTTACCCTTCACAAAGAAAGGCTACATGCATGAAGATTACTTGGAAATGTCCACACACATTTGTGGGGACCAAGCAAGGACCCTTCCATTTCAGGCTCAAGGTATTATATGGCTTTCATTGATGATTTAAGTAGGTGGAATATCTTGTACTTTATGAGGCATAAAGATGAAGTGTTCAGTTGCTTTAAGAATTATCTTGCACTTGTGGAAAACCAAACAGGAAGAAGTCTAAAGAGATCAAGGTCATATGGAGGAGGTGAGTACTTCTTCAATGAATTTGATACATTCTTGCAGGATAGAGGAATCAAAAGGGAGATTGCTATAAGGTATAACCCTGAGCAAAATGGGGTAGCAGAGAGGAGAAATAGATTGATTGTGGAAATAGAGAGATCAATGCTTAATGTGAAAAGGTTGGCTAATTATTTGTGGGCAGAGAGTGTATCTATTGCCACTTATCTTATTAACAGGCTACCATCCAAATCACTTGATGGGATGACCCCATATGAAGCATGGCATGGTAGAAGGCCATCACTTGATCATTGCAGGCTCCTTGGATGTCTTGCTTATGTGCATGTTCCATCTCAAATCAGAGGTAAGCTTGACCTTAAGGCAGAAAAGTGCATCTTCATAGGGTATGATTTAAATAAAAAAGATTAAAGTTTTTATAATCCATCCAACAAAGGATTTATGGTCAGTAAAGATGATGTGTTTGATGAGAATGGTTCTTGGTTTGAAAGTGAATGCACAAAGGTCAAATTGCCATATGACTTTGAAGAGGAATTTCCAAGCCTCACCAAGGAGGAGCCAAGCCAAATTGAAGACATTAAATCAGATGATAAGGACATCATCAACCTAGAAGAATTCAAGGCATGGAAATCAAAGGGCAAGGCAAAGATGAAGATGTTGGAAGACTTACCTGAATCATCCAACCAAGCTCTAAGAAGATCCCAAAGAGAGAGCAAGAAGCCAATCAGATATGGGTATGACACTTCATTAGTTACTAAGCATTCCATTTATCTTGCTAAGGAGTTATCACTTGAAGAACCTACTTCATATGAAGAGGCAAAGACAAAGGCAGAATGGAAGGAAGCTATCGATGAAGAAATAGAAGCACTCCAAGAGAATGATGCTTGGGAGCTAGTGCCCAGGAAGGCATCAATGAAGGTAATTGGTTCTAGATGGATTTACAAAATCAAGAGCATCTCACATGGATCCATAAACAGGTATAAATCTAGACTCATGGCTAAGGGTTTTGCACAAACCCAAGGAGTTTATTATAAGGAAACATTCTCATATGTGGCTAAAATTCCAACCATTAGAGTATTGGTAAGTGTGGCTGCATCAAGGAATTAGAATATGTACCAATTGGATGTAAAATCTGCTTTCCTCAATTTCGACTTAGTGAATCTCTACCCATTCCTCATTGTTTGTTTCTGTCCTTATGTCTATGTCCAAGGTGTCCTTCTCACAACTAGATTCCTCTTTAGAGCTCGAATCATCGAGTCCCAATTCTTTGTATCTGTTGGCTAATGATGGACCGTGTTCCTTGTCATCCTTTTGCTGCAAACGTCTGGCTTGCTTGTATTGATGTCCTTAGACGTTGAGGTTAACTTGACCTCGCATGTAAGTATGCATTTCTTCTAGTGCCGTAGACAGATCTCTTTTCGTGATAGGAGGTTGGGTCAATGAAATCTTGGGCAGCACATGTGCCCGCTTTGATTGTGGTGTTTCTTGTGTTTCTTCATCTCTTGCACGCTTAGCCCCTCGCATTGGTTTCTTGGAACTTGTTCCCACCTCTTTTGTGGACATGACAATTTTCTTTTTCTTTGGAATGGTAGCCAACTTCACATATTTTGCCATTTCGGTGGAGCTTGGCATCAATCGTAGACATTCTTTCATTTCAAGTGCCTCATAAATTAGTAAAGTCAATGCAAAGCTTCCATTTAGAAACTTCTTCTGACTCCATTTCTTCTTAGCTTCGAATAGGCGTTCTTGTATATATGGAGCAAAGTTGACTTGATTCCCGATTTGCCTCATAGCATGGGAGAGTAGTTGAACCACAATCTTTTGAGGCAATGTATATCTGTTGATGCTGGGGAAACAAAAGTGCTGATGCACCAATGGAACTGATTCTTCAATATCAGTTCTGTTGATTTCCAAAAAGGTTTTCTTTTTCGCATCATGATATTCATCTTTGAGATTGGTTAGACCATCTTGACTCCATCCAAAAGCTTTGCTGATGGCTTCATGTGTGAATCAAATAGTTTCCATGCACATGTTTTGTTAAGCAGTTCAGCTCCCAGGATTAAAGGGTTATCTACTCCGGACTAGAGTGTGTTCATAACTTGAGTGCATCTTTGAAAATTTGATAAATATATTGGAAGTCGTAGAAATGTGTCGATTCTCGCCCTTGTCCAAACATCTCTGATGCGTGGTAATTAGTGGATTATGGTTTGGAAGTCTTGTGACATTAATGGGAGGTAGTGGTCCCTATCCATGATCTTGATGGTGGCCATAAAGAGGAGATCCGACACAGGTTGGTCTTCAAGGAAACAATGAACTCTCGCCTTAGTGATCGATTCGAAAGGAAGAAGCAAGACCTCTTCCTCTTGCATAGCCTCAGAATTTGAAGATGCCATTTGCACTCAATGCATACCCTAATTAGTGTAAAGCTAGTTGCATGAGTTATCCTCCACTTACCTTTCATGAATTTGGCACTCTCCGAGTGACTTGTGTCATCCCTTTCCCGTGGGTGTGAGAAAGGTAGTACCTAGGATTTTTCTTTACACATATATTTTTTCTATTTCTTTCTGGAAGAAAACAAAAGCGTTAGTTCCTAGCCAAAGATTTTATTATATCTCTAATTATTTTCCTTGGGATTAGTGTACAAGTGCTATCCTATTCCCTGAGAGGGAAATGTGCGTCATTGATAAGTAGAAGAAGAATTGTGTGTCGAATGTGTGGCCTTGTAATGTGGCCCTATCATGCATGCTCGAGGTTCCTAGAACTCAAGATGTGTGCAAGCTGAAATCTCTCGTCGATGTATGCAGATTGATCGGCATTTAGGCATCCAGATCTGTTTTATTTTTTTGCGGTTGACTATATCGCCACGTGCTTGGTGTAATTCTCAAGTTGTACTTCCGCTTTGCTAGCCCTTCGAATCCTTGGATTGTTCTTGTTGTGTATTTCTGTTTTTGCAAATTCAAATCATCGCATCTTTCTTGATCCTTCATCTTTATGTCGTACTAATCTTTCTTGTGTACTGGTGTTTTCCATTTGGTGACTTCTGTTTGTACAATTGATTTGGGGACCCATATTTGTGATCTACAAGTTGAGCAGCAACCAATTTTTTCGGTATCCACAATTGTGTAATCTTTTGTAGACCTCCAGGCCTAGCTTGACTTGCGTCCTTGTACTGTTGTTGTTTCCAGTGTAGATAACAGCTCCGTTGTTGATGATAAGCTGTCACCTGATCTTTTTTTATCCAAGCCTATTTGGTGTGTGGAATGGGATAGATTCTAATGCGGGAAAGTTCGTGATAATCAGGTTTATTAATCGCTCTTGTGCTCAATTCCTCACGAGGGTTTTGCTTGGAAACGATGTTAGTAGTGGGGGAGACTGAACTAGGATGGTGTGTAAGATTAAGAATTTGTGTACTCTCACATGAAATACTTGGTGGTTGTGGTTCCATAGTAGAGGTGAATGTACAAACATCATCATGCATGAGTAGTTGATTTCTCGGGTCTATACACTTGGCTTTGAGAGGTCGTTCTTCTAACACACTCAATACCTCACGGTGCCCTATCTTGGCTAATATGTAGCCTAAGGCTAATTGGATAGTCACTTCATATTCATATATCCAATCTTGGCCTAACACAAGTTCTTCCAATAAATCTTGATCATGACACACAAAGAGTTTTTGTTGCATCGTGTTATTTCCTAGGTGCAGTAACAATGTGATCTCGCCGATGCATTTAGTTACCTTTCCCCCTATTCCAATCAGATGTGCTTTGGATGGACATAATTGCTCTTTGAGATTATGAGTCAAAGAAGATTTGATGCAGCTAACAGCTGCTCCTGTGTCAATGAGAGCATCCACCAAGTGGTACTATTTTGTTCGAGCACCCAAGTTCAAATATGGTTGCTTTACTTGATGTCCTAGGTTTGAAGAGGCTCTAAAATTAGCCATTGGGATGAGTTCCTCTCCTCACCGATATCTTTCATCTCTCTCTCTCATCCATTCCTTCCATTTCCTTATTCGTTCTAGAGCTTCCTATCTTGCTTCTTCTCATATTTTTCGTCCTCTTCTCGCCTATTTTTTGCTGTTAGAAGTCATGATATTATTTCCTCTGTCAATGGCTCTAAATAATTTTTTACTCGACAACCACTTATATAGTTTGGCAATACTTCTCCATCTAGGGTTGCTAAGCTGATGGCTCTGCTGGTGGTTATACGATTGATTACCAAGGGGCCATATCCTCTTTTTTGTAGTTTCCTTGCATGTTGCTTCAAAGTATAAACCAGGACCAAATCTCCTTTCTTCTGATTTTTATCCTTAATATGAGCATCAAAATATGCCTTTTGTCACCTTTTTGCAGCATAAATACCTGCCATTGCTTGTAATTGTGTTTCATGTAACTTTTTGATTTGGTCCAATTGAGTCGATAACTCATGTCCAATCCATTCATAATTTGAGGCTACTCTGAGAGTAGGTACTAGGAAATCAATTGGTAAGATGGCGTTCTGTCCGTACACTTGGTTAAACGAAGTAGTTCCTATGCCTGTTTTGTATGCTACTCAAAATCCCCATAAAGCGTGATGTAATTGCTTGTCCCAAATGGATCTGCCATTGTTAACGATCTTAGTGAGAACTGTTCATAAGATTTTGTTCGAACTTTCAACCTGTCCATTGGCTTGTGGGTGATAAGGGGCTGATTTCTTATGAATCACTAAGAATTCATTCATTAAAGATTCTATTACTTCATTGACAAAGTGTGTGCCTCTGTCACTTACAATTTAGATTGGCAATCCAAACCTAATGAACATGTTCTCAAAGAGAAACTTACCCGTGGTCCTTGAATAATTCTTCTTGGTTGCTTTGGCTTCTACCCATTTGATCAAATACTCCGTTGCTACAATTATGTACTCGGCATGGGAACCTTTAGGTGGTGGGCTAATAGGTCCTACAAAATCTATTCCCCATTCGGTAAACGCTCTGGCTGGGTACTTCTGAGTTTTCAAGAATTTTACCAGAGGCATGCTCCACCGTGGTGCTACAGTAGAGTAAGTTAGCATAGATTTCTCTTCTAGCATTCTTTCTTGACAAGTAGGGCAGGTAGATACATAGTTATGTGTATCTCTCTGTATGTTTGGCCAGTATATGCCCAATCTCTTCAATGTTTTCCATGTTCCATTCACACTTCGATGCGTTTTTCATTGGTTTACATGTGCTTTTTGAAGCCACATCTCTTGCTCCTCCTCTTCCACACATCTCATAAGCAACCCACTTATCTTGGTGGTATAAGCTTCCAGCTATGATGTGGAGATTTTTAGTCTTCCAAAGCTCTTGGCTCTTGTTTTCAGTGATCCTATGTTGAGGTCTATATGTGAGGATGGGGATCAAATTTTCCACCCATTGTGGACATACTTCAAGATTGAAAAGATAAGTATCTGGCAGATCATCTAGTACACCTATGGGGGGGTTCTCCATGTGTCATTCTCGATAGGTGATCTCCTCGGATGTGCGTATTCCCCTTCTTGACTACTACTTCAAAATAAAATTCCATTAATAATAGAAACCATCACACTAGTCATCTGGTATTACAAGGTTTATTGACTAGGTACAGTAGGGCTTGATGATCGATGAAGAATTTGAATTTGTTTGCCAATAAGTAGTGTTGAAATTTCTTTACCGCATACACCATTCCTAAACCTTCTCGCTCCATGTGGTATAATTGCGCTCTGCCTAGTTTAATTGTCTATTGGCATAGGCTATTGGGTGTTCTAGCTTTCTAGTATCTGCTAGCTTCGCTAAGATTCATCCAATGGCAAACTTGGACGCATCTACATGAATATGAAATGGTTTATTCCAATTAGGAACTTTGAGGATTGGTGCTCAACTCAAGCGACTCTTCAATTCGTTGAAAGCCTTTTCACATTCTTCCGTCCAAATAAACTGAGTCAGTAATGCATGCAGGGGCCTAGCAATTATGGCATACATGTGGATAAATCTATGATAGTATCCACAATGTCCCATAAATGCTTGCACTTCCTTAGCGGTTTTTGGTATTGGCAAATCCAGAATTACTTTGATTTTGTCTTACATTTTAAGAGACAATGTGTCCTAATATCTTCCCATGGCGAACCATGAAGCCATATTTTTCTGGATTAAGACAGACTCTATACTGTCAACATTCGGAAAATATCTTTCTTAGTTATGGGATGTGTTATGATCGTATAGTTGAATAGGTGCATAAATCGTCCACATATACCTCCATAGTTTTCCTCAAGAATTCCTTGAACACATGACACATCAACCTTTGGAAAGTAGCTGGCGCATTAGTTAGACCAAAAGGCATAACCCTGAATGCATAAACTCTCCATTCAGTTGCAAAGGCTGTCTTATGTTGGTCCTCAGGAGCACTTGCTACCTGGTTATATCCTGAGAAGCCATCAAGGAAGCTATAGACTTCCTTTCCCACAACCCTTTCCAACAGATGATATGTGATGGGTAATGGGTAACTATCTCGTATGGTGGCGGCATTCATTTTTTTCAGATTAATGCATACCCTTAACTTGCCATTTTTTTTGGTGCAACCACTAAAGGTGAGACCCATTCTGTGTGTTCGATCTCATAAATGAAGCCCGCATCCAATAGCTTATCTATCTCTTCCTTAATTTTTGCCAAATAAACATCGTTATAACTGTATGGTCTTTGTTTGGAAGGCTTGGATTGTGTTGTCATAGGGATTCTATGGGCACAAATAGAGGGATCTACACCTTTTAAATCCTTATATGTCCATGCAAAGACGTCCCTATATTCTCTTATGAGTTGTATTAACTCTTGTTCTTCCTCTAATGAGACATCCTCTCCTATAAAAGTGCATCTCTCTTCTCCTTCCTCCATAACTACGATTATTTTCTTGGTCTGTTCCTTATTGTCGTATGTTATTCCTGGTTGCGCTTCTCGTTTCGGCATCTGGATAGAAAAATTCCTCTCCTCTACCTCATATCTCTTGAAGTGTGCGAGCACTTCGAAGTGTTCCGGAGGTCTGTTTTCTTCCTCTCCGTTTTCTTTGTCTGGTTCATTTCCTCCCCTTTGTGTCATTCCTTGGTTTGACTTGTTAGTTATGACACTTACCCTTTGATTTTCACTTCGTGCCTCAATTGGTTCCTGTTCCATTTCAATGCTCTCGTAATCTTCCTTCCATTCTTTTTCAATTACTTCTCCTTCATCGGCTTCTTGGAGAACAACCATGTATAAACTTACATTGTATCCTTCCTCATCAATGCATTCATTCATGGTTATTACTTCTTCGTTTACGCATACGTCAAGAGTGGCTAGAATCTCCATCCAACCATGGGGTTTGAATTCTTCGTCTAAAAATATTTGGGGCATGTAGGCCGGATCTTGTACAGATCTAGATACTCCCTGTCTTTGGTGCCATCCTCTCTTCCTTTCTTCTTCCCTTTTAGCTGTCTCGCATATCCATAGATGAGTGTCTTCATTCATCCATGTTTGGTCACTCAAACCTATACTATGAATCGATAGATCGTTGTCCTCCTTATGTATCAGATTCCATTGCAGGGGGGAACATTTTGATACGTGTAAGTATGGATATTTATTTTGGTCATTGTTTCTCCATGCTGCAAGTATACAACGTCTTTTCCCCAGTCTTGCACTACCTTAAGTTGTCTCATGAAAGGCCTTCCAAGTATCATCTCATAATTGCTAGCCTTTTTGAATTGACAGATTGCTAAGGTGTGCTCGAATTCCACTCCGCAAGTGGTAAAGGTTTTTCTAATAACCCTAAGGGTCATTCTATGTGCCCATCCGCCATTTGAATCTTCATTTTGGTTGGTCGTAAAGCATGTTTTCCCCATTTTTCACAAATTTCTGTTGTATATTATTGAACAATACATTGCTAAAGTGTTATATTATTAATGTATTAATATGTTTTTGATGTTTCTGATATAGCAGCTGAAGGTTCGTGAGGAGCGTGCAAGGCGTGAAAGGGCGGACATCAATAATCCGAATAATTATTATTTAGCTTGTAAATAAACCTGCGTAGAAGGTTCTATTGTTAGAAAAGTAATGGTTAGAATAAGGGTCGTTGTAGACCGCAGTTTCTGTCATTCAAAGTAATGGCTTTCTGTAAAAGTTACTAACTTTTAGTTTCACGCCTACTTTTCAAAGCCGCCCTCTTGTAACCACTCTTTTCGACGTAATCAAAGTTCCTATAAATACATGCACTCTGTGGACTGTCGAAACAGAGTGCATGGGGGGAGATTGCACCCAATCTTGCGTTCGGTCTCGTCTCTTGTTGCCTCTATTTTCTGTGTGTTTTTTCTGCGTCCGTAATCTCTATATGCGTGTGAGCAAGATCCTGACAACAATTTCTTTGGAAGCAATTCCTACTCCCGCTCCCGAATCTAATATGGCTTTAATGGTATAACCTTTGTAAGTGATAGGGAGGCATGTGTTTCCCTCATCTCCCTTGTTGAAATCTCCAACCTTATCGACTGGGATTTTCACTGTGGCTATTTCATCTTGCATCTTGCTTTTGTCTGACTTAGCCTCCAATTGGTTAGTAAGCTTCTCTTTCAGCTGCGGATTTACTTTGAAGAGTTCTTCCAACCTCAGAGCACAAGGTACTTTCACTTTTTTAAGATGTTGTATGATGTCTGAGGTTTGAACTGATGGGTTCCGCTCTTTTCTCCTTACTGAGGGAACATGATATAATTTAGAGTTATGTTCATATTCTCCCAAGTAGTTCGACAAAGCCTTCATAGTGTCTTTGTCATTTTTGCTCTTGTCCAGTTGCAATAATCCCTCTGAGTTTAACCCATGCATTGATGCTTCAAACTCACCTTCGGCTTCTAACTCCTCAAAGGGAGGTTCAATTCCTTCTGTTTTCTTACATCAATCTTCTTGGACTCTTTCTCACAAGTCTTTAGGCCATTCCCCATCCACTTCAGGGATAATGGATCCTTCTCTTTTATTTTCACAGTAATTTTCACCACCGGTCTCATCTTTCTTCCCTTCCCTGAGATTACTAGGTGTGACATACTTCTGAAATTCTTTTTCGGGAATTCTGGAGTTGGGCAGTGGTTGAATAAGTTTTTCTAGGGTTTTTTGAGCTACTTCAATTAATTTCTTACATATCTCCAATATTCTTTCTCTAAGTCGCCTCTTGGGTATTCCCTTTCGTGTTGTTCAATAGTTGGTCCTGCTTTATTCGTGCCTGATATGCATGAATCCACATGGCTAACTCTTCTGGCATTGGGTTGGCCAGAACTGATCCTGATTCTTGTTTTTTATGCTTTTCTATCTTATTGTTTACCTCAAGTTCTTGTTTTTCTTCTTGGCCTGGTTCATTATTCTCATTCTCCATCTTTTGTTGCAGTTTCTTTTCTTTCATCCTTTCTCTACGATTCTTCCATCTTTGGGTCCGTTTACTTTTAATACTTTTCCCGAATTCTTCAGAATCATCAATTACTTCAGGTGTGGGTATGTTTAATTCTTTGTTGGTGTGATCATTTTCTATGGTTTTTTCTGAAGTCTCTCTTGCTTTAGCCCTTTTTATTGCTTTTAATGGCACCGTGTACTCCTTATTGCTTCCTGATGACTCTATGACTTCTATCACATTGATGTTCTTTACCACAATCACTACAATATCCTTCCCACACTCACTGCGGTGGTCGTGGGTTAGGTAATGTACATTCTCTGATAAAGTGATCACCTCCGCATCTATAACATGGTCCTCTAGGTGCAGGTGGTCTTCTCATTGGTTGGGAGGGTATGGTGCTCTGGGAGCTGTGTACATTAATGACACATAGTCTTGATCATAACTGTTGATGTATAAAACACCACAAGAAATGAATTAATGTGACACTAGAACACCTCTATGGTCACCATTAACTCATTGCCACTCCAAACTTTGAGAAATGATAGCTTAAAGTGAGAACTTTGCTCCTACAGAAATTCCTAGTCACCGAAATGACATACCTTCAGTATTTTGCTAATTTCTCCTAGCTCAAGTATGCTTTCTCCATGAAACTTTATAGGCTGAAACTAAAAGAGTAGAGCTTTCCAACAAGCTATCATATGCATCAAACGGAGCTCTAGAACTCAAGTTATGGCCTTCACAAGATGACCCTATATGACCTTCCAAAACTGGAAATTTTTGCCTGTTTTAGTATTCCTGATGTCCAAAAATAAAAAATTCGATGCCTGGCATCGAATTTCAGTCCAAGTCGATGTCGGGCATCGACTTTGAGCTTTTTTAGGCCCTTTTTCTGCACCAGAAATACTCTCTTTTACACACACATGAAGAAGACCACTTGTATGCTAGAAGTCGATGCCAGGCATCGACTTTATGCTCAAACTCGATGCCAGGCATCGAGTTGCTCCACAAACTTCATATTTTTAAAAGATTCAACAACAGTTAACACACAGAGAATGAAAAAATGACTTTTGAGCCAAGATTCGATGCCAGGCATCGAATTGCTCAGAAAACTTGAACTTTTGAATTCATCACACAGTAGACAAACATGGAGATGATGAAGAGAGACTCATACACAGAACTTTACTCAGTTCTTCTCATAACTATAAAAACTCAGAAGTTTTACAGATGCTATCTCACTCAGAGAAGCTCGACTATACTCAGTCATACAAAAATGAGTTCTTCTCACTTTCTCATTGTCTTCCTCCTTCTTCTTCTCATCGCGTCAGTTAATACTAACTAACTTATATAGATTTTCTCATTCCCGTGATTTTTAAAAAACTTCTAGAACTAAAGTGAACTGACTTTACAAGTATGATACACTTGTGAATTTGTCCCTTCACATAGGCATGGGGTTTTCTTTCTAAGATTTGACCTTCAAATATATGTCTAATTAGTGAGTGTTTCTCCAACAGCTCCCCCTCAATCACTAATTGACATTCCCTGTTTCTTCATATCTTCTTCTTTTCTTTTACTCCTGCCATGCTTTTGAATCTGCTGGTCTTCACACCATCCAAGCTCTTTGTCATTATGTCTGCTAACTGATCTTTAGTAGAAATGTATTCCACTTCAATCTCCTTCTCCATTACCTTTTCTCTAAGAAAATGATATTAGATCTCTATGTGCTTTGTCCTTGCATGAAATACTGGATTTGCTGCAAGATAAAGTGAACTCATATTATCTCCATGTATTGTAGGTGTACCTTGATCAATGCCTAAGCTCTTGAACAATGTCTGCATCCATATGACTTCCTTAGCTGCTTCCACAAGTCCTTTGTACTCTGCTTCAGTTGATGATAATGCTACTGTATGTTGTTTCTTTGAACACCAACTTACAAGCTTATCACCAATGTATATCATGTAACCATGAGTTGATCTTCTGTCATCTTGGTTACCTGCCCAGTCTGAGTCACTATAGGCTCTCAACTTCAAATCTGATGTAAAAGGATAATATAATCCTTCCTTTATAGTTCCTTTGATATATCTGAGAACTCTTTGACCTGCAATCCAATGTGGGTCCTTTGGACAATGCATGAATTGTGACAAAACTCCCACTGCATAACTAAGATCAGGTCTTGTTAGTGTAGCATAAATCAAACTACCCACAAGAGATTGATACTTCCTCATATCTTTGTAGTCTGCACCATCATATTTACTGAGCTTGTGATTAACTTCAAGTGGAGTTGAAGCTTCTCTGCAATTTTCCATATCAAACTTCTTCAACAAGTTCAGAAGATACCTTTCTTGTGACACATATATGCCATGATCTGTATAAGTAACTTCCATTCCAAGAAAGTATGATAACTTTCCTAGGTCACTGATCTTAAACTCTTTCTCAAGTAATCTCTTTACCTCCTTGATTCCTTCATCTGAAGTACCTGTGATTATAATGTCATCTACATAAATACAAATGTAGATTGTACCTTCCTCTGTTCTTTTGATAAGTAGACTTGAATCTGCTTTTGAACTTTGATATCCAAGATCATTGAGATACTTCACCAGTCTATAGTTCCAAGCTCTTGGAGCTTGCTTCAATCCATACAATGCTCTTCTCAACCTGCAAACAAAATTTGGATATCTGGAATCTATAAACCCTTGAGGTTGTTCCATGTATACCTCATCTGATATGTATCCATTCAAGAATGCATTTTTTATATCCAATTGACTTAGAGTCCATCCTTTTGAAGCTGCAATAGCAATGATTGTCCTTATAGTTGACATCTTAGCTACAGGACTGAATGTCTCATCATAATCTATGCCATACGTCTGGGCATAGCCTTTCACCACCAATCTAGCTTTGTATCTGGCTATACTTCCATCTGCAAGCTTCTTCACTTTATAAACCCATTTATTTCCAATTACTTTCTTACCATTTGGTTTAGGAACAAGTTCCCATGTCTTGTTCTCCTCCAGTGCATTGAACTCTTCCTTCATTGCTTCTTCCCATTGCTTTTTACCTTTAGCTTCATCATAGTTCTGAGGTTCTTCATCATCTTTGACCATATATGCATAGTTCTTCTGAGTTATGTAAGAAGTATCATAAGAATACCTTTCTGGTTGTCTTCTAGTCCTGCTTGACCTTCTTGGTTCACATTCTTCATATGTGTCTGGATACACTTCTTCATCAAATATAGGAGCTTCTTCATTTCTTCTTGTTAATCCACTTGTGGATGTACTTGCTTGCATATAGTCTTCATCTCTATTTACCTGCACAATTGATTTTCCTTTCTCACATCTTCTTACCTCTTCTTCAAATTCTTCAGCTGTATGACTTTGATCTGCATACCAACTTTTCTGTTCATCAAATGTAACATCTCTAGAAACAATAAATTGTTTGGTTAGAGGATTCCACAATCTGTAACCCATCTGCTTTTCATCATAACCAATGAACACATATTTTTCTGCCTTTGGTTCAAGTTTATGCCTAAGTTGTGATGGCACATAAGCATATGCAATTGATCCAAACACTCTACAATGATCTAGTGTTGGTTTCTTACCCCACCAAGCTTCATATGGAGTCATTCCATTCAGAGCTGCACATGGTAATCTATTCACAAGATATGTAGCTGTATTTACAGCCTCAGCTCAAAGATAATTTGGACAGTTCTTCTCCTTTAGCATAGCTCTAGCAAACTCAACCAAAGTCCTGTTCCTTCTTTCTGCTACACCATTTTGTTGTGGTGTATACCTGCAAGTTATTTCTCTCTTAATACCTGCATTCCAAAGATAATCATTGAACTCTTGGGAGAAGTATTCTCCCCCTCCATCAGACCTCAGTCTCTTAAGCTTTTGACCTGTGACTCTCTCTGCATATACATGAAAATGCTTGAAAGCTCCAAACACTTCTGATCTTTCCTTCAAAACATATAATGTTATCCATCTTGTAGCATCATCAATGAAAAGAACATAATACCTTGAGCCACTGATAGATCCTTCTTTTGTTGGTCCCCATACATCTGTATGAATGAGCTCAAGTACTCCATCATGTTTGAATCCTTTCTTTTGAAATGGTAACCTGTGTGCTTTACCCATTTGACATGCTTCACATTTATAAACCATATGTTGACTTTGCACATTTGGTAATCCTAGTACAGACTGATTAGCAACCATAGCTTTAATTCCTCTTTCATTAAAATGACCTAATCTCTTATGCCAGAGATCAAGTTCTGTAATCACTCCTTCACCATGTGTGAGCAAAGCTTGACCAATGTTCCCTTGCACTCTTTAAGTAAAGAGTCTACCTTCTTTCTTACCAGAGACAATCTGATTATATCCATTCTCTGGATCTTCCACAAATACTCCTTCATTTGTAAACCTGACTTGAAAACCTTTTTCAACTATCTGTCCCACACTAATCAAGTTTTTAGGTATTGTAGGAACATACAAAACATTGGTTAGCAAATCTGCTCCACTCTTGCATTTCACTTTTCCAATTGAATGTACACTATGTCTTGTATTATCACCAGTTTGAACTGTGTGACTAGAAATGCCTTTTTCCAAATCTGACATCAATTCTATGTTTCCTGACAAATGATTAGAACATCCAGAGTCAATGTAAAATACCTTTAGATCTTCTTTGTCTGATGTGCTGATTGAATTCATCATCAATGATGTATGACTTTCATTCTGTGTGTCATTTGCATAGTTGTAGTAGGTGGTGTTGTAGGATTGATTCTGTCCCCAACTTCTTCCTCCACCTCTACCATAGCCTCCTCTTTGACTTTGTCTACCTCTTTGAAAATTACTTTGATATCTTCCACCTCGACCTCTGCTATTGTTGTTTTGATTCTGGTTTGATCCTTGTTGGTTGTGCCAACAGTCATGAGCCAAATGATTACTCAATCCACAGATCCAGCAAGCCTTTTTGTTGTTATTTTGATTACCTCTTCCTCTTCCAAAACCTCTTGCTCTTCCTCTACCAGTGCCTTTACCTCTTGCATAATAAGCTTGAGAACTAGACTCCTCTTCATCCTTTGCTTTACCTTTATCTCCTTTCTTCTTGTTCTTCATGTACATTGCAGAACTTTGTCCTTTATCTCCATCTCCCTTCAAGTCTTGCTCATATGTGAGCATCAAACCAAGCAACTGGTTCAAATCTGGAACATAATGATTTAATGAAAGTTCTGTTGATAAGACAAAAGGTTTCCACCTTTCATCCCCTCTCAAGCCTGCAAGTAGTTGAGCAATCAATCTGTGATCTTCAACATCTTCATCTATGGATCCAAGACTATCTGCTAGATCCTTCATCTTAGTGACATAATCACTAATGGTTTGACTTGGCTTCTTCTTGAATGTTGTAAACTCTGACCATAGACTTGCTTTCCGTGCTTTAGTAGTGCTTTGGAAATGATATTCCAATGCATTCCAAATATCTTCTGATGATTCCAATCCTCTGATGTGTGGTAGCAAATGATCTGAGATTGTATTGTAGATGTAGGCTTTTGCACTTGCATCCTTCTTCTGCCAATGCTTTAAAGCATCAAGTTCTTCTTTCTTTGGTCGGCTTTCATCTTCAAATACTGGCTTCTCTTCTTCACCTGTTACATATACCATGAGATCCTTACTCATAAGTAAGGCTTCCATTCTCATTACCCATGCGGGGTAATTATCTCTGTCCAGTTTGTCAATGGAGATATGATCTGCCATAGTTCTTTCCTTCTGCTGCAACCTGTGAGCTTAAAGGATAAAGGATAATACCTTTTGAAGTTCTTTGTGTATGAGGATACTTCGAAAGTAATCTTTTGATGCCTTGTGTCTTCAAATGCTTCACCTTTCAAACTTTAATGGAAAACTTTACAAAACTTCTCGTACCTTTGTTGTCTTCTGCTCTCGAGAATCTTTCGGCTCTGATACCACTTGTTGATGTATAAAACACCACAAGAAATGAATTAATGTGACACTAGAACACCTCTATGGTCACCATTAACTCATTGCCACTCCAAACTTTGAGAAATGATAGCTTAAAGTGAGAACTTTGCTCCTACAGAAATTCCTAGTCACCGAAATGACATACCTTCAGTATTTTGCTAATTTCTCCTAGCTCAAGTATGCTTTCTCCATGAAACTTTATAGGCTGAAACTAAAAGAGTAGAGCTTTCCAACAAGCTATCATATGCATCAAACGGAGCTCTAGAACTCAAGTTATGGCCTTCACAAGATGACCCTATATGACCTTCCAAAACTGGAAATTTTTGCCTGTTTTAGTATTCCTGATGTCCAAAAATAAAAAATTCGATGCCTGGCATCGAATTTCAGTCCAAGTCGATGCCGGGCATCGACTTTGAGCTTTTTTAGGCCCTTTTTCTGCACCAGAAATACTCTCTTTTACACACACATGAAGAAGACCACTTGTATGCTAGAAGTCGATGCCAGGCATCGACTTTATGCTCAAACTCGATGCCAGGCATCGAGTTGCTCCACAAACTTCATATTTTTAAAAGATTCAACAACAGTTAACACACAGAGAATGAAAAAATGACTTTTGAGCCAAGATTCGATGCCAGGCATCGAATTGCTCAGAAAACTTGAACTTTTGAATTCATCACACAGTAGACAAACATGGAGATGATGAAGAGAGACTCATACACAGAACTTTACTCAGTTCTTCTCATAACTATAAAAACTCAGAAGTTTTACAGATGCTATCTCACTCAGAGAAGCTCGACTATACTCAGTCATACAAAAATGAGTTCTTCTCACTTTCTCATTGTCTTCCTCCTTCTTCTTCTCATCGCGTCAGTTAATACTAACTAACTTATATAGATTTTCTCATTCCCGTGATTTTTAAAAAACTTCTAGAACTAAAGTGAACTGACTTTACAAGTATGATACACTTGTGAATTTGTCCCTTCACATAGGCATGGGGTTTTCTTTCTAAGATTTGACCTTCAAATATATGTCTAATTAGTGAGTGTTTCTCCAACAATAACCATAAGAGCTATCAGGTCTTTCAGAGCCATAAGTATATGGCTTGTAAGTTTGTCCATACTCAGCTATAGTACCCTCATATGTGGAATAATTCCCTTGACTAGGGTCATAAGCCTCACCACTAGCCAATGGGGTGGCTGGGACTATCGCTCTTTCTGGGTTCTCTTCGAGTTGAGCCATTTTTACTAGGACAACATTCTGGGGGTGTGGTGATTGTTGCCCTAACACATGTTGTGGTTGAGTGTACCCTTGGTAAGCATAAGGACGTGGTGCAGGTGCTTGCTGCTGGTATGGGGGGTATCTATAGGTTTCTCCTCCTTGATCCCTTTGAGGGTATCCATAAGGCCTGAAGGGTGGTTCTACCAGTCTTGATTGCGAATTGTAAGGATAGTTCTCTGTACTGTGATTTGTGTACCTTTGTTCTATGCTACAATAATGCGTAGGGCCCTAGGTGGGTGGTCTATTGTAAGCGTAAGCAGGTGGTGGGACTACTCCCCTATTGCACATGTGAGAAGGATGGTCACCTCCACCGTGCACGCATCTTCTAAGCATGGGTACTCTCATAGGATTGCTCGGGTAATTCCTCTATCCTTGAACATTAAGTTTCTTAGCCACTAACTCGAACATCTCTTCTTCATTGTTCTTGGGATTTGACGTGCTGCTGATGCTATCCTCACTTTTCACAATCCCTTGACATATCTTCAAGTCTTTAGCCACATTGTCCTCTAGTTTGATACACTCTTTCATACACTCTTGTAAATTTTGGACTCTTTTCACATATGCCAATGATCTCAATGACCCATTCACTAATCCTTCCAAAAAAAATGAAACCATTTTGTTTTGAGTGGTTCTCTCCTCCACAGGGCATCTATCCACATATTGCTTGAATCGTCTTGCTGCCAATCTTACCGATTCCGTAGGAGCCTATTTAAAACTATGGATTAATGATGACGAGTTGTTTTTGATTCCAGACTTAGTGAATTCTTCGATCAATTCTTGATAGACTTGTTCCATGCCTTGGAAATTATTAGGATCTAAGGGTTGGAACCAAGCTAAGGCTGTGTCTATAAGGGTTAATCTGAACGATTCATATTTGATCAAGCAGTCTTCCACTTGTTCAGCAAATGAAATCTAACAAAGTGCAATTAAGTATGAATCCATCACATTCAAGCTTTCAAGTTCAGCTATGGTGTCCTCACACTTGGAGTAGTAGTCAAGAGTAAATCGAGCTTTTCTCTTAGCTCTGAACTCCGAATATAGAAATAGTGGGTTGGTTTCAAATTTCTCAAGAAAATGCATCCAATGGTGGTCTTTTCACTCAATTCTGACACTTGTGCTTCAAGTTATGAGCAAAATAGTGAGCCATGGGAATGATCTTCCTACACTTCAGCACTTCTTACACATCACACACACCTTACCTACAACAAGCAAGCACTTTCATGGATAGACAACACTTCTAAGCACTGTTTTTAAGCATCACGCATGCATGCAAGCTCACAAGGAAGAAGATATAGAGAGGAGAAGACACAAATTTGAAATTTTGTGCTCTTGATTCTCACAATGGCCAAAAGTCTTTACAAAGAGTCACAAAATAACTTATATACATGTGCCCTATGTGAAGAGATGGATAGGTATGTGCTTGAAGATGAAGAGGTATTGCAAAATCCTTGATCTACACCAACCAAATGAACTCCAAGAGTATGTGGTGGGCCCTTTTAGCTTGCCAATGGATGTATTAGAAACCTTATGTACCTTGGAAGATCACTCTCAAAAATATAGATCAAAACAAATAAGTTGGAGTTAGCTCAGAGGTGAAAAACTTGCTATTTTCGTTCATACACCTGTCCAATGTTTTGCATAATTCTCTAAGCACAGCAACAATTAGCTTAATTCCTCTTGGGGAAGTCAAGATAACTTAAAGAGCTAAATTTCAAGAGTAATCTCATCAAAAATAATAAACCACACACTGAGAATGAGTTTTAACAAGTGATGACATCATCCTGATTTTCATGGGCTACTATAGTTTGAGAACAGTGAGCAGCACAATGCCCATAACTCGAGATTTAAGAAACCAATTATTATGTAAATTTGTATGCTTATATTAGACAGTAAGTTAAATCCAACAAGCTTTAAATCATTGAATTTGGATAAGTACACACTGAGAAATAGCTCTGACAAGATGCATAAAAAAGTCGGGTACCTGACAGAGAAGTGAAAATGACACATAGGGTTGACTTCAACTGAACATAACTGAAGATTGTAACATCCAAATGAAATGCAAATTGATGAGCATATAATAGACTTATAGAGCTAACTTTCCCAATTTAAAGGACTGAAAATGATGCACCAAACTCAGAGAAACCATCTCTGCAATCGGACTGAGAAAACTGAGAGTAATGGTAGTGAGTAGTACACTTCACAAGAACATGGAAATATGAACTCAAATGATCATGAAAATGAAAGTATACTGCTTGTACAATACAATGGACTTATTGATACATATGTGTGCCTTTGAATCACACCTTGATATGGCATAAATTGCAACTCTTGGAGGTCTTCACATAGGTCTCTCTAACCACGACTAAAGCTGCCATCTATTTATAGTTGAGTTTGGGAGGCTAACTTCCCTCAATCACTCTCCAATCAATTAGTGATTGATTTGATTCTCTACCTACCACAAATCACGAATTCTTGGCTCCTCTTTCCCTTTTTGATCAAGTGGACTCAACCACTTAAGATTCTTTCACTTTTACATTAAGTAGACTCTTCAAAAGTTACAAGAGGTCGTTCACAAGTGAACTTTACATTGTCTTCATTTTAGGGCCATATGGATTAGATTGCTATATTCAGATCTGGGACTACACTCCAACTCACCAAAGATTTTTGGTGACAATACAAGTTCTTTGCATCTTGCAGCAAATCCTATCTATCATGCAAGAACCAAGCATATAGAAGATCACTACCATTATGTTAGAGAGAAACTATTGAGAAAGGAGATTCAATTGGCATATGTATCCACAAATATGCAATGTGGAGATCTATTGACCAAAGCACTTGATGGTACTAAACTTTGCAGATTTAAAGTTATGATTGGATTGCAGGACATTCAAGAGAATTGATGAAGAAGAGTAAGCCAAAATGTTTGACTTGAGGGGAAGTTGTTGGTGCAATTGTCAAGCCTTCACATTTGACTAGGCATTGAAGGAGCCTTTTGATGGATCATATGAACTATGTCTTGTAATCTTTTTTAGTTACCATTTGTAAAAGATAACTTCATGACAGAATCTTTCCACCCCATACATCGCGTGGATTTTGAAGAACTAAAAGCTACAAATCTCACTTGGTAGAACCGTTCCTAACTTAGAGGAACACTTTTAGGTTGAGCTCTATTTGAAATTCAAAATTCAAACTTGAAGAAAAGTCACTTTATAAGAGACTTGAAAATGTCACGGTTGTGTGCCCCCATTAGTGAGCTTATTGTTGATCATTTGTATGTGTTGAGTGGCTTACACCATAGCCTACTCCTATCACTATCATTGGGCATTGCCAATGATCATGTATATCATTGTTCTATAATACAATACATTATTGATTATCTTTGCTCATCTCTCTGCCATGACCACTCTAAATAGTGTACTTGTGATGACCATATCTTAGTGATATCTCCATCATTTTTCATGTTCTATAGCTTCTTGAAACCCATACAAAGTCTAAACAATCTACCAAAATGTGAAGAAGTTTGATTCAACATATCGGGAGAAACCTACCTCAAGCTGCTCACTGGTCATTCTCTATGTAGCTCCTAAAAAATCGGGGGTAAGCATCTACTTGCTAAAGTCATTGCTCAGTGTATAGTCTATCATTTTAAGTAATTCCACTTGGAATCATTAGTTATTTATATTAATTAGATACCCTCAAAAGGAATTTTCCTAATTGCTACTGTACTATGAGCACTAAACAAATTACTCAGCAAGTGTCAAGATCAAAATGGGAAGTTTTTGGTCACAAGCTAGTTGCAAAGTTATCTATTTTGATCTAATTGTTTCAAGCATCATCTCCAAAGTACATAGGCACTTATTTAGTGACATTATCAAGCTAAAGGGGCCTACAACACAACTATGAAGTGAAAGAGGGCAGGTACAAAGCAGGGATTAGCAGTACCAACTCATCCTCTTGTGGTATACATCCATCTCTTCCAACAAAGTGTATGTGTATATACCCAAGAATGTTAGAAAAACGTTGGGGCATAAGTCAAAGAAATGCATTTTTCTTGGATATGATTGAGAAGGACAATTTGGATATTGCTTATGGAATCTTGAAACAAGGCCAATGATCAAAAGAAATGATGTCATTTTCAATGTATCTAAGATGCATAAACGACCCATTAACCAGGTTGCAATGACCAAAGTGGTTTTCGAGGATACTTTTCCTCTAATGAGCATGTATAATAATGCTACACATAGGGATCTTCAAGAGAATAAGCAATTATATCAATCTTCAAATGTTCCTATTTAGCAATCATTGAGACCTTTTGCATGTGTCTCCCACCACTTAATAAATATGTTATAGGTTTTGATTTTGCTATGCTAAGAGATGTTAGTGAGCCTTCTTGCTACAAAGAGTCTATGTAGAGAGAGGAGCATGTCAAGTAGGAGCATGCCATGAAGAGTGATTTGGATTCTATTGACAAGAATGATACTCGAGACTTAGTACATTTTCCATGAAATTGAGCAAGGATGAATGCACTGAATCAAATGAAGAAAAGGAATTCATGACCAAAATTCCTTATCAATCTATTGTTGGTATTCTCATGTATGCTATGGTAGCTATGAGACTAGACAAAAATTGGCAATAATGATACTTGAGATTTAGTACATTTTCCATGAAATTGAGCAAGGATGAATGCACTGAATCAAATGAAGAAAAGGGATTCATGACCAAAATTCCTTATCAACCTATTGTTGGTAATCTTCAAGAATGTAAAGTTATTTCCACTATAGAAGCAGACTATGTTGTAGCAAGTGAGGCATGTATGGAAGCATTGTGGCTTTCTCTTCTTTCCTATGATGTGGCTCTACCTTAACATGTATCTCCTTCTCTTAGTGATAGTCAGAGTGCCATTGCTTTGGCTAGGAATTAGGTCTATCATGCAAATACCAAGCATATTGAGGTGAATTATCAATTTATTAGAGAGTCTTTAGCCAAAGAGTGCATTGTGCTTGAAAAGGTTCATTTCTTATCTTACAAAGTTTTCTGCACATATGTAACATGCCTATTAGGTGGGGGTTATATTTTGTATATGTACACTCAGGTATTCTTTATCATTCTTTATTTTTCTCCTTGAGTCACTTTGGTCGTATTGGCCTTTTATAGGGGACTACTATCATTAGTGTCCATCTAAAAGGCCCAATTACACCGAACAACTTTGTACATGATCTTTAATAAAATATATAGTGGCCTACTCAGCCACAGAGTCAATGTTCCACCACATTTGTAAAACATATAAAATCTGTGTTTGTGCTCTCTATGTACTTTATGGTTTCTACATATTCCATAGGTCTTGCGAGGTCTACTCTAAGGAGCATTCAAAGCTCACTTTTCTACTACAAGATTATCATCATGAAGCTCATGTGAAGGGGAATCTATTGTGGCATGTCACCATCACAAAACTTCATTTTGGTACCATTGTCTAGGGGATTGTTTAAGTCCACATAAGCTCTTCTTTAGCTTACAAAGTAGACCCTCTTTGCTAAGAACTACATAATCCTCTCATTGTACCATATTAGATCTCATCCATAAGCTCTCCAAACAAGAAAGAAATTTTTACATCCATTTGGACTAGCTCTTAGTGCTCCATTGCAACAAATCCAAAAAATAGCCACAATGTAGTCATCTTGAATACTTGACAAAAGATTTCCTCGAAATTGACACCATGTTGTTGCTTAAAACCCTTTGCAACTAGTCTTGCTTTATACTCTACATAAGCACTATTTGATGTGAATTTCAGCGTATATACCCATTTACATGGTAAAGCTTTCCATCCCTTTGGCAAAGGATTATTGTAAATAGAATCATTTCATGGCACACTCTAGTATGAGCGGAATTCAGAGCTTTATCATGCCCCAACCATGAGAATGAAAGGAAAGGATGTTACATAAGAACAAGCTCTAAAGTATTATTTTTTAGGCTTATGTACTTTATTATTTATGATAACTATCATGTGGAGGTGCGAACATCTCCAAATTTAGAGTAAAGTAGATAAAACGTAGATAAAAGTAAGAAGGAAAGGAGAGGTGTCTATTATTAGACCAGGAAGGTGCTTCTGTTGACAACCTCTCAATAAAAAGAGTGGTTCTCTTAGTGTAGGTGGCCAAATTGAGTGATTCTTGTTGCATTGTTAAACTTAAAACTTGTAATATACAAATAGATCTACAAATTTCAATGATAAAACGCCACGCAAGTAGACATTTTTGTAGAGATAGTTTCTTGTGTGTATCCAGTGTCTCATCAGAGACATACCTTTCTTCAAACTTCCATATCTCAGTCGTTGTAAGGTCTTTTTGAGTGATTTCACTTGGAGGAGTTTCTTCAGCTCTCATAATTTCTATATAAATCAAAAGCTTACATAGATCTTTGATTTTCCTTATTGTTGTACATCAGTTTTCAATTCAGATAGTTAGCCATACCTTGTTGTTTTAGGCCTCCGCATACCTTGACTTCAAACTATTTTTTTGGAGCTATACTCGACCTTCTTTGATGTTTTTTGTTTCTAAAGCATGCTGGATAGAGTCTAGTTTGAGAATATATGGTTAGTTTTGAGAAATGTTGTTTAGAGAGTTTGTGGTGGTTATTTCTCTATAGTCACCCATTTCGGTTTTCTTGAAAGTTTGGAGGAAAGTTTGATTTCTGAAGTTTGGAAATATTTGTTTGATTTTTTGAAGATCTTGGGATGTCTCATCATGTTTCATTGTGTACTTTGATGTTTACAAGTTTCTAAATATAACATTGTGGTATCAAAGCTTTTGGTTTTTTATCAGGTCTTTCATAAAGCTTATTGAATTCTCTTCTTTGTTTATAACAATTCAACATGGCAGATTTGAGTGCATCAATTGAGAATTTATCAGATGGGAGAAACTATCCCATGTTGAAATTTAGAATGGAGTCTTATCTCATGACTAAAGGTCTTTGGGGATTGATAATAGGTACATAAGTGAAGCCAGTATTACCAGAAGCTCCTACACAAGCGGATCGAGCAAGAGAGCAAGAGTGGATCGAAAGAGACAGAAGAGTTTTGTTTATTATATCACAAACAATTTCGAATACTATGCTTGGGCATATAAGAGGTTTGAATACTAGTAGAGAGGGTTGGGAGTCTCTAGAAAGGTTTTTCGCAACTACCAATAGATTGAGGCAAATGCAACTTATTGGTGAGTTGACAAGAGTAAAAAAGAAGCCATGACAATCAGTTAATGATTATGTTCTTGAGGTAAAATCTCTTATTGAAGTAGTGGCCTCTATTGATGCATCTCCTAGTGAGGACATAAATTTTAATAGCATGTTAAATGGCTTGAGAGAAGATGAAAGATGGAAGTCTTTCGTTACGTCTATCATGACTCGAGAGAATCTACCATCCCTTGAAGATTTACAAATGCTCATGATGACTGAAGAAATCAACATAGAAGGTGGGAACTCTTAGCATTTGCAAAGAGGTAGTCAAGGATGAACTCTTTATACTTCATCAAATAGAGCAAGAGGTAGAGGAAATTGGAGAGGAGGAGGAAGATTCAACAACAATGCAAAAGGAAGAGGAAGCTTTAATGCTACTAGAGGAGGAAGAATAATACAACAAAGTCAACAGACTCAATCAAATCAGCAAGGTAATTTTACTTGTAATTATTATGGTAAAATTGGTCATTATGCCAGGGTTTGCTTCTCCAACCCAAATAGAAGAGGTGGTTTTAGAGGACCACAAAGACGAAGAGGTCAAGATCACATGCATCAAAACAACAACATAGTGCAAGAGGAGGCTCAAACACAAAATGAAAACATTCTTATGGCTATGCATACAGAGACACATAAGAGGAAAGTAAATAATAAAACTTGGTATGTAGATAGTGGTTGCTCAAACCACATGAGTCATAACACGAATATGTTTGTGAACTTACACAAGCCAGATTCAAGAGTCACTGATGCTACCGGAGATAGTATTGAGCATGAAGTAGTTTACATTGGTGATTGTCCACTTAATGAACATGTAACTCTTACAGATGTTTTGTTTGTTCTTACTATTGCAAGACATTTGATTTTAGTTGGACAGATGGAGGACAATGGAGTGAAGGTCGATTGTGACAATAATCAGTGGTAGGCTTATTAAAAGAAGGATGGGAATTTTGTTACAAAAGGACAAAAGGTAAAAGAGATAATATACTTATGAAGTTGAAGTTCCAGATTATGTAGGTTATACGATGGTTAATGGGACTCAAGTAAGTCAATTGAATTTATGGCATAAAAGATTAGGACACATCAGTGTTGGCAGGCTAAAGGATATTGCAAAGAAACAATTGGTTGAAGGTTTACCACAACTCCATAAGCAAGATTTGGATTTTGTTTGTGAGGCATGTCAATTTGGAAAATAGGTACAAAGTCCTTTTTCAAAAGTGGGACTGCAAAGTAGAGGCATTTTGGACTTGATTCATACTAATGTATGGGGTTCATCTCAAGAAGAGCCCATGGAAGGGAGCAAGTACTTTGTAACATTTATTGATGACTTCTCAAAGTTTAAACTCATTTATTTTATGAAATACAAATCCGAAGTGTTTGATATGTTTGTTGAGAGTGATGGATGGATGCACTCAGGAAATCAGTTGGTGTTGCAAAACCTGCTTCACACCTGCCCTCTTTTCTCTTCAGATATACTTAGTACACTAGATTAGCTTCCAAATGACATAAAGAAACCATATATGTACTTTGGAAATGGTTTGGGTAATGATCAAACCAGAACAGATAACTTTGTACTTCAAAAATCAAGCAAAACCTTCTATTCCTGTAGTGATACCTGCTCAGACTTTTACTCAGTGTGTCCAGCACACTTAAAATTGGAACAATTCCTTTTGGGAGTATTAATGTACCTTAGTAAGCTACCAATTCCAAGTGGAATCACTTCAATTGATAAACTATGCACTGAAAAATAAGTTTAGAAAAGTTATAATCACCCCCGACTTTTCAGGAACTCTGCAGACTGAGACCAGTGTGCATTTCGAATCGATTTTCTCCCAATTGGCTGAATGAAATCCTTTGAACTTTTGTATGCTTGTATTAGACTTTGAGCTGGTTCTAATGAGCTATAGATCTCTTGATTTGGTTCAGTAGATCCAGAGAAATGCTCCTTTGAAGTTGACAGACTTGGAGTAGGACACTCAGACAAAACAGAGATGATGAATGTATACTTCTATTGATAAATGTGTTTGTACAATCTCATTAGCTTTCCAAGCACAGCTAAATGAGGTATTGTGGTGTTGGCTATAGAGTAACCTTCACACACAATGAGTTACAATGAAATTTTGCCTCGGGGAGTGAGCTAGAGTGAGAGTGTGACCCGCGACTTTTTACTTCATCTTTTATAGGAGTTTTGAGATCATTTGAATTTGAAATTCAAACTTAGGCTCCCTTGAATCTCTCCTCTAAAAGTAGGGAGATATTCTCTCCATCTCAACATTCAAATTTCCACGACTAATGAGGTAGGTGGATGACTTAAAGTGATTACAAACAAATGATAAGTCACTTAGACTTTTACAAGGGGTAAAGAGATAAGAACATATAAGCATATGTTCACATGAGCCTTCCTTTAAGTGAAGCCTAGATAATCCTTTGTCCATGCTAATCTTCAATGAGTCCAAGGTCCCAAGCCAATGTGTGTAGGCTTGTCTTGCACCAACAGCTCCCCCTCAAGCCAAACACTTTGGCTTAAGTCTTCTCTTTCATTCTTCAATCACTTCCTGTAATCCAATCATAGTTTTGAATCTGCATAACTTATTTCCATCCAATGCCTTTGTAAGTAAATCTGCACATTGCATATTAGTAGATACATATGTCAATTGTATATCTTTACTTAGCAATTTCTCTCTCACATAGTGGTAATGAACCTCTATGTGCTTTGTTCTGGCATGATAAATTGGGTTTGCTGCAAGGTGAAGAGAACTAGTGTTGTCTCCAAATATAATAGGTGGTCTTGTGAGTAGACCTAACTCTGTATATAGAAGCTTCAACCAGATAGCTTCTTGAGTGGCATTGGCAAGCCCTCTATACTCTGCTTCAGTGAATGACAATGCCACTCTAGGTTGCTTCTTAGCTGACAAAGAGATAGGCTTATCCCCTGCAAAACAAATATATCCTGAGGTGCTTCTCCTATCATCCTTGCATCCTGCCCAATCTGCATCTGAGTAAACCTTTATGTCAATATCTGATGTATAAGGAAAATACAAACCATGACTTTGAGTTCCCTTGAGGTACTTCAAGATCTTCTTAGCTGCCTCTAAGTGAGGTACCCTTGGTTTGTGCATGAATTGACTAAGTACACTTACTCCATATGCTATGTCAATTCTTGTCAAGGTAGCATAGTTCAAACTACCCACCATACTTTGGTATCCTGTAATGTCTTTGATTTCTTCTCCTTCATGAGCACTTAGCTTTTGGTTAACCTCCATTGGAGTAGTAGATACCTTAGCATCCTGCAAACCAAACTTCTTGACCATATCCTGTACATACTTCTTTTGAGTAATGTAGATACCTGAATTTGTGTAGATCAACTCAAGACCTAGGAAATATTTTAGTAATCCAAGATCACTAATCTTGAATTCTTTCATCATCTGTCCTTTGATGTGTCTAATCCCATTGACATCATTACCTGTAATGATGATGTCATCTACATAAACACATAAGTAAATTACCTCTGTACTACTTCTCTTTATAAATAGAGAAGTGTCTGCTTTGCTCATCACAAATCCTTGGTCTAGAAGGTAGGTGGTCAATCTGTAGTTCCATGCTCTAGGTGCCTGCTTCAAACCATACAGAGCCTTCTTCAATTTACAAACATAATGTACCTTTCTTGGATCTTCATAGCCAGGTGGTTGTGACATGTAGACTTCTTCAGATATCCATCCATTCAAGAATGCATTCTTCAGATCCAATTGGTACATGTTCCAATTCTTGGATGCAGCTACACTCACCAAAACTCTGATAGTTGGCATCTTGGCCACAGGAGAAAAGGTCTCCTCATAATCAATGCCTTGGGTTTGTGCAAAACCCTTGGCTACCAACCTAGCTTTGTACCTGTTAATTGTTCCATCTGAATTCTTCTTCAATTTGTAGATCCATCTGGATCCTATTACCTTCATAGAATCCTTCTTTGGTACCAAGTCCCAAGTATCACTCTCTTTGAGGGCTTCTATCTCCTCATCCATGGCTTCTCTCCATTCTGGCTTTGTAATTGCTTCTTCATAGGTACCTGGTTCTTCATTCAACAAGTCTTTTGCAAGATATACAGAATGTTTAGTTACAAGTGATGTGTCATACCCAAATCTGATAGGCTTCTTCTTCTCTCTCTGAGATCTCCTCATTGCTTGAGTAGAAGTTTCTGGCTTATCCTCTAATTGCTTCATCTTCATCTTTCCTTTGGATTTCCAAGCTTTGAATTCTTCAAGGTTTATTGTATCATCATCTGAGCTTGAATCTTCTTGCTGAGTTGGCTCTTCCTTGGTAAGCTTTGGAAAATCTTCCTCCATGTCATAGGGTAGACTCACTTTCCTGCATTCATTCTCATACCATGAGTCATTCTCATCAAATATGACATCTCTGCTTACCTTGAACCCTTTGTTTGTGGGGTTATAGAATCTGTATCCCTTTTGGTTCAAATCATAACCAATGAAGATACATTTCTCAGCCTTGGGGTCTAGCTTTCCTCTTACCTGTGAGGGAATATGCACATATGCTACACAACCAAAGATTTTGCAATGATCCAGAGAGGGTCTCTTACCATGCCAAGCTTCATATGGTGTCATGCCATCAAGTGATTTGGATGGCAACCTATTGATGAGATAAGTGGCAGTGGATACACTCTCTGCCCATAGGTAATTTGGCAACCTTTTTTCATTGAGCATAGACCTAGCTGTTTCCACTATAAGTCTATTCCTTCTTTCTGCTACCCCATTTTGTTCAGGTGAGTACCTTGTAGTGATCTCCCTCTTGATGCCTCTTTCCTGCAAGAAATCTTCAAACTCATTGGAGAAGTATTCTCCTCCACCATCTGACCTTAGCCTCTTCAAGCTTCTACCTGTTTGATTCTCAACAAGTGCAAGATACCTCTTGAAACAATTAAACACTTCATCTTTATGCTTCATAAAGTATAAAATGGTCCACCTGCTATAATCATCAATGAAGGACACATAATACCTTGAACCAAAAATGGAAGGGTCCTTGCTAGGTCCCCAAACATCTGTGTGTACCAAGTCTAGGTAGTCTTCATGCATGAAACCTTTCCTTGAGTAGGGTAATCTGTGAGACTTACCAAATTGACATGATCCACATTTGTAAATCATGTGTTGCTTGGATACATTAGGTATCCCAAGCACACATTGATCCCTGCACATTTGCTTAAGAGTTCTCTCTCCTATGTGCCCTAATCTTTTATGCCATATCTCTAACTCAGAAAGTGTCTGATCCTTGTAATTATACAAAGCAATGTTCTTTGTATCTTCTAGCTCAAATGTAAATAATCTACCTGATTTCTCCCCTTTGGCTATTCTTCTGAAACCTTGTTTTGGATCCTCCACATATGCTCCATGTTGTGTGAATCTGACCTGCAAACCTTTCTCCACAATCTGACCAACACTCATTAAATTCTTAGTTATTGTTGGTACATAGAGTACCCTGCTTAATAGGTTTTGATTACCATCACATGTCTTCACATTTCCAATTTTGACAACAGAGTGCTTAGTGTCATCACCTGTTTGTACCTGATGTTTGCCCTTGGGCTCTTCCAAATCAGAAAGTAGTGCCACATTGCCAGCTACATGGTTAGAACATCCTGAGTCAATGTAAAATAAATGATCATCATTTGTACCTATCTTGGAGGTCATGTTCATGATCAATAAGGAGTCATCCTGCTCCTCTGTGTAGTTGTTGTAGTCTCTTCTATTTCTGAATCCACCTTGGTAGTTTCCATTGTGGTTGTTGTTGTAGTTGTTGTTGTATTGGTTGTTGTACCCATTGTAGCTTTGATGTTGGTTGAATCTGCCTCTCCCTTGAGAGTATCCACCTCTTGAGTAGCCTCTTCCTCTCTGATTCTTGTAGTTCTTGTAGCATTCATCTGTGGTATGGTTGGACAATCCACAGATGTTGCATGGTGATGAGTTGTAGGGTCTCCCCCTACCTGACTTACCTCCTCTGCCTCTTCCTCTAGATGACCTACCTCTCCCTGCATAATTAGCTTGAGAGGTAGAGCCTTCTTCATCCTGTTTCTTCTTGCCTTTATCTTTAACTTTCTTATCAGTATAGAGAGCAGAGGGGTTATTACCTTTTGATTGATCTCTAGCCTTGGTGAACTTTGCTTCATGTGTAAATAGTTGGCCCATAAGTGTTGTGAGATCAGGGGTATGCATGTCCATGTAGAGGTCCATTGCAGTGGTGAAACTTTCCCACTTATCATCTGCCTTGAGTCCATTTGTCACTTGCCTGACTATTTGCTCCTCTTCAATTTCCTCTCCAATGCTTGCTAGTTGGTCTGCCACATCTTTAATCTTTGTCACATACTCTGAGACTGATTGCTTTGGCTGCTTCCTAAGGGTTGTGAACTCAATCCATAATTGGTTCTTCCTAGCCCTTGTGTTGGAAGAAAAATAATTTGACAATGTTTCCCAAGTCTCTTGGGAAGTCTTACAGTTCCTTACATGAGGTAAAAGAAAGTCAGATATAGAGTTTAAGAGATAAGACCTTGCCAAAGCATCCTTTGCACACCATTGATTGAGCCTTTCATGTTCATCCTTTGTAGGTAGTCCTCTAGTCTTGAATGAGGGCAACTCCTCATCTCCTGATATGTAACCAAATAGACTTCTCCCTTGTAGATAGGTCTTCATTCTTAATGACCAAGCTTGATAATTGTTTCTGTCCAATTTGTCAATGAAGGAAGGGAAACCATCACCCATGTTTACCTTCTATGCTCTGATACCACTGTTGAGAGTGATGGATGGATGCACTCAGGAAATCAGTTGGTGTTGCAAAACCTGCTTCACACCTGCCCTCTTTTCTCTTCAGATATACTTAGTACACTAGATTAGCTTCCAAATGACATAAAGAAACCATATATGTACTTTGGAAATGGTTTGGGTAATGATCAAACCAGAACAGATAACTTTGTACTTCAAAAATCAAGCAAAACCTTCTATTCTTGTAGTGATACCTGCTCAGACTTTTACTCAGTGTGTCCAGCACACTTAAAATTGGAACAATTCCTTTTGGGAGTATTAATGTACCTTAGTAAGCTACCAATTCCAAGTGGAATCACTTCAATTGATAAACTATGCACTGAGAAATAAGTTTAGCAAAGTTATAATCACCCACGACTTTTCAGGAACTCTGCAGACTGAGACCAGTGTGCATTTCGAATCAATTTTCTCCCAATTGGCTGAATGAAATCCTTTGAAATTTTGTATGCTTGTAGTAGACTTTGAGCTGGTTCCAATGAGCTATAGATCTCTTGATTTGGTTCAGTAGATCCAGAGAAATGCTCCTTTGAAGTTGACAGACTTGGAGTAGGACACTCAGACAAAACAGAGATGATGAATGTATACTTCTATTGATAAATGTGTTTGTACAATCTCATTAGCTTGCCAAGCACAGCTAAATGAGGTATTGTGGTGTTGGCTATAGAGTAACCTTCACACACAATGAGTTACAATGAAATTTTGCCTCGGGGAGTGAGCTAGAGTGAGAGTGTGACCCGCGACTTTTTACTTCATCTTTTATAGGAGTTTTGAGATCATTTGAATTTGAAATTCAAACTTAGGCTCCCTTGAATCTCTCCTCTAAAAGTAGGGAGATATTCTCTCCATCTCAACATTCAAATTTCCACGACTAATGAGGTAGGTGGATGACTTAAAGTGATTACAAACAAATGATAAGTCACTTAGACTTTTACAAGGGGTAAAGAGATAAGAACATATAAGCATATGTTCACATGAGCCTTCCTTTAAGTGAAGCCTAGATAATCCTTTGTCCATGCTAATCTTCAATGAGTCCAAGGTCCCAAGCCAATGTGTGTAGGCTTGTCTTGCACCAACAATGTTCAAGAAGTTTAAACCATTGATTGAAAAGAAAATAGGTCAAAGCATAAGAAGGTTCATATCAAATGGAGGAGGTGAATATTTTTCTAATGAGTTAATTGCATATTTGGAAGAAGAAGGAATAAAAAAGGAGACTATAGATAGATACACACCTCAACAAAATGGTGTGGCCGAAAGAAGAAATAGGTCTATCTTGGAGATGGGTAGGTGCATGTTAAATGAAAAGGACTTACCACTTACTTTTTGGGATGAAGCATGCAATATGGTAGTTTATGTGATGAATAGGTTACCACCTACTGAAAGTCATGTACAAAAAGCACCTTATGAATTGTTTTATGGATCAAAACCAGATATTTCTAATTGTAGAATTCTTGGAAGCATATGTTTTGTTCATGTTCCACAACAGTTAAGGTCAAAGTTGGATCTAAGGTCACAAAAAAATGATTTATGGAAGAAGAGCGATCATGATATAGATGTGTGAACCTAGATACGAGAGAGGTAATTGTTTCGAGAGATGTTATTTTTCATGAAGATAAATCTTGGTATAAGCATGAAGTGCGCGCAGATGAAGAATAAACTATGAGAAATGAAAAAGAGCCAAGTTCTCCGAGCTCACCAAAAAGTCAAATTACACATGAAGAGATAACTCCCCCCAATCAAAAGTTGAAGAAAACTCTCGATTTGATTTCAAAGGAAATTGAGTCACAGGAAGAAGAAAGTGAAGGTTCTACTTCAAGAAGAACTCAAACTCGAAGGCAAGAAAAGCATGGTAGGACAAGAAGCCAATCAAGGTATCGAGTAAGAGAAAGAAGGCAACCACAAAGATTTTCTCATGAATCTTATATGGCAAAACTTCTTGAGGAGAAGGAACCAACAACTTTTAAAGAAGCATCAAGGGTAAAGAAATGGGTTAAAGCAATGGATGAAGAAATGATAGCTTTGTATGAGAACAATACATGGAGTTTAGTTCCAAGGCAACCTAACATGAAGGTAATCGGTAACAAATGGGTGTACAAGATAAAAAGAAACATTTATGGTTTAATAAGTAGATATAAGGCAAGGCTTGTTTGCAAAGGTTGTGCACAGAGTTATGGCATCGATTATGAGGAGACGTTTTCTCCTATTGCCAATATATCAACAATACGGACATTAATAAGTGTTGCTGCAATCAACGTATGGAATCTTTATCAATTAGACATAAAAAATGCATTTCTCAATGGTGAATTAAAAGAAGATGTCCACATGGAGCAACCAACAAGATACGAAGATCCCAAGAAGCCTACACATGTATGTAAAATCTTGAAAGAATTCTATGGTCTTGAGCAGGATCCAAGGGCTTGGAATTTTAGATTGGTAAAGATTCTTGAAAAGCAAGGATATAGGTGTTCAAATGTAGATACTTCTTTGTATGTTAAGGTTGAAGGATCATTGATTGTTTATATCTCATTTTATGTGGATGACTTGATAATAACAGGAAACAATGAAGGTGAGATAGCCAGGATCAAAGCAGGGCTTAGAGCTGAATTTAAAATTTCAAATTTAGGAGAACTGGCGTACATTCTTGGAATCGAAGTTATGAAGAAGGATGATGGTGTATATCTTCTAAAAAGGAAGTATATTTTAGATTTGTTAAAGAAATATGGCATGGAACATTGCAAGAGTATCAGTAATCCGATGGAACCTAATGTGAAGTAGAGTGCTAAAGATGGTGAACCTTTAGAAGATCCACTTATCTACAGGTCTTTAATTGGTTTTCTTATATACGCAACTTTAACAAGGCCGGATATTACATTTAGTGTAAGTACATTGTCTTAATTCATCAACAAACCCATTGATGTACATATGCAAGCAGCTAAAAGGGTCTTGAGATATTTGAAGGGTACATTAAATGAAGGTTTGGGCTATAAATATCATGAAGGTATGGATTTGAAAGCATATAGTGATGCAGATTGGGCTGGAAATAAGGATGACAGAAGGAGTACAAGTGGATATCTGATATTTGCAGGTAATAATTTGGTTTCATGGAGTTCTAAAAAACAGCCTACACTAGCACTTTCAAGCATAGAAGCTGAATATAGAAGCCTTACAAATGCAACACGTGAGATTATGTGGTATTTGAAGCTTTATGAAGATATGAATCTATCTACAACACGTCCACTACTCTTTCGAGATAATGTAAGTTCATTACAACTCACCTGGATGTCACATGAAGAAATACTCAGAACCCTTGACCGAAGGGATGTTGGTTAGACTTCTAGCAGCAAAGAACCAAAAGGAAGAGGATGAGAAATAAGAGGAGAAGTGAGACTTGAAGCACTAGAATGAATAGGAAAGCAAAAAGAATGGATGGTTGATTGAGATGATTGATATCGAGAAGGAGCGGAACCAGTCCCCATGGTCAACTATCAAGCATCAGAGACCAAAACCCTAGGACGCCAAATCAAGCAAACCTACTTAAACCTAGGAGTGGGAATCGAGGAATATCACCTAGTGGATGCATTGATTGATACAAGAGCATCATTAAGTTGCATACGCTCTTCATTAGCACAACAATTAAAAGCACAACTTAGACCAACTAATGCATATATGAGGGGGATAGGAGAGAACTCCATTGAATGTTTATGTGTAGTTACCCTATCTTAACATTTTGATAACAATTCCATGCAACAAAAGCTTTTAGTTTGCAATGATGATGACATGTTAGAAGAATTAGTGCTATGTCAAGACTAGATATATGAATTCGAGGTGAGAATCTAGTCATCTTTAGGCCATATATCAGGCAAGATTGGGCATAGAGAAGTCTTTAGCCTATTAGATGAGAAACCTCTAAAGACTATGGGCCAAGTATTTTATGATTGAATGTATGCATGCTTGTGAACCTATACTGATGTCTAGCCCTATCCAGCTCACTTCTGTTTTTGATCTAGGCACAAAAACCCACAATCATCCAATGACTGATATTCAACTAAGCCCTTCTTCTGCATCTAGCCAACATGAGATACAAAGTGATGTTTCCCTCCCAAGTGAGGAAAAAAGAGGCACACAACCCAAAATAGGATTTCCACATAGTTGTCTACCAGCAAGAAAGGGAATGAAGCAATTATGGATTCGCAAGAATCAACTGGACAACTATAAGCATCAAACTATAAAAAATCCGAAGGAGGTTAACATTAGGAAACAAAGTTCTGAACAACCAATCAACAATCGCACTAAACAAATAGTATAGGTGTGGATACCAAAGAAGTTAATGGTGGCTCAACCTTCAAGAAATAAATATGGATAGACATGACAACATTCAAGGTCACCAAGAAGCAGCCAAAGATACTAGATGGAGGTAAAAATAAATCCAGGAAACCCTTCAAGAGCCAAAGAAACCATAAGAAGAGAAGACCACCCTACAACCGAATAGTATCTCCACTTATGATACGATACATATGGAGAGTGAAAGAGAAGAGAAACGAAGCAACTCCGAGAGGCATAACTAACTTCAAGAAGGGCACTCAAAGCACCAGGACCAGGAAGATGTGGATCGCCAAGTCAGAATTGAAGATGTCATTGTTGCAGGCAAAGAATTCCTCTCACATTCATGTTGAGATGAATGCATCTTGAGTATGCATGATAGGGCCACATTACAAGGCCATGCATTCGACACAAAAGTTTCTCTATATCAATAGTGATACATATTTCTCTTCATGATAATACGAAATCACTTGTACTATAAAATAATGATAATGAACAAAAATAAGCATTGCTTCGACTATGATACTAACTTTTACACTCTCTGAGTAGGGACATGACGCATGGAGTGGATGACCTCACTACAATAATAAATGAAATCGATCACAAGTTTGATACTAATCAAATCGATCATTCAAGTGCATGTGGCTTCCTCCAATTCTGAAGCCACCTAGAAAGTGGAAGTACTTGAGTTTCCCTGGAATCTGCAACTAAGGCACGTGGACATTGGTTCCGTGATGATCAGCCAACAACAAACATCTGTTCCTCATTACTATCAAAATCATGGATAGAGGTCATCAATTTCTAGTGATGACTCGAGACTTTAGAGTATTCTAGCATGAAATGCCAAGAACAATAGAAGTATGGACACATGCTGCAATAGAAGCATACTTAAAGCTCCCCATATACAAATCAAACTTTCAAAGGTGCACACAAGTGATGGTTATTGTACATGCAACACTCGATGCAAATGGAGAGTCACAAAACATTAGATCCATAATCAAGGCAGCATTTGGATGGACAAAGGATGGTATAATTGATTTAAAGGATGAATGCCATGAGGCCAAGAAAAGGTCATTCACAGATATCAATCGAATCAACATAGAAGAGGAAGTGAGACTAGTACACCAACAGTCCTGTTTTCCCAATATGCATAGATACATAGCTCCACAGAAGGTGGTAGTGCAACTGCTGTCTCATGCAATCAAGTAGGTCGTCAATAAAAGCTATTAGACCCCATATGTCCAAGAATAGTTATTGAAAGCTAAAAAGCAGTATCAAACAAGAGGTTTTTAAATGGTAGATTTTCTTTGACCGTATTGATCTATCAAGCTTTAGGCATGAGAGAATGTTTATGGAAATGTCAAAATATGTAAACTCTGGAATAGTACCCAAGAAGAAGAAAGGAGTTATTGCAGTGGAAGAGGTTGGTACTAGCTCCAAGACTACTATGAGAGGATCAAAATGCGCTCGAGAAGAGAAAGTAACAAACACTCCACAATCTAAGAGAGTACATGTACTACCAAAACCATCCTTCACAAAACCTCCAATGATTACCCAAGGTGACCTCTCTACGGCCCTAGAAGCTACACACGCATATGCTAAGGGTCAAGTGAACCTTACCACACAAGGTTACGAATATCATCAGTCAAGGAAACTACATAAGTCTCAACAAACAGGTAAGAGAATATCGAAGTTGGACCGGTATAAAAGAAAATGGGTTTGAACAACTCGAGCTGCGACGAAGAGTCATCCTAGGATCAAGAAATGCTGAATACTGATATACACACAAATGAGCATGTTGATGAGGAATGGGATGAGTTGAAACAAGTTCAAAATCAACCTGAGGTTGAAATTACAAAAGTGGAGCAAGGTCATCCTATACGAGAAGGGCAAATGGAGCATATGCATACCATTCAACCAAATGATGAAACAAGGATTCTTTTCAAAGAGCCTTTGCCCACTTGATCTAGGACCATAGTGCATCCAAAACAAGAGAGAAATAATGAGGAAGTACATGAAGAGAAAGGACCTACAATACCCATCCGAGTGATTGAAGAGCTGTCACCATTGGATGTGGTATTTGATTCTCACAAAGTGCAACATAAGGAACGAGATCCAAGAGAATCAAAAACAACAACTAAAGGGGTTGATCCACGAGTACAACTCCATAGTAGGCAACCAGGTCAAGATACTCTACATGTCAATCAAGGTAAAGATGTGTGAATGGATGAAGAACCCATTCTATCAAAGACATGGCTTAATGTTTATGTGAATTAGTTGAAGCCATTGGTCAAATGTATGATTGACACCGCTATAAATGCTCAAACCATTTTTATGGAGGAAGATAAAGAAAACGTAGAATTACTTGAGGTCAACAATAGACTTCAGATCATGAGCGAGGAGCTCTCGGCTTGAATCATCAATACCCAGCATGAATTGGCACAAAAGATGACTGAATTGGAGGCCAAGCATGAAGAGTTAAATCATCTAAAGGTGGAGAACTTGATGATCAAAGGGAAACTAGAAGAGGTAACAATATCTATATCTAATCTTCAAAACAAAATCCAAACTAATCTAATCTTCTAGAAGAGGTAACAATATCTATATCTAATCATCTAAAGGTGGAGAACTTGATGATCAAAAGGAAACTAGAAGAGGTAACAATATCTATATCTAATCTTCAAATGAGTTGGAGAAGGTACCCATGACAAATGAAAGAAAGTTATTAGAAAATCAAATAAAATTCTACATGGAAGAAGTGGACAATTTGCATACCAGGAACAAAGAGTTGATGAATTCCATTTTGTTGAATCAACCCATCAACATATTAACCACTAAGGTTGAAGGAATTCAAGAACTGAAAGTGAAGTTAGTAGAACTTGAAGATCAATGAAAACAAGAACAAGTGCAACATGCTGAGCTAGAAGCAAAGCACGCATTAGACACAAAAGCAATGGAGTTTAAGTGGAAAGTTGTAGTGCACAAATACACAGAGCAATGCATGCAAGATGTTGATCAAGTCAATCATTTGTAAGGCTAAGGCCACATTTGAAGAAGAGCTCAAGGAAAGTAGGAAACAACATAAAGAGAAAGATCAAATCATTGTTGAGCTCAGAGCACAATTAGAACATACAAAGAACTTGGGGACACTAATAGTGCAACCACCCACCCTGGCTATTGGCGAGATTGACATATGCCCTCTTTCTCCCCCAACAGTTCATTCATCAATAAGGGAGCAGGCGGTAGATGAATTTGATGACCATCCAATGCCATGTACTATAGACTTAAGTTAGAGGGAAAGGGAACTATTGGTCCCATCTTATAGAGGATTTTTAAAATGAAGTGGTGAAAGTTATGAACGAGGCTAAGATCAAGCGCAATGATTTAGATCAGATCATGAATCCCTTCAATCTACCATATGGGATTATAAGAGAGCAGACATGAAGGTACATCAAGAAGACAACAGGGAAGGTCTGGATAAGCAACTCAACTTCACGACAAAGATGTTGAATTATACTCAAAAGGAATTTGAATTTGTTGATCCTCTCGGGAGATGCAAATTTTTGGAGAAAAATTTGACTTTGCGGGTGCAACGGCAAGAGGCATGATACCTCTTACAAGAAAATCCCTCTTTTTGTCCTACACCACATCGACGATACTGGCCATACTGACAAAGTAAAATCAATAAACAATGGCTCATTTTTTGCTACTTTCGAGTCCACCGCATAATTACCTCCCCAATGAAGAGTATATGGTGAGAACAATAGAATTTGGGTTATCTAGGTACACCATAGTCCCCGATCTCACCATCAAGTTAAGAAATAAAATTCTTAGCATGATCCTCATCGTATTGAAAGTCTTGAAACACGCAGAGTACACATTTTTGAACTTCATCGGCATAAATCAAGGAATGAATATAGTAGTTTTTGACCTTTCTGCTATGCCCAGTCAACTTACTATAATGGCCTACTATGTGAGATTAATGTTTTTGCCAAGTATATGCATGCAAACCATTGAAGAAGCATTTTTCAAGGTCTTCTTTGAAATCAAATCCAAAATCTTTTTAAAAATGTCTGCAAATCTGAATGCGAGATTGGTGGCCTATGAACTTAGCTTTTTTGTCGACCACTCACAAGCACCACATAATGGAGTGAAGTCAGAACAGTGGAAACAGTTGATGATGCATGAAGCACATCTACTAAATGATACAGAGCAAAAGGTATATCACATGTACTCCCATCACATTCCAAACCCTGTCGAGGAAGACAAAGTTCAAAAGGGGGGACGTGTGAAAGGGGATGCAAGCAAAGGAAAAAAAAGGAAGAAAACCAAAAAAAGAAGATACATTAAAATCCTATCAAGGGATGAAAAAGAAAAAAAGGGGGAGAGTTTTGCAGAGAACCAAGAGCAGAGAAGCAGAGAAAAGAGAAGAGAAAGAAGGCCCTTGAAATTTTTCCAAAATTGTGCATATGTTTTTGTAAAATATCCATCTTGTAATATATTCCACTCATGTAAATCCACTAGAGGAGTCAACTAGATGCATATCTAAAGAGATTTTTAACATTACCCTTCTAAAATAATACGAATTTAGCCTTTTTCAATAAAGTGCTGGTCTCTTGTGTGAAAGGACCATTTTTAGGGCACATCTACATAAGTCACTTGGTGGCTCTTTTGTAAAGACATTTTGCCATTGTGAAATTAGAGAGCACAAGAATTTCGAGTTTTCATCTTCTTCCTCCTGCTTCTCCTTGCTTGTGAGCTTGCACATGTACTTGTAGCTTGAATTGAGTGCATGGAAGTGTTCTCTATCCTTTTCATTGCTTTTCTAAAGAGTGTTATGTGTGCGTGAAGCTTGAGAAGGTGTGTGGCTTGATTAGGTGAGTTTGCAGCTCTATTTTTTGCCCATAACTTTAAGCAAGTTTGGCAGAATCAAACAAGAGTACCACCCTTGGATGTGCCTCATTGAGAGCTTTGAAAAAAACTTGCTATTGAATATATTCCAAGTTGGGAGCTGAAAGAAAATTTAGTTTTTGTGTTTGCTGTTGTTTCAAGTATTGTGACACCATTTTCACTTGTGTAGGTGATTTATGTGATAGATTGCACTCATTTACATGCAATGTTAGCTGCTCCACTTCATTGACCATTACTTAAGTGCATGTCTTCATACTCTTGATTAGTTTTTTATACTTCTCGGATTGATAATTTAAATGTGTGATCATCCCCACTTTATGCACTTGTTGATGATAGAGGTATAGTCTCTTTCATCACAAGTCCCTAAGTTTCTACTTAGGTACATAGAGCTCTTTGGACATTTGGTCATCTAATACATGTGCTCCACTTGACACACTACCAAAGTTATCTTTAATATTGATATATGTTGTTCTAGATGATTGGTCAATGAAATAATTGTAATTAGATATGTTCATTGCTAGAGTGACTTGATCTTCTATCATTCCATACATGTAGGCATACACAAAATCTTCCAAATATCTTTGCTCTTGCTTATTTACTTTACCTATCATCTATACAATAAAAAAATAGACCATAGAAAAAAATTGAATCAAAATTGATAGATAAATAAAATGATATATAGTAAAAAAATACATCAATAAGTGTATGGAGAAATGATTGAAATATGGATAGGTGTTTAGAAATTATAATCTTGAAGTGAATATATGTAACTTTTAAGAATGTAAGAGTCAAAGAATCAGACATTGATAATAGTTCATATACACTCACTATACTATGTATGAGTTTTGTCACATGAGTGTATATAAATATTGTGAATAGTAAGAGTCAAAGAATCAAACAATCACAATAGTTTCTATACACCTTGTGACCTAAAATAATTATGCTCATAGGAGTCTAAGTGACTATTATGAGAATAAGATTCAAAGAATCAGACAATCACAATAGTCCCTATACACTCTCTATACTATTGCTTATACAAAGAGAGTATGAATCAAGGTGGAAATTCAAATAATCGCAATAGATCTACTGCTTATTCCTATACTACTATGAGAGCAAGAATCAATGTAGCGAGTCAGACAGTAATAGTAGTGGTTTATTGTAAATTTTATTCATCAATGTATACAAGTAAGAAACACTTTTGTGAGTCAAACATGTATACAATTGATGACTAAAAAATATAAAACTAATTATATAAATACAAAACACACATATGTAAGAGATGCATATGTGAATCATACAATATGCATGATACAATGACCATAACAATAAAATAAACAATAAAGAAAAAAAAAAGCAATACATGAATGATATAGTGAGGAAAGGGTTCTATGAAAGATATGGTGGTAAAAGAGCTGTATAGACTAGCAAACAACCACGTGTGGAATGAGCTTTTTGATCGAATAAAGGTTTTTTCTTAGAAACAACTTTTTGATGGAAAGCACTTTCGATCAAGCATATCTGTGTTTGTTTTTTTTCATTTTTTAGTCATAACCATGAATAAACAAACATATTTGGTATTTTTTTCATTATTTGGTCGAATAAATGCAACCTAGTTAAGAGCTGGTTGAACCCACACCCTAAGAGAGAGGATTAGCAAGTAGTCCTCAACCATGGCTTTTGGGGCAAGTGGTTAGCCCATCCTACTCCTAACTGATAGTTCTTGATTTCGATTCCCACATTTGGTATCAAAGCCTATGAATTAGGCTCTGGCAAGGTGGACAAAAGGCACACACTTTGCTTTCAAAGATAAGCCAATCAAAGATTAACGTGTATCTCCCAATCCATAGGTCTGATTTAGATGTATAAGATACCATGGGAAAGCTCTCAAAATGAATGTTCCAATGCAAGAACTATACTGGGGATCCAAGATACCATGCATGGGTTATAAATAGGTTCAAGAGACCAAGGTTGAGAGCAAGATAGGTCTATAGGCTAGTGGCGAAGAAGCTGAAAGGCAAGGTTCAAGATACCAATGTTGAGAGCATGGCAACTCTATAGGCAAGTGGCCAAGAGGAGGAAAGACAAGGATCAAGAAACCAAGGTTAAGAGCAAGGTAATTTTTTAGGAAAGAGTCCAACAAGTGGGAAGGCAAGGTTAAAGAGACCAAGGTTGAGAACAAGAAGGTTAAAGAGACTATGAAAGGATGACAACATCAATTCAAGGGGAGACCAAGGATTGATCATTTCAGACAATGATCTCTAGAAGGGGAAGAGAGTGTTAGAGTCAAGAAATGATGTGCAGGAGATGGTTGAATCACACTCTGAGAGGGAGGATTTAGCAAGTAATCCTCAACCATGCTTTTTGGGCAAGTGGTTAGGCCATCATACACCTACACGATAGGCCTTGAGTTCAATTCCCACATATATATAGTGCCATGAGCACATGGAACATGAGAACTTTGGTAGTTTTTCTCATTTCATATGTTATGGATTGACACAAGTTGTATGAATTCCAATTTCTTGTGAGTTAATATTTTATTCAAGTCACATGAGTTGATATTTGATGCAAGATGCATCCTTCACAACTCTAATTGGGTTTGATTTATCATATAATTTCTCATTTCTCAACTCAATAAGAGTTGATGTTAGAGATAGTTATGAGTGATAGAGTCATAGGAATGACTCTATCCTTTCCATAGAGGGAAGGAAACACTTCAAGAACACTTCATGATTTCTTTTTGCATTCTTTATGATTGTGACTACTCACCTATTTATTATTATAATTTTGAGAGAAGTGTTTAGGTTAAGTCTCATACATGCATCTACATTGGGTATAACGTTTGGAGGTATGGGACATCAAACTTTGTATTCTACCTAGGAGCAAGATAGATGGTATGGGAGAGAAGTCTCTAAGATTGTATTTTTTATGATTTGGAGTTCATTCATATGATCTTCTTATTATTATTATTAGATAAAAAGGGCCAATTGAGATAGTCACTCTATATGTGATCACAAACAAGGGAAGTCTGTAGGCGAGTAACCTAGAAGCAGAAAGGCAAGGTTTTCACATAAGAACTTTGAATAGGCAATTGCATTAAGAAGAAATCTATAGAGTAAGTACTAATTTATTTGATATGTCTGATGTTAGGACCTGTTTCATACATAGCTTGTATGAGGTGAGTTAGATGTCTAGCCTAGTGGGCTAGTAGTGTGCACACATCTACTTACCATTTTTTTTAGTGTATTTAGTGGGCTCACATTATGGTCCTCATTATAGCTAGGAGTGCTAGATTATTACACTAATTTACTAGATATATATCATTCCTAGTTGGCAATGATTTGATCATAGTGATGATCAGACAATGATGCTTAGAGATAAAGCAAGTTTCATCCACTTGGAACAAGCTGCATGTTATTATTGAGAAGGGGTTCCACTAATTGTTGTAGAATGCTTGATGCTATAGATCAAATATATAGTGTCATGTTTGAATCTTTTTTGAGAACTCATTGATAGAATTTTGCAGAATAACTTATATATTTACGAAACTTTCAATTTCCGATTGTTAAAACCATGACAATGGCATTCAAAAAAGGGTAAATCTAGAAGTTTCATGTACTTGCCTAGGTCTTGCACTCTTTGCATAGGATTTGGTGCTTATGGGTTTGCTTTTGCATTAACTAGCTCATTTTCTCATACATTAGCACATGATGCTTGAGGACATTGCTCTTGGATTGGTACTCTATCTTGAAATCTACCATGGGCCATTCCTTGATACTTAGAGTTTACCTCATCATCAAGATTTTCAAGTGGAATATTAAAAGTATTTGTATTGTCCATTAATCAGTTCCCATCTCTTTGTAATCATTTGAGTAGAACCCTATCATGTGTGAATTAGAATTTAAAAAATGCAAGATTATGCAATAATCCTTTTTAGATGGGCCAACATCATCAGCATTGATTGGATTCCATGTCCTCAATTGCACCCATTTGGTTCCAATCAAGTTTTGACTCATTACTGGAAGATTTCAAATGTGACGTTTTAGGGTGGAGTTGCCACTTTCCACTGACGAGATGTGTCCATTTGTGGAATTGTGTGACCCTAAGGTTTTTTTGGATGTAACGTGCATGAACCATGATGTTTATGTGGAGTGCATGAGGGAAAACCAAGTCATGCGCACACATAAAAACACAAATTGCAATACGTGTTTCAAGTTACATTTAATACTTTCAAACCATCGTCAATCCAAAACAATGCTTTAAAATTTATGCCCTTTTAGTAGTCAAAATGGTCAATTTATATTCAAGAATTAAAGCATTGATGCTCACTGATGCTTCCAAATATAAATACTAAAAAACATTCAAACACTTGCTGGAAGATGTGCTTTGGTGATCTTTCAATATCCCAACACAAAGTACTCGAGCTAGGTTGCATTATTCATTATTCGACAATTCGTTTATTCATGAATAATTACGGAATTTTACGACAAGCCCCTATTATTCGACCAAATTATTCGGTGACACGTCAGCTTATTCGGATACACCCGAATAGTTTTTTGCACAGAAATTCGACCCTTTTCCATCGAAAATATTTCGATCCAAAGCATTTTTGATTGAACGTTTTCGATCGAAAAAGTTTTCGAGCGAAAAATATTCGATCAAATACTGTTTTATAAAATAGTTGAACTACACTCATTTTTTCATAAAAGCTACTATTCTTTACAAACTTAAAGTGTCATAGAGAGAATAAGGTATAAATGTTTTCCATATTAAAGAATTGAAACTATTGTGATTGTTTGACTCATTGATTCTTACTTCACAATAGTATATATATGTGAATTTAAAATCTATTATGATTGATTCTTAATCATTTTTCATAAAAGCTGCTTTGTTCTTTACGAACTTAAAGTGTCGTAGAGAACAAGGTATAATTTTTTTCTATAAATATTAAATAACTTAAACTACTGTGATTTTTCGATTCTTACTTCACAATAGTATGTGTAAATGTATGTGCATATGATTAGGAATTTAAAATCTATTGTGATTGTCTGATACATCATTGATTCTTACTTCATCAAGATATGTGTAAGTGTATGTGCATATGATTAAGAATTTAAAATCTATTGTGATATAGTAAATTTATTATTGAAAGATGTAGCTAGATTATGATTGACTCAATAATGATTTTTACTTCATAATAGTATATGTATGTGTGTGTATGAGTATGTATATGCATATGAGTGTATAATTGTGAAAAATCTATTGTGATTCTCTGACTCAATATTGATTCTTACTTCACAATAGTATGTGTAAGTGTATGTGCATATGATCAGGAATTTAAAATATATTGTGATTGTTGGACTTAATATTGATTTGTATTTCACAATAGTATGTGTAAGTATATGTATGTGTAAATGTATATGTGTGTATGAATGAAAATTAAAATCTATTGTGATTGTTTAACTCAACAATGATGTTTACTTCACAATAGTATGTGTAATTATAATTTGTATATGGGTGTATGATTGAGAATTAAAGTCTATTTTAATTGTTTGACTCAACATTGATTGAAATATCTTGTTTGATATTGATTTATATTGTTTTTTTTGTAGGTATAGTCTTCATAAAGCAATTTGCAAGCACTACGGGAAAGCGAAAAGAATGGTCATATGTGATTGTTCATCAAGAGGGTAAAACAATATCCACAATACAATCCAAATGTTTTGGGCATCGTTATGTAGGAAATGCAATGAGAATAAAAGAGCATCTCTTTAGTATAGGTATTAATGTGGCAGGATGCTCTAATCCAGATAGTGATATATGGGTACATTTTTCAAGTTATGCAAACAAATGTAAATCTCAAGGTATCACATAAAAAAGATTCAAAAGCATGAGTAGTTCACAACACTTTTGAAGTAGCCAAGTGTAGAGCAAGAACGAGTAGATGCGTCGATGATAGTAGAGGATCATCAGGATATTTCTACTCAAGTCTCCCAAACTATTTTTGAGAATAATCAGGATACATGTACTCCATTTTCTCCAACTGCATAAAGAAAGAGTGGAGTTGGTGAATGTAGTAAAAATGCTGGATCTAATACTTTGTCACCATGCTTTGTCCGCAATGAATCAAAAAATACTATACATGTAGCTTTTGAAAAGCAAGATTGTCTCGAGCTTCATCTTAAATGGACTCAAGCATTCTTAGCATGTGGGATTCCTTTCAATGTTATTCGTAATCCTATTTTCAAAGATGCTCTGATGTCAACTGCACGAAAAGGTTTCACCATGCCAGATTATAACAAAATGCGAAGAGAGTATGTAGATAAAGTGAAAAAAAGTACCGAAGCTATTTCAAAGTGAACAGTACTTGATTATGTACCCATGTATGGATGCACAATAGCATTTGTTGGATGGACAAGTTTTCAAATAAAACCATTGATTAATGTCATGGTTATATTTCCAAAAGGAAACATGTTTTTAGAATTTGTTGATACTTCTCTTAAAGAGAAAAGTTCGAATTTTCTTGTAAAGGTATATGAACATGCTATATCGTGTGTGGGTGGTCCGAAGAATGTGACTGCGATAGTGATAGATAATGCCTCTAATTTTTGAAGTGCTGGAATTACAATTCAAAACAAGTATGAAGGCATTACTTGGGTTCCATGTGCAGCTCATACATTATATTTATTATTGAAAGATATAGGTAGATTATCTTTCATTAAACAAACCTTATTAGATGCAATTCATGTGGTCAAATTTATTAGAGAGCATTAGTTTTCATATTCGATCTTTCGATCAAAATCTCCCAATAAAGCACTTCAGATTTTTTGTGCCACACGATTTGCAACTGCTTACATTGTACTCAGTGGATTATTAGAAGTTAAGCCAGCTCTTGTAGAAATGATTGTTGATCGAAGACGGGAAGCATGGCTAGAGAAGTATTCTTCTTATTGAGTTGTAGCATCCAAATGTACGTGTCTAATACAATCACAAAAGTTTTGGCTTAATCTTGAAAAAAATGTTGGTATCACTAAACCTTTTGTAGAACTTTTACGAATTGTTGATACTGATAAATTTGTGATTGGAAAATGGTCGAGATGCATTCCACCAAAAAGTAGCGTATGTAAATCGAGAAGGATCTTTTGGAGATCTATGGCATATTGAAGTGATTCAAAAGCATCCACCTCGTATTTGGTGGAAAGAGTATGGAGGTGAAGTAGTGGAGTTGTAACATATAGCTATGAGAGTGCTTTCAGTAACAGCTTCAAGTGGTAGTTGTGAACGTAATTGGAGTGCCTATGATTTTCTTCAATCAAAACGAAGAAATCGCTTAAGTGTAGCACGTGCTAATAATTTGGTATATGTGTTTTGTAATATGCATTTGTTACATGCTCCAACCAAGATAGATTCTACAGTAGCACAACAAACTTTTGAAGAATTTCAAACTCAGGAAAGTTTAACAAATGATTCATGGAGTGATCATGATTTAGATGTAGATCATAATGATGATTCAGACATGGAAGAAATAGATGACATGGTACCTATCATAGATGATGATATTCAAAATGAAGAAAATGATGTACTCTGAATGATATGATTATATTCAATTGCAAAATCGAATACAAGTCATGTCTTTGATTACAAAAAACGCTTGCCTACTCAGTGTTTTCTTGATTCAATAACTCATCGACATTAAACCGATCAAAAGATGATGATGCCCTTGAGAGTCTTCCATATTTGTTCTCATAAGCATCCACAGAAATTCGTAAATTTTTCACTTGATTTTGTAGATCAACAATCCTCTTTTGTTGATCATCTATTGTTCTTCGTAATGCAGGAATTGTTAATCCGTCATTGTATAATTATGCCCCTTGTGATGACAAATCATGTATAATATTATGTTCTTCAAGTAGCAAAATGTAGGGCCGCTTTCGAGGAAGAGGGCATTCGTTTCCTTGAGTATGAAATTCGGATCAATTTTGAGGACGACCTAAACCGATACCTACATTCTTCGGACGATCATCCCAATCTACATGTCGATGAAGAATATCTTGTACAAAAACCTTTTGAATGAAATATAATGCTATTTGATTATTATTTGGTAATGATCTCTAAACTTGCACAAAGCATCAAAGTAGCATTTTTGCTAATCCTTTATGTTGTAAGTCTGAAAGCTTTAAGGGTGTTATTTCTTTTGCCCTTCTTGTAACCCAAAAGAGAACGTCACGAACAAAATAATTTGGACATAGCTTTTTTACTTCTTTCATTGATAATGCTTCTCGTTCTAATCCCTCTAGCTCTAAATCTTGATGGAATAAAAATGCTAATCTTGATTGTGCAAATTGACCATTTTGCTCAGACAAAATCCTTTGAGATTCAGTATGATCAAGATCAGCATTTGCATCTGGCATTCTTGCCATGTTTTACTTCTGCAAAATAAAAACACGAATTTTATCTTAAGAGTATCCAAATGAATCCACATAATTCAAATGAATCCACAAGATTTAATTCACATATGTTAAATGAATCCACAACATTTAATCCACATAAATTAGATGATACCACAACAATTACTCCACTTAATACAAATGAATACACTTCATTTCATCCACTTAAGTCAAATGTAAACACTTCATTATTCCACATAATTCAAATGAATCCACAAGATTTAATTCACATATGTTAAATGAATCCACAACACTTAATCCACATCCCTCAAATGATAGCACTTCATTTACTCCACATAACTCAAATAAATCCACATTATTTAATCCATATATACACTTTATTTCATCCACTTAACTCAAATGATACCACAACATTTACTCCACTTAATACAAATAATTACACTTCATTTCATCCACTTAACTCAAATGGTACCACAACATTTACTCCACTTAATACAAATGAATCCACAAGATTTAATTAACATTTTTTAAATGAATCCCTAACATTTAATCCACATAACTCAAATGATAGCACTTCATTTACTCCACATAATTCACTTAACTCAAATGTAAACACTTCATTTAATCTAGATAATTCAAATGAATACATAAATGTTGTTCTGGATAACTTCGCAATGAAATCTTTGTAACTAAAAGTGTCCATGGCTATAGTGATTTCATCTTCTCTCATTTGATACATGTACGAGCAAACAAATTCTTCTAAAAATTTTTGCTCCTGCTTGTTTATTTTACCTGCCATATATGCAAAAATAAAAAATAGACTATCAGTAAGTGTATGGATAAATAAATCAATAGTATGTGTGCACAAATGATAGACATATGCATAGTTAAATAAATAGATTTATAATTAAATAGAAAGTGTAATTATAATCTTGAAGTGAATCTATGTAACTATTAGGAATGTAGTAGTCAAAGAATCAGACATTTATAATATTTCATATACATTCGCTATACCACATAACTGTATATAACTATTGTGATAGTAAGAGTCGAGGATCAGACAATTATAATAGTTTCTATACACCTTGTGACCTACACTAAGTATTCTCATCGGAATCTAAGTGACTATTGTGATAGTAAGAGTTAAAAAATCAAACAATCACAATAGTTTCTATACACTCCCTATACTATTGAGAGAGTAGGCATGAAGGTGGCGATTCAAACTAAGTATTCTCATCGGAATTCAAACTAAGTATTCTCATCGGAAACTAAGTGACTATTGTGAGAGTAAGAGTCAAAGAATCAGACAATCACAATGGTCCCTACACACTCCCTATACTATTGAGAGAGTAGGAATCAAGGTGGTGATTCAAACATTCTCTTTACAAAAATTATGGAGGGTAGTCAAATTTCAAAGCTACATTGAGGTGTTTTTTCCGCCCTCTTTTAGTGGAATAAATATTTCTAAAGTAGACATTAAGCTATATTTTATAAAGAAATTAGGTTGGAAACATGAGCTCTTTTAGTGTAGCAAAGCATCATACATCAAGGTGGTCATTGATAAATCAATGAAAATCAAAGGTAAATCTATGAAGAGGTAACATTTATACAACCTAAGGATTCCATGAACATCACAAGGATTTACAAAAGATCAATTGATCTCAAAATGTGAGAGTCAAATGCACATATACAAAAGTTAGAGAAACACAATTTTTAGCCTTGAAATCTTAAATTTAGTAATTACCTTATGGGAAAAGGATTACGGGGGCTAGTGGCTATTACAAAGCAAATGCATTATGTGAATGACTCACAATTAGAACGTTGGATCAATTCTTTCATTGATTGGATAGATTGGGATTCAAGGCTCATATTTATATTGCCCACTACATTCATAATAGCATGATTGGGCCTATACAAGGCTTGGACACATTTAGGAAGGTATAAGAGACCCTCTATATATTGTATTACTCCTCCATTAAGGAAGAAAAATTCAACTTAAGAATGAGGTGAATAATCTCAAGAATTTGATGGGGGAAGTATCTCAACCCCTAAGCAACGACGAAGCACGAATAACCTCCACAGGTATCCTTCTTTGACCTCTGCACACCAAAAGTACTCTTACTCAGCACTTATGCAGAGAACTCCAGTGAGCTTTTGTAAACATGTAGTAGACACCAAGAGCTTTCTAACAAAACAAATTTCACTTCAAATGGATGCTTACACAAAGAGAAACAATGTCTACAACATGAGCTAGTTGAATGCTCACAACTGCCAGTCAAGCAGATACCTCACTTCACTACAGCAAGCTTTTCTCAGAGCGTATACAAAGAATGAATCTCAAACTTGAGTCAACTTTAGAGAACTCTTATAGCTACCCAATAACACCAAAATCATAGAAAATGGATACATAGAGAAGGAGAACCAGCCTTACAACAGAGAGCAAAATATTTCCAACACAGCCTACACACCAAGAGAGATATCAATCACAGAACTTCACTAAAATGAATGTTGCTCCCAGATTACTCAGCGACTGCTCCAGAGAATTTGTGTGAATAAAATAGACTCTAATAGCTATCCAATGAGACACGAATTACATCAAAGGAATACAATATGAGGGAGAACCAATGCTAACAACTTACAGGTAGAGAGTTGCAACACTGCCTACGCACACACATAGATATGCCTACTAAAAGAAAACAAACAAGCAAGCAAGGGGCTAGCTTAAGCAATGGGCTAGCTTAAGCAAGGGGCTTGCTTATCACAACTCCAGCACTTAGTGCTCGCTTTACATGAGTTAAAACTCCAAGAAGATGGCCCAAAAGAAGTCGGGATACATGCTCCTTTTATAGTGAGAAGTGTGCCCCTAAAATCTAGGAACTACCTTTCCAAATCAGCCTCCTAACTTGGAGGACTTAGTTGAGATGACTTGGAGAGTGGTTGAGTGACTTTTCTTGATGGAATCTCGTGGCTTTTGGCTTCCTTTGATTGCTCCACATGTCCATAAAAGATTCCCCATGAATTTTTAGCTTGAAGCTTGACTTTTAACACTCCCCCTCAAGCTTCAATTCTTCGTCCTCATCCAAGCTCCTTCATGTTGATGCATTGCTTGAATTTTGAAATCTTCATCCCATCCAAAGCCTTTGTAAACATGTCGGCAACTTGTTCCTTGGTACCAATATGATGTACTGAAACTTCCTTGGATATCACCTTTTCCCTTATGAAGTGATAGTGCACTTCAATATGCTTGGTTCTAGCATGATAGACAGGATTCGATGCTAGATGAATGCTACTCATGCTGTCACAAAAAATTGGATATGTGTCACCCTGCAAATTAAGCTCCATAAATAACTTCTTAATCCACATTAGCTCACATGTTACTTGAGCCAAAGCTCTATACTCAGCCTCGGTGGAAGATAATGCCACCGTGGGTTGCTTCTTTGAAATCCATGAGATGATCTTGCTACCTAGCATGACTAGGTAACCACTTGTACTTCTTCTATCCTCCTTGGAACCGGCCCAATCCGCATCAGAATAAGCTTTGATCTGCATATCATCATCAAATGAATAGAAAAATCCTTCATTTATAGTGGCCTTGAGATATCGTAACATTCTTCTTGCAGCTTACAAGTGTGTAGTCCTTGGACTATGCATAAATTGTGATAACACTCCAACTCCATATGCTATGTCAGGCCTAGTTATTGTGGCATAATTGAAAGAGCCTACAATAGATCGATACGAAGTTACATCCTCTAATGGCTCTCCATCAATGGAGCTTAGCTTTACATTAACTTCCATGGGATTTGAAATAGGCTTGCAATGTAGCATCCCAAACCTCTCAAGTAGGTCTAGAATATACTTCCTTTGTATGAGCATAATACCTTCTTCTTTGTATACAACTTCAATGTCAAGAAAATACCTAAGATCTCCAAGATCAGATATCCTAAAATCCTTTCCAAGCTTTGCCTTGATCTCCTCAATGCCCTTTGTATCATTACCTATAATGATAAGATCATCTACATACACACACATGTAGACTACAAGTTCTCCTCTTTGTTTGATGAAGAGAGATGGATCCGCCTTGCATTGATTGTAACCACATTTGATCAAATAGTTCATCAATCTTTGGTTCCAAGCCCTTGGAGCTTGCTTTAGGCCATAAAGCGCCTTCTTCAACCTACAAACATGATGTGGAAACTCTTTATGAACAAAACCTAGTGGTTGCTCCATGTATACCTCTTCTTCCAAGTCTCCATTGAGAAAGGCATTCTTGATATCCAATTGGAAAAGCTTCCATCCTTTGCTAGCAGCCATTGCAATGAGTGTCCTAATGGTTCTCATCTTTGCCACGCGGCTGAATGTCTCTTCAAAGTCCACTCCATAAGTTTGTGCAAAACCCTTGGCCACCAATCTTGCTTTGAACCTAGAAATAGATCCATCTGAATTCCTCTTTACTTTATACACCCACTTATTACCTATTACCTTCATGTTCTCCTTCTTGGGCACTAGAGTCCATGTTTGATTTTCCTCAAGTGCGTTGATCTCTTCTTGCATTGCCTCTTTCCATTCGGTGTACCTGTTTGCATCTTCATAGCAATCGGGCTCATGATCTTCTACTACTTTGTTCATATATGCATAATGCGTTGCCATGTATGAATCATAATTAAACCTTTGAGTTGGATACTTAACTCTAGAAGACTTCCTTTCTTCACCTTTTGGAGGAATAAACCTCCTTTGCCTTGGGAACTTGATGTCTTTCTTTGACATGGCTTCTTTCTCCATCATGTGTCCTTCATCATCGTCAACTTCATTACCTTCTTCATCCAACTCCACCAATGTTTCTTTGCCTTTGTTGATTGATTTTGCTTCATAGCTTGATGAATATCTCCCCCTCCATGGTGAGTTCATGCTTGAACTATCTTCATTGATGGAACACCTTGGGCCCCTTAGCTCTAGGTCGATTTGTTCTTCGTCATGTCCATGCTTTTCTTCTTCATAGTCCTGCATACAATCATACTTCTTATACCAAGGGAGTAGCTCATCAAATGCTACATCCCTTGATATCCTCAAGTCCTTTCTATTTGGGTTGAAGCACCTGTAACCTTTATGATCATTTGAATATCCTAGAAACACACATTTTTCTACCTTTGGTTGTAGCTTGTGCCTCAATTCACTTGGCACATGTACATAACAAGTACATCCAAATATCTTCAAGTGGGAAAGATCAGGTTTCTTACCATAATAGGCTTGATATGGTGTCAAGCCATGGATCCCTGAGGTAGGAGCCCTATTCATTAGATACACGGCGGTATTTGCTGCATCACTCCAAAACATGTTAGGTACATTCATCTCATTAAGCATTGCTCTAGCGATCTCGGCAATGTATCTATTCTTTCTCTCTGCTACTCCATTTTTTTGGGGTGTGTACCTGCATGTTACTTGCCTCTTGATGCCTTGATCCATCAAAAAATCAGAAAACTCATTGGAGAAATATTCTCCCCCTCCATCGGACCTTAGCTTCTTGATATATGTACCTGTTTCCTTCTCTACCATTGCCTTGAATGCTTTGAAACATGTAAACACATCTTATTTGTTTTTTATGAAATAAACCCAAACCATCCTTGTGCAATCATCTATAAAAGTGACAAAGTACTTGTTACCTCCAAAGGATTGCTCTTTGGTTGGCCCCCACACATCTGTATGTATCAACTCCAATGGATGTTGGCTTATGTAGCCACTCTCCTTGGATGGAAGTCTCGCTTGCTTCCCTAGTTGACAAGATTCACATAAATGCTTCATACCTTGTCCTTGGAAGTTGGGAAGACCTTCAACCAGCCTCTTGAATTGCATTTCCTTCATTCTTTGTATGTTGATGTGACCTATCATCTTGTGCCACAAGTCCAACTCCGAAATCCTCTTGTTTCCATATGTGAAGTAGACATGTTGAGTGGAATGAGAATTTACCCCCAAAGTGAAGAGTCTCCCTTGCTTCTTTCCTCTTGCTATGACCTTGTAACCTTGCTTAGGGTTCTCCACAAAGCATCCACCTTTGTTGAACCTTACTTGATAGCCTCTTTCAACCATTTGCCCAATGGACACCAAGTTCTTTGTGATAGTAGGTACATGCAAGACATCCTTGAGACATCTTCCTTCCTCTTTGTCATCCAAAGCTACATCTCCAACATGGGAGATCTCATGGGCTGTATCATCACCTGTTTCTACATGTCCTTTACCTTTGGTAACATGTAGATTAGTAAACCAAGAAGCATTGCAACTCATATGGTTGCTACATCCACTATCAATATACCAAGTGTTATCTACTTTGCTTGAATTCCCATTCATGTGCATCATCAAGAGATTGTCATTTTCTGAACTTGTAGAAGCATAATTACCTTGGCCTTTGTATGAAGAACCTTGATTATAGCTCCTTTGGTTTCCTCCTTGGTAGCAATCTCTAGCATAGTGGCCAAACTTGCCACATATGTAACATCCTTCGCCATCTTGATTCCTATTTTGTTGATGTCGTCCTCCTCTTCCTCTTGTTCTTCCTCTCCCTCTTTGTGATGAGGTGCCGTGGTCATGTCCTTGATTGCTTGAGTGGCCTTGCCTTCCTCCAAACCTTCCTTTGCCCCTTCCTTGTCCTCGTCTTCCTTTGCCCCTTTGATTACCTGCATAGAAAACTTCTGCATCCTTGCTTTTAGTTGAACTTCCACCTATGTTCATTTCTTCAGTGACCATGAGAGCAACCAATTGCTCAAAATCGGGAAGATTATCCCTTACATAAACTAAAGTGGTAAAGGGTTTCCACTTCTCATCATCTCTCAAACCATTGAGAGTATAAGCCACAAGATCGTCATTGTCTACGTGGCTTCCAATGGATCCCAATGCATCTGATAACTCCTTGACCTTAAGTATGTAGTCATTTATGCTACTCCCTGAGCTCTTCCTAAGGTTGTTGAGCTCATTCTTGAGTTGGATCTTCCTTTCTTTGGTGCTTGTTGAATAAAGCCTTTCAAGTGTCTCCCATACCTTCATGCTTGAATCCAAGTCTTGGATATGGCCGATCATGCTATTTCTAATGTGTTGGGAAAGAATAAAGATAACCCTCTTGTCTCTTTCATTCCATTCCCTAAAGGCCCTTCTCTAGTCATTGGTTGGATTCTCATCCAACCTAGGTCTTGGTTCACTTCCATTAATCAACCCCCAAAGGCCCTTGCCCATAAGATAGTTGGAGACCCTAAATCTCCATGGTTGATAGTTCCCTTTGTCTAGCTTTTCAATTTGAGTGTTGAAGTCTCCCATATCTAGTCTTTGATACTTGACCTAGCCCTTGGCTAATGCTCCAATGTGTGTAAAATGAAAATGAGGCTCTGAGGTTACCTCAATCCAAAGCTTTCATTAGATGGACACCTTGTGCTCTTGAAACTTTGAGTAGAATAGCTCCCCCTTGATGTGAGCTACCTCCAAGAAGCCTTTGTTGATGCAAATCTTCAACCACCAACTCCAAGAGGTCTTCTTGCTTGTATGTGCTGTCTCGAAGATGCCCAAATGATCTGATACCACTGATGGGGGAAGTATCTCAACCCCTAAGCAACGACGAAGCGCGAATGACATCCACAAGTATCCTTCTTTGACCTCTGCACACCAAAAGTGCTCTTACTCAGAGCTTATGCAGAGAACTCTAGTGAACTTCTGTAGACCTGTAGTAGACACCACGAGCTTTCGAACAAAATAAATTTCACTTCACATGGATGCTTACAAAAAGAGAAACAATGTCTACAACATGAGCTAGTTGAATGCTCACAACTGCCAGTCAAGGAGATACCTCACTTCCCTCCAGCAAGCTTTTCTCAGAGAGTATACAGATAATGAATCTCAAACTTGGGTCAACTTTAGAGCACTCTAATAGCTACCCAATGACATCACAATCATAGCAAATGGATACATAGAGAAGGAGAACCAGCCCTTACAACAGGGAGAAAAATATTTCCAACAGAGCCTACACACCAAGAGAGATATCAATCACACAACTTCACTAAAATGAATTTTTCTCCCAGATTACTGAGAGACTGCTTTAGAGACTTTGTGAGCATAAAATAGACTCTAATAGCTATCCAATGAGACAAGAATTACATCAAATGGATACAATATGAGGGAGAACCAATGCTAACAACTCAAGGGTAGAGAGTTGCAACACTGCCTGCGCACACACATAGATATGCCTACTAAAAGAAAACAAACAAGCAAGCAAGGGGCTTGCTTATCACAACTCCAGCACTTAGTGCTCACTTTACATGAGTTAAAACTCCAGCACTTAGTGCTCACTTTACATGAGTTAAAACTCCAAGAAGATGGCCCAAAAGAAGTCGGGATACATGCTCCTTTTATAGTGAGAAGTGTGCCCCTAAAATCTAGGAACTACCTTTCCAAATCAGCCTCCTAACTTGGAGAACTTAGTTGAGATGACTTGGGGAGTGGTTGAGTGACTTTTCTTGATGGAATCTCGTGGCTTTTGGCTTCCTTTTATTGCTCCACACGTCCATAAAAGATTCCCCACAAATTTGTAGCTTCAAGCTTGACTTTTAACAGAAGCCCCCTAATATAAATAGAAATGAATACATATTGAAGGTAAAAGAATTTATGGATTGGCTAGGCTCAATTGCGAGTCCTCTGGAGGATGATGATCTTTTAGCTCGAAATCTTAATGGCTTGAAAGGTAATGCGAGATGCCAAGAACTCCAAACAATAATATATGTGAGTTGTTCCTTGTTGGAATTCGATAAATTAGCCACACTAATGTTGAATGAGGAGATGAACCAAGGAAAATATCAATCAAAGGGCAAGCAAGCCGATGTTTTTTTCATATGCAAGAAAATCCAAAGTAAAAGTAGATGGATAGAATGCTCAAGGAAGAAGAAGAGGAAGATCAAAGAGATCCACAACGTTTCAAAAAAACTCCAATCAAATATTTGGAAGAATAGGACAATAAGGGAAGAGAAGAGTACAAGGAAGAACTCACGAAGGAGATACATCATGTGGAAAGAGCTCTAACATAACAAGCCAGACCTTTTTTACAAACATTTGTAGGCCAAAAATAATCAAAGGGAAATCAACAATATAGAACAAATCAAGATAACTATCATAGTACCACAAACACTATAGAAAATGATAATCTACTTATGATGTATGGTTTAAATACAAAGGCTAGCATAGATCATACTTGGTACATTGGTAGTGGTTCTAGATACCACATGAGTTGTAGTAGATACATATTCTTCAATTTGCATTCAACTACCATTCAAAGACATATAGAGACGGCAAGGGATTATACATGTGAAAAAGGTCTACTGGATGGATCTTAGAATCTCAATGTTTCTAAGAATGTGTTGCATGTGCCAACTATGAATAAGAACCTAATTTCACTTCGATAGTTCGCAAAATGATGTTACAAAGTGAGATTTATTGAGAAGGATTTTTCCTTTGAAGACTCCATGAAAAATTCAAAGCTCATTGCAAGAGGAAGAAATCAGCAAAGGCTCTTCATCATGAGTTAAAACCATAAAACCTTTAGAGTATTGGTAGTAGAAAGATTGAAAATATTGATTTTTAGCATAAAATAATTGGCCACATCAACATAAAAAGTATGAAGTGATGAAAAAAAAGCTTGGTGAGTGGTCCACGATGTTTTCCGTCTCAAAATATGCAACATTTATGCCATGCTTGTCAATAAGGGAAGCAAACTTGATTACCATTCGCAACCATCCATTGGACGGAATAGGCATTTTGTGACTTCTATAGATGATTACTCGAGATATTTATGGCTTTAGTTTACTAAGGAAAACTCAAAAGTGCATTATCACTTCAAAAGATTCAACTCCCAAGTGAAGAAGGAGACGAAAGCATATATCTAGACCCTTTTATTATATGGATGTAGAAAATATTTTTCTAATGATTTCTTTTTGAGTAAATGTATGAGAATGGAATTAATAAATAGTTCAATTAAACCCACGCACCCCAAGAAAACGATTTAGCAAAAAGATAGATATAGAGAGAAAGTATCTAGGGCAATGCTAAATGCAATGAATGTTTCAGGGTTCTTGTTGGATCGATGCAACTAGTACAAATATCTACGTATGAATGGATGTAAAACATCGTCAGTGCATAGGATAATACCATACGAAGCATGATTTGGTAGAAACCTAAACCATCATACCTTAAAGTACTAGTATGTGTGTGCTATGTACACATAGAAGATTGAGTCATAAGTTTTGATTCCAAGGTAGATATATATGTTTCTTGGATGTTTATAAAAAAAAATAGGAACTTAGGTATTAAAATTCTAGCACTTATGGATATGGCCTTGAATTAAGGTGAAGAAGGGGGAAATCAAAGAATAGAGGTTTACTAGCGTCTAAAGAAAAGAGAAGAAGGTTCCATCACCTAGTTCTAAGGTAAGAATATCAACTAGAACCAATTATTTTGTTTAGAGGTTGACCTATGACTCACTTATAACTAAGTAATACGCATACATAAATCTATTAATTGCATGTCAAGTACTAAACTATTTCGAGGAATAAACTAAACACAACATTGCAATAAAGAGATTACTAAGATACCCAAAGGCATCACCAAGTGAAGGATATATGATAACCATATGATGATGTAGGTTGAATCATTTTATGTTCTTGGTTGACCAAGCACCAAGGATGATAGGAAAAGGGCTTGTGGATATGCAATCATTTTAGGGAAGAGGACAATGCCATGGATGTTTGAGTAACAACCTATAGTACCTCTCTCCTAGATAAAATATGTCCCTATTTTTTGTGGTCACCTAAGTTCCAAATATCTTACACAAAATCCAATGTTTCGCACTACAACATATGAGGGGCATACCGACGCTGCATATACCGATGGTCACAGTCGCCGTCGGTATGGGCCTCGGAAAATGTGACTTGGAGATACCGACGGTCAAGTGACCATCGGTATGACCGTTTTAAACGGATCATCAGTGTGGCCCGCACCCGCCGGTATGTGCGTCGGTATATGCGTCGGTATAGGCATCGGTATGAGCGTCGGTATAAGCATCGGTAATTTGGTGGGAATTATCGACGTGTATACCGATGCCCATACGAGCGCCCATACCGGCGGCGAGTTTTAAACATACTGCGAACTCGAGAGCAAAACTTCACATTGTCTTGTGCACACACACACACACAGATCTCTCTCTCTCTACACACACACACTCTCTCTCGGCTTAGATCTCACATCTTGGTAAGTGCTGCGCATACTATTAGCATTTGTGTTTCTCTATGCTTTAGGTTTTATAATTTCTCTTTTCTTCCATTTTGCAGAAGTTCTTTGGCGTCATTTGTTTGGAATTGGACGATAGATGGCATACATTACGCTTTGACGACAACGATCCAAAAGAGAGGGATACTTGTAAGTGATTGTTTTATTCTCTATTGATAGAGAGAGAAGGAGAGAGAGAAAGAGAGAGAGAGAGAGAGAGAGAGAGAGAGAGAGAGAGAGAGAGAGAGAGAGAGAGAGAGAAAGAGAGAGAGAGAGAAAGAGAGAGATAGAGAGAGAAAGAGAAAGAGAGAGAAGAGAGAGTGAGAGATAAAGAATAATGAAAGAATGGAAGATAGAGATCAGAAAATAGAGCATACATACACACACACATACACACACATTTACACACATACATGTACACACATGCATACATACACACATACATGTACACACATGCATACATACACACATACATGTACACACATGGATGCTTACATACACACACCTATACACACATGCATGCTTACATACACACACACACATATACACACATGCATGCATACACACACATATAAATTTACACACATGCATACATACACACACATGCATACACACATACATACACACACATATATACACATATGCATACATACACATACACACACACATATACACACATACATACACACACACACATATATACACACATATATACACACATATACATACATGCATGCATACATACACACACATATACACACATGCATGCATACACACATATACACATATACACATATACACACATGCATATATACACACACATGCATACACACATACATACACACACATATATACACATATACATACACACACACATATATACACACACACATATATACACACATATACATACATGCATGCATACATACACACACATATACACACATGCATGCATACACACATGCATGCATACACACATTTACACATATACACACATGCATACATACACACACATGCATACACACATATATACACACACATATATACACATATACATACATACACACATACATACACATACATATATACACATATACATACATACATGCATGCATACATACACACACATATACACACATGCATACATACACACACATGCATACACACATACATACACACACACATGCATGCATACACACATATACACATATACACACATGCATACATACACACACATGCATACACACATACATACACACACATATATACACATATACATACATACACACACACATATACACACATACATATATACACACATATACATTCACACACACACATATACACACATGCATGTATACATACACACACATACACATACACACACATACACATACACACACATACACATACACACACATGTATACACATGAATACACATACACACACATGCATGCATACATACACACGTATACACACATGCACACACATGCATGCCTCCATACACACACATACACATACACACACATGTATACACATGCATACATTTCACACGCACACATGTACACATGCATACATACACACACATGCACACATACACACATATAATCCTATTTTTATTTTGAAGTTTTTTTTTACATCAAATATATAAAAATAGGATTAGGGTTTTTACGCTATTTACACATACATACACATATATAATATATATATACATGTATATACACATGTATACAAAAATATACATATTTTAGGTCTAGATATTTAAGATTAGGTTTTTAGGGTTTAGGCATACATATCACTCAATTATATTTATATTAAAAAAAATATAGAGAAAAATAAGAAAAAAAAATCTGAATATATAAATAAATATATATATATATATAAAATATCATTAGGGTTTTAGGATTAGGAGTTTAGATTCTGATAGGTGTTTAAGTATTTAGGTTTTAGTATTTCAGATTTAAGTCTAAGTCTTTCTGATTAGGGTTTTAGGGTTTTAATACATAGATAACATATATACACAAACACACATATACATATAATACATACATACATGTAGATACACATGCATACAAAAATATACATATTTTAGATTTAAATCTTTAAGATTAGGGTTTAAGGGTTTTAACACCTACATAACATATATGCACACACATACACATGCACATATAATACATATATACATGTATATACACATATATAGAGAATTAGATCTTTAAGATTAGGGTTTTAGGGTTTAGACATACATATCACTCAATTATATTTATATTAAGAAAAAATATAGAGAAAAATAAGAAAAAAAATATGAATATACAAATAAATATATATATAAAATATGATTAGGGTTTTAGGATTAGGGGTTTAGATTTTGATAGGTGTTTAAGTATTTAGATTTTAGTATTTCATATTTAAGTCTAAATCTTTAAAATTAGGGTTTTAGGGTTTTAACACCTACATAACATATATACACACATACACATATACATATATTACATACGTACATGTAGATACACATGCATACAAAAATATACATATTTTAGATTTAAATCTTTAAGATTAGGGTTTTAGGGTTTTAACACCTACATAACATATATGCACACATACACATGCATATATAATACATATATACATGTATATACACATGTATACAGAAATATACATATTTTAGGTCTAGATCTTTAATATTAGGGTTTTAGGGTTTAGACATACATATCACTCAATTATATTTATATTAAGGAAAAATATAGAGAAAAATAAGAAAAAAAATCTGAATATATAAATAAATATATATATATATAAAATATGATTAGGGTTTTAGGATTAGGGGTCTAGATTTTTATTGGTGGTTAAGTATTTAGGTTTTAGTATTTCAGATTTAAGTCTAAATCTTTAAAATTAGGGTTTTAGGGTTTTAACACCTACATAACATATATACACACATACACATATACATATAATACATACATACATGTAGATACACATGCATACAAAAATATACATATTTTAGATTTAAATCTTTAAGATTAGGGTTTTAGGGTTTTAACACCTACATAACATATATGCACACATACACATGCACATATAATACATATATACATGTATATACACATGTATAGAGAAATATACATATTTTAGGTCTAGATCTTTAAGATTAGGGTTTTAGGGTTTAGACATACATATCACTCAATTATATTTATATTAAGGAAAAATATAGAGAAAAATAAGAAAAAAAATCTGAATATATAAATAAATATATATATATATATAAAATATGATTAGGGTTTTAGGATTAGGGGTTTAGATTTTTATTGGTGGTTAAGTATTTAGGTTTTAGTATTTCAGATTTAAGTCTAAATCTTTAAAATTAGGGTTTTAGGGTTTTAACACCTACATAACATATATACACACATACACATACACATATAATACATATATACATGTAGATACACATGCATACAAAAATATACATATTTTAGATCTAGAATTTTAAGATTAGGGTTTTAATTAAATATATATAATTAAATATATAGAATTAAATATATAAAAATAGGATTACATACGAAACAAATCTGAATATATAAATAAATAAAAATATAAAATAAGATAATTATATACATAAATAAATATAAAAAGAACTAGTGTTTTAAAAAATTTAATTAAATATTTATAATTAAATATATAAAAATAGGATTAATGAAGGAAAAAATCTGAATATATAAATAATATATATATATATATAAGGTAGGATAATTATATAGATAATAAAATATGATAAGAACTAGTATTTTAAATAAATAAATGAAATATATATGATTAAATATATAAAAATAGGTTTAAATTTAATCATTTTAAATAGAGTGAATATATATACAATACACAAACACACATACTTATACACCTATCTATATGCATATATATATACATATACACATATATATACACATGCATATATATATATATATATATATATATATATATATATATATATATATATATATATATATATATATATATATATATATATATATATATATATATATATATATATATATATATATATATATATATATATGTGTGTGTGTGTGTGTGTGTGTTTTAGGTCTAGGTCATTTGGATTAGGGTTTTAGGGTTTTAACACCTACATAACATATATACACACATACACATACACATATAATAAATATACACATGTATATACACATGTGTATAGAAATATACATAATTTAGGACTAGATCTTTAAAATTAAGGTTTTAGGGTTTAGGCATACATATAACTCAATTAAGAAGAAAAAAAAATCTGAATATATAGATAAAATAGGATAACTATATAGATTAGGGTTTTCAAATTAGGGTTTTAAGTTTTTTTAGGTATTTAAGTATTTAGGTTTAGTATTTCAGATTTAAGTCTTTAAGAGTTAGATTTTTAGGTTTAATAAAAAAACAAATGTTCTAAAATGTCCATATTGTAGCAGATAGCTTCTTTGGATCGTGAAGAGAGAATGGCATGTCCTTGCACACAGTGCAAGTATCAAATTTATCGGAAACGACGGATTTGTACTGCACATGTTAGAGAGCATGGATCCTTTGGTAGGAGTCGACTGGAAACCTACGTTATCATTCGCATGGTCCCCGAGGTGAGCAGATGGACCCAAACGACATTGCACTGGTAACCTCTCGTGGACAAAAGAGAGCAAAAAAGGACTTAGACATACAAGCAAGCACTAATAATATTACACAAAATGAACATATGGAAGAGATGCTTGAAGCATTTTATGAGATGGACGAAGATCATGATGGTGAAGAAGGTGTCGAGATGGACACAACAGAAGTTCCACGATTAGAAGTCGATGAAGAATATGAAAACATGTGAAGATTAGCTCGTTTACCGCTTTACAATGGAGCAAAGATATCTGTACTACGTGCTTCACTCGCGATGCTCAATCTGCAATCCATTTATGGATGGTCAGATAGTAGTGTCACTGAATTGTTCAGGTACGTGGAGAACAAATTGGCTTTCATTGTTGTATCACAATAACTTCATTTACTAATATCCTTTTAATTGCTTATTGCAGGCTTCTTAAAGATCATTTTTTGCCAGAGGGCAATGACATGCCTCCAACACGTGGAGATGCGAAAAAACTTTTACAGTCCATTGGAATGGATTATACTAAAATTCATGCTTGTCCGAATGATTGCATTCTCTTTCGGAATGAGTATGAGCATCTCCACGTATGTCCAAAGTGTGGAGCAAATAGATTTAGAGAAGACGTTGTAGGTGAAGCAATCCCCGCAAAGGTTCTTCGCCACTTTCCTATCATTCCACGAATTAAGAACATGTTTAGATGCAAATCTATAGCTGAGTTAATGTCATGGCATACAAAGAGTAGGTCTACAGATAATGTAATGCGAGTGCCAGCTGACTCTGATGCTTGGAAGCACATAGATAGTAAGTGGCCAGAGTTTGCTAGTGAGCCTCGGTCCATACGTCTAGGCCTAGCTATGGATGGAGTGAATCCATTTGGATTACGCAGTTCTTCATGGAGCACATGGCCTGTATGTTTGGTCAATTATAATATCTCACCATGGTTGGCCACAAAGAAAGGTCATTTATTATTAGCTCTTATTGTACCAGGTAAGTATAAGGTAAAAAACATGGATGTATATCTTGCACCACTTGTGGAAGAACTGCGCATTTTATGGGATGGGATTACTGTGCGTGAAATGTCTCAACCTATAAGAAGACGAGACGTGCGAGTGCAAGGCATACTTATGTGGACAATGCATGATTGGCCTGGTTATGGTGAATGTTCAGGTTTATCGATTTTGGGTTACCATGCTTGTCCTTTATGCGGACCACGACTTGAAGCACGCTATTCCAAAGCACTACGTAAAACTGTCTATGAAGGACATCATAGATATTTGCCTGATGGACATGCTTTACGTGAAGGACAAATTGGTCGACAAGCGCAATACCAAATAAAAGCTAGCGATTGGAAACAACTGTGGGATTCAGAAAATCCAGTTGCTGGCATGAAACGGTTGTCCATTTTTCATGAACTCCCTTATTGGAGTGAATTGGTGATCAATCATTTGGTAGACCCGATGCATATTTTTAAGAGTGTGGGAGAGATGCTTTGGAAAATTTTGATCACAAAGAAAGAAAGCAAAGCACAAAGGGAGGACTTAGAACAGCGAGGTCGTATGCGAGAGTTGTGGGCAATTACTAAGCCCAACGGAACAATATCGTTACCAAGAGCTCCTTGGGTGCTTCGCAGGATGGAAGAGCAACAAGTGAAGAAAACAATTTCAGAGTTCCGTACACCTACTGGATGCATGAGCTGTCTAAAGACTGCTTTCACACGAAACGACGATCTTGCAGGACTCAAGTCTCATGATTGGCACAAGTTTTTACAATTTGTGCTCCCTGTAGCCTAAAATATTGTCTTTCAAAGGATGTACGAAAAACCATTTATAAAATTAGTTCTTTAGTACGGTGGATATCTTCTAAAGAGATAAATAGAGATAGCATAGAGAGTGCGAAACTCAATGCTATCGAGGCTGTTTGTATGGTAGAGAAATACTTTCCCACAAGTATTCTCACTATTCAACTTCATTTACTGGTTCATGTAGTAGATGAAGTTGCAATAGCAGGAACTGTCCATAGTCGATGGATGTTCTTCTTAGAGCGCTTTATGAAGACATTAAAAGGGCTTGTTCGACAGAGAGCACGTCCAGAGGGTAGCATGGTAGAGGGATGGCTTGTACAAGAATCTCTTGTATTCATAACTGAGTTTCTACGTATATCGGATCCCGAAATGCCTCGCTTATGGAGCGATGATGAAGATGTTCGTCTCGTAGGCGATGAACCACAAGGTAAAGGATTGCAAAGAGAAATGGATGCAGCTTTCAGAGAGAAGGCAATGCAGTTTTGCATAGTTAACTCTAAGCCTATGCAAAAGTGGTTAGAAAGGTATGAACTTGCCAAGGAAACTAACGCAAGGAAAGGGCTCAGTTTTGAAGAAATCGTTCCACTCGATTTTTGCCTCTTCCAGAAAATCTTCGACCTCTCCCACCTTTTCCAATGAGAAGATGGCTAGATACAGTGGTTTCACAAGCAAAGGCAGGAGGTGAAGATATCTCTGAAGAAGAAGAAGAACTCGCAAAAGGATGTGATTGGGAGTACATTAAATACGGTGCACTATGGTCTCATGGGTGACACTTTTGAATCGCACGAATCGATCAAAATAGGTCTACTTTTGATAGTGGAGTGATGGTGAATTTTTTGCAAAAAAGCAGAGCGAGTGCAAGAGATGATAATGCTCTAGAAGGCGAGTTAGATTATTGTGGTGTGATTCAAGACATCTTGAAACTATCTTTCAGAAAGTTTGATTACTTTGTGTTTGATGTGAAATGGTTCAAAGTAGTCAGCTCTGGAAGAAACGCAACAGTGAGACGGGATAAGAGCGGTTTGCTTCAAATCGACTCCACAAGATAATGGACAGATGAAAGGGATACATTTGTACTTCCCGAACACTGTGAGCAAATTGTTTTTATACCAAACTCAAAAGACCCAGAGTGTCTATTTGTTTTACAGGTCGCTCCACGTAGTAGATAAATTTTTGAAAACATAGATGTAGAAGAGAGTCCATCTCTAGTGGACTCAGAGATTCATTCGATAGTCGAGGAGGAAGAGATCATTGTTCGAGAAGAAGAGGTCATTGAAGAAGAGTTCATTGTTCCAAAAGACGAAGCAATAGACGATGATTAGGAGGAAACCAGCATAGCAAGCGATTTAGAAGCCATCCATATAGAGATGGATATTCTCCGTGCCTCGGATCTTCAAGAGGATGCTAGAATAGAGGACTTTTGAATAAAACACTTGTATGTACTAATTTTTGTTATTTTTTTTATTCTTTATATTACTTTTCTTATCGCATGCTAATTATTTGAGTTCTTTTATTACAGAGCACGATGGGAGACAATCCTCCAATCACTCCACATTCCATGACAGAGGAGCAGTTTTTGGAGTTCATCTCTCAAGTTCCTCCTACGTATATGGCCGCTGCATCACAGTATTGGATCGCTCGTGGTAGCACTCCTCCCGGCCTCACTCCTGGCGGCCTTACTCCTGCCGGCCTCACTCCCGCTGGCCTCACTCCCGCCGGTGTCACTCCCGCCGGTGTCACTCCTGCCGGTGTCACTCCTGGGGGTGGTGCTACTTCGGTAGGAGGTATGTCTCCTAGCTTTGTGACTCCACCACGACCATCTTTGCAGCCATCTCCTACTGGGTCTACTAGTAGACATGTGCGTTCGACACCTCAACGCGATACAGGTTCTGGCCCGTCTCGTAGATCGAGGTCATGCTCTGGAGCAGGAGGTTCTAGGAGTGGATCTACAGGTAGGTTTGGAGGCGGAGAAGGCAGTTGTTGTGGAGGCAGTGCGACGGACGTTGTGTCACCCGCTTTTACTCCTAGGACGAGTACCTCAGATGTAGGTACGCCACGCAGTACACCACATGGAACACCACGTACACCTTAGGGTGCTCATGACCATGAAGACTCCAAGGTGTATAGTATGCGAGATGGAGCTCCGGTGATGGATGCGGCTAGTAAAGCAATGCATGCATGCATACGATAGCGTTGCTCCATCCAGTTTGGACACTCCATCATGCTGAAATGGAGTGAACAGGATAAAGATCGGAAGAATTATATCACACAGACAATTTACCAGCAGTTCTGACCAATCGATGGATAGTCTATTGTCAGTTCAGAGTGGATTCTGCACACTGCACATGAGGTCATGTCCCATCGACGATCCGAGGCACGTGATGCATTCAGAGAAGGCTTACCAAAGCCTATATGGTTAGATGCTGAGGAGTGGGACATGATTCGTGACCAGCAGCAGTAGACTCCTGAGCGATATCGCCAGTAGCGAAATGCCACAGCCACACGTTTAGATATGATTGGACCATCATATTTGGGCAGCAGCGAATATGACACGATGCGTCATGAGTTTGTAAGTACCATTTCATTTATTGAATTTATTTGTGTTAAATTTCTCATCTATGTTTCTCTAATCTTTTTATATTTGTTTCAGGAGCTGGCAATGGGTCGTCCTCCAACACGAACAGAGGAGTTTTACGGATATAGTCATGGGTTGACTGCACTATTGTAGGACTTGGAGGGACGCGGTACGGTAGTTTCATGGGAGCATTTGTGATAAGGTAGTTAATTTATAAACTTGGTTTTTACTTGTTGTTTGTAATTTTCATGTGGATTTATCTCATTCCATTAATGTTCTTTGTTGCAAGACTGTTGATATGGAACATTCTTTGCATGTGTATGGTAGTGGAAGACCAATATTTTGTATTTGATTTTCATATGGCAATACATTGCTTTGCCACATTTTGTAAAAGCGTCATATATGACAGTGGTTTGCCACACTCTTGTACATGCTTCATTATTGAAATATATAACTTCTTTTGTATATGGTTCATAGTTCATTCTGATTATCTCTTTTGTGTCCAATAATACTTTGTTTCATGAAATCCTATTTCGGTTGTCATTAGAGTACACATCACATGTACTCGGTTTTTTTTGGGCAGAGTGTATTGTCTTTTGTTAAGCAACATCATGGTAATGTTGTTGTAGCAAAAGACAAAACACTCTGCCTAAAAAAAATTTTGCAGGTATGGTCGTCGGTATACGCGACGGTACTCCCATAAGTGTCATCGGAATAACCGTCGGTACACCTAGCAGGCGACGGTATAGGCGACGGTACTTCCAGCAGAAGCCTCGGTATGAACGTCGGTATTATCGGCACATATACCGACGCTTATACCGACGCATATACTGACGCATATACCGATGCATATACCGACGCATATACCAACGCATATATCGACTCTTTGGTACGGATGCACAAACCGACCTTTACACCGGTGTCGCAACAAATTAAGTTGCGTTCATTTTCCTCGGTAAAAACCTCGGTATACCATCGATCTGTTGTAGTGTCGTGCACGATCCACATAGGTTTTTATTATCACTTTACTAAAGAAAACATTATGTCAAACAATTTCAAGGTACAAAATGTGAGTATGAAAGAATACTATGCTGACATTTTTAACAAAGCATTTGTTGAAATAAAGATTTAAGGATTCAAGACATGCATTGAAATGAATGTCCTAGGTTAGGATTAGAGAGTGTTGAAAATCAAATCTTATCTTTGAGAAAGGTTTTGATTATAAGTTTTAAGATTTGAATAATCAGTTGAAAGGTTATAAATATGTGAAGTTAGCTTGGAAGTTCCATCAAAAAATAAAATTACCACCTACATTTGATTCCACCGAAAAGTGTACCTACATTGAATCGTGGATGGTTTCCTAGATTGTTGGAAAAATAGATTTCCAACTAAAAACTTCAAAAGTCTTGTGTGTGATTCCATGAATATAAGAAGTGTGTATATCTTACAAATAGATTTCAATCAACTCTAATAAGTAGGCCCCCAACTTAAGCACACCTTGTTCCTGTGGATAAATTGACTCCAATGTGTGCAATAGAAGTTAGTAAAAAGCCTCTAGAATATATCGTTGCACACACCTTCTTACTAAAAACTGATTCCACCACAACACACGTGCCCAATGAGTCTCATATTTTTTCCACGTAAAGTAGAAAATATCGTTTTTTCTAGCAACCTATAGATCATGCCAATTACAGTTCAAATGCTTATGCCTACAAATAGGATAACTTTCAACTCAAGTCAAGTAGAAAATAGAGGTTCATAAGAATTGGATCTAGCACCTACTAAAGAAGAATGTAGAAAAGATATTTAAGACAAAAAGATACATGAGATAAGCTTTTTGATAAGATAGGATAAGCATTAATTTGATACACACACATAGAGAAATTGCTTCTACAAGATGACTATGTATAGAAAGATGTACTACTAGAATACCATTGTGCCTTGTACACTATTCAAGGCAGTTTCAATGTGCTTTTGGTACAACGGTGCCCGGGCTTTGTCTCTACAATATTTTTGTGTGATGTCCCCAAACAATCACGGCCAAACGCCTTCTAATAAGGAGAGAGTTGCACAAGCTCTTGCGTTTTTTTGTCCTCAAGCTCTTGACTCGTTTTTTAACTCTTATCCAACCCATATGCATACCAACCCATATGCATAGAAGCTTGCATGTCTATTTTGAACGTTCTCCCTCAACTGTATAAGCATAGTGTCTATACCTCAAAGAATTAACCATTATCTGAACTTACAAAGCTTTGAAGCGTCCAAGCTTTTGGTAAACATGTATGAAACTATTACCATTAGTGTCCATATGAAAGGTCAAATGGCTTACATAAACTTTTGTATATCTTATTTACTAAATATATATGGTTGGCGTTTCAGCCATAGATTGAGAGTTTGAACACATTTTGTAAAGCTTAGAAAATTTCTGTTCGAGGTCTTTGTATATTGTGTAGTTTATGTGTATTCTATAGGTATGTATAGAGTACCATGTGCATCATCCTAGAGCTCAATTCTCTAATGTGATGGCATAACCACGAATCTCATGCAAAAGGGGATCCACCGTGGTACATCACCATTTCACTACTTCATTGGTATCAGAGCAATTCATAGCAAAAGATTTTCATTGTTGTGCTAGTAGAGCAAGCATGACCATTCCTAGCACTTTGTGGCTTGTGGTGGCTTCCTCCTAAGCTTACAAGCAAGGTGGCCACCAAGGCATAGACCTTAGCATACCTTGTGATTGGAATCACCATTGAATTTTTGGATGCATGCAAGGAAGGACTTCAACAATCAAGGAAGACAATAGCACTTCTCGAGAGGTCATGTGTTTTAGTAGTGTTTCCCTATTACTTACTTGGCAAGTTTCACTACCACTAGGCCCTAGTTGTGTGGTGGTTGTAGGAGAAAAGATACTTTAGGTTGATGATATTTTGGAGCCTTCAAAGTGTCTTCGTAATCTCCCTACAATATTGTTTTGAGAGCTTTTTTGAGTGCTAAATTTATGCAAAACTAGAACTTGATTTTGCAATTTTGTGATAATTTTGAATACACTGGTGGAAAGATTGGTCCAAGGATCAATCTTAACACTAGATGCACTTGATATTGTGTCTCCTTGCCAGCATATGTTCAACTTTATCACTAAATTTTCAACTGTAGAGTCCTCTTACAAGTTTCTTGAAAGGTTTTGAGTTATAGTGGGTATAACTATCACAAGTTTATGTAGGGCTTTTGCGTCAAAGTAATAGAGTTGATAGACACTCGCAAGCTTTTTTAGTGTCTATATTTTAAATTTAGCATTTTCGTGCCATGTTCCATTTTACTACATATACTAAGCAGATACACACCATGTACACTTTTATTACAGATACTAAGTTACAGATACACACCATGTATACGTCTATGGATACCCCTTGTGTATGGCCATGTGTTTAGTGATATAGTGATATGTTTCTGCATAAAGCCTTTGGTGTTTATAAAGAGGGTTGTGCTGAGGTTTCTTAATTGGTAGACACCCTAGAAGTTCATGTATCTTGGGTGATGTAAGTGGAAGACTTACCCAGCCTCGCCATAGGAGATGTATGCTAGTTGATCGTAAGTGCTTAATAAGCCTATTTGTATTCTTTTGGTTAAGTGTTCGTATGTAATGAGTTCACTGATTTGCTTTGCAAATTTTCTTTTCTGTACTTAGACTTTCATGAGCTATCTACATTGTTTGTATGCTCATTTTGTAGAGGATACTCTAGAATTTCTTTTTCAAATTTGATATTTTGAACTATATATTGGTTAAATTTACTCCTTTATACACTATATTGTGAGCACATATAGTCTCACATAATCTCTTTGGTGGGTCATTGTTGTTCATTGATCTTTTTTTTTCAAGAGACTCTACCGAAATTCTCCCAAAACTTGGTCACCCTTTTTGAGCCTTATTTTTGTTTGGACTCTTCTAGATGCATTATCATTCTAGTCACTTCTCTATCATCATGGCATTAGTGATCTAAGCCACATCTCATGGATCAAGGTCAAGTGGAAGTGATCCAAAGAGGGCTTATAACTTGCGGGGCAAAGACCATTTTGAGATCCAAAAATTTGATGACACAGACTTTGCTCTATGGAATAATCAAATTAAAGATGTGTTGAATCTTCAAAAGGATGCATTGGAAGCTATTAAATGGATTCTCAAAGAAGATTTTTGATATGGATGATGATGATTGGGACAAGTTCGATGAAATGGCAAGGTCCACCATTTGATTGCATCTAGTAGATAAGGCTTACTTTACAACATTGGATTTTATAAGTGTAGAGGAGCTTTGGAGGAAGTTATGCAACATGTACTAAAAACAAAATGGAATCAAGTAGAGTATATCCAATGAGAAAGTTTTATGACCTTTGCATGAAGGACATGGATAATGTTGCATCTCATCTAAAGGATCCTGATGCTATATTTTCTCAGTTACACACTTGGAACATGGAGAGGGATAATGAAATGAAAGGCATCACATTCTTATGCACCTTGTCATCTTCATGAGATACATTTTCCACAACTATTAGCAAGAGTGAAGAAAGTGATAAACTCATCCATGATGACATATGTGGAGCACTATCGAGTGAAGAGATCCATAGAAAGTCTATGGTTGGCACTAGGAGTGGAGATGCATATAGTGTTCCTGAGTCTTAACAAGGAAAGAATCGACAACATGGCAAGAGCAAGAACAAGGAAAAGAAGGTTCAATGGAATAATAGTAGAAGTAAATCAAGAAAATGGAATACCAAGTGCCATTATTTCCATAAGAAAGGACATGTGAAGAATGATTCCTACACTTTAAAGAATGCTAAAGGTAAAGGACAACATGTTGATGGGAATATTAAACACTTACCTGCATCATTAGCTTCATATGTGAAGATAGAAGAAAATAATGCTATTTCTTATGATGGTGATGTGTTGGCACTTCAGAGTATTGTTCCTAGTGAGGCTCTTATGGATAGTTCCTTTTCCCACATGTGGCTATTAGATTCTAGTGCTTCATTTCATGTGACACCTTATAGAGAATGGTTCTTACTTATGCTGCAAATTCTCTTGCTACTTTGAAACTTGGTGATTCTTATGAGCTTGATCTTGTTGGGATTGGGGATGTGGTTTTGAAATTCACAGATTTGTTCCAGATTTACTATGCATAATGTACACCACGTGCCTTAGTTATCAGTTTCTCAACTTATGAGCTTGGTTTTCTATGCTCAGTCATTTTGCATAGCAAAGGGCAATATAGTTATTGCAAAAGCAAGAAAAATTGGCTCAGTTTATCCTTTATTTGTTTCAATCATAGAAAGGGCACTTGTTAGCTTTTAGTGAGGAACCTATGGTTTGTATATGGCATGTTCATTTGGGCCACATATCTCAAAGTGGAATGGCAAAGATTTCTTGGTTTGGTTAGTTACCTATGTTATCTTTCTCTGATTTTTAAAATGTACACACTATCAATGCAGAAATCAAACTTTGAATGTACATAAAAAACACATTGAATCTTCAATTCAACCTTTATATGTTGTTCATATGTATGTATGTGGTACTATGCCCATAAGGTCATTAGGTGTTTCTCTTTATTTCTCACTTTTATAGATGATGGTACTAGAAAATTCTAGGTATATCCTATCGAGTCCAAGGATGAGGTATTCCCCACTTTCAAAAAATGGCTTGCTAAAGTTGAGACTAAAAAAGAAAATATTGTGAACTCTTTGATTTTTTAGATGTGAAGAATATGATCATATACCCAAGAATCTTAGACAAAAGCTAAGTAAAAGAAATGCATTTTTCTTGTCGATGGTCGAGAGGCTCAATTTGGATATCGCTTATGGGATCGTGAAACATGATCAATAATGAAAAGTAAGGATTTCATTTTCAAGTAGTATAAGATGCATAAAAGTTGCTAAAGGAGATGGAAGTTTGAAAAGTGGCATTTGAGGATATTAGTCCTCTAGTTGGCATGCATAAGAATGCTAAACATAGGGAAGCCTGTGAGAATTTTCAATTAGATGAGTTTGCAAATGTTCTTGTTTAGCAACCATTGTGATGTGTTGAACATGTCTCACATCAACTTGATAGATATGATCCACGTTTGAATTTTTTATGCTAACAAATGTTGGTGAGACTTCTTGATATAACAAGGATATGAAGACAAAGGATGGTAGAGTGTTTGTGCTTTTCAATTCTTCTCCATCTTTATTGAGTTCAGAACATTCCTCATGGTTTATCTCTTGATCCATCATCCCTGGATTCTTGGAGGCATCTAACTCTTCAAAAGGTGGGCCAATTCCTTTGGTTCTCCTCCATCTTTCCTCTTGAACTCTAGCCCATAAGTGCTTAGTGTTGGAGTTAGATGTCCACGGAAGCACGGGAACACCACAAGGAAGAAGAAGAAGCTTGGAGCACAACACACAATAGTAAATGTATTGCCACTAGAATGTACAAAGATAACTAACCTATTAGGGCTATAGGCATATATACAAGCTAAGGGAAAAAAACCTCCTAAAGAAGGAAAAAAGTGCCTTGGTGGTCCAAGTGTCTTCACACACATCATTACCTAAATTATCAACAAATCCCCCCTGGGGGTGATGCGGTGAACAAGGAGCTGGCACTCATGTATAAGGAAGTGCCAAGCTATGTGCAATCAATCCACAAAAGGAAGTAAGCCCAAAGCTTTGCGGAAAGCTTCAAACTTCTCCCTCCTTTGTGAAAAGTTCTGCAATGTTCTCCTACGTGGGCACATATGCCAAGCTAATCTCTCCAGCACAGAACCTCTCCCTGACATAATGATACTGCACCTCAATGTGCTTAGTGCGAACATGGAACACAAGATTCCTTGCAATTTCCAATGTGCTCTGACTGTCAGTGAAGATGGTGGTGGTAGAAGACTGACCAACACCTAAATCAACCATAAGTCATTTGAGCCACACACACTCAATAGTCACTCTGAAGGTTGCCCTATACTCAGCCTCACAATTGGAAGTGGCCACAGTAAGTTGCTTCTTGCTCTACCAAGATATGCATAAGCTACCAAGCATGAAGCAAAAACCACTAGTGGACACAGGAGTGTCATAACAACGAGCTCACTCAGAGTAAAAAAAAGCATGCAAATCTAGCGGTAGTGATTCCCCTTGGGATAAAACAACCCAAGTAGTCGGGTACCACTCAAGTAGCAAAAAATGCACTTAACCACCTACCAATGCTTGACACCTAGGCAATGCATAAACCTGCTCATCTGTGACACAACAAACTCAATATCTGGCGGAGTAATGCATAAGTAAATCAAGCATCCAACAACCTATTGATAGAGAAGAGCATCAAATGCATCTTCAACGTCATGAAGACTCAATTGTAAACCTATCTCCATAAGAGTGGCAATAGGTGTACAATCTTCAAGGCCAAAATGCTGCAATAACATGTCAATATATTTTGTTTGACACAAATCCATTCCACCATAAACATGCATAAACTGAATACCCAAATAATGATGCAAATGCCCCAAATCAGACATCTCAAATGAGGCTTGTAAATCAGCCTTGAAATCAGCAATATGCTTCTCATGAGGACCAATGAGCATCATGTCATCAACATACACCACAATGATCAGAAGCACATTATTAACATGCATAATATATAAAGTGCTTTGATTTGGGCTGTTCTCAAAACCATGTGCAATCATATAGGCATGTATCTTTTCATACCAAGCACGTGGTGCTTACTTTAAAGCATATAATGCCTTCTTTAACCTGCACACCTATTTTCATGCCCTTTCTCTACAAAGCTACGGGGTTGAAAAACATACACCTCTTCATGCAAGTCACCATTCATAAATGCTATTTTAATGTCCAACTGATGTACATTCCAACCATGATGAGCTACAAGTGCACAGATGCTACGAACAATATTCATTTGGCAAGTAGGTTCAAAGGTTTAATCAAAATCAATGTCTCTTTCCTGTGGATAACCCTTTGCAACAAGCCTAGCCTTATACCTATCAACTGTTCCATTAGGTTTACGCTTCAGCTTGTATACCCACTTAGTGCCAATGGCCTTCTTGCTAAGAGGCAAGTCACATAAAGACCACGTGCTATTTTTTAGGATACTATCATATTAAGATTGCATTGCAGCCATCCGATGCTCAAAATTTTGTACATCATCAAATGAAATAGGCTCAATCCCATCACAAAGACTAGAGGCAACCATAACATAGAAATGTGATGCAAAAGAGGCACTATGAGAGCCTAGACTGGTACAGTATGATAGAGGTGCATCTAATTTGCTATCATGCAAAGTTTGCGCCAACCATTTTGGCATATTTTTTGCCTCCTCAATATTAGCTCTCTCATCAACAAGTGCATCATGTAAATCTGCATCAAAAATAGAATGATCTACATCATCATATGAAACCTCTAATGGTTGAGAAGTTGCCTCATTAGGACCAACACTAGACTTTCATCTGTAAAAAGAAGCATGAAGTATCATACATGTCTTTGGATCTAACAGATGTCTCCTTCATACATGAAAGTAAAGGTTGAATAGCATCTTCCACAAAAACAACATCATGGCTAACCAAAATGCATTTAGTCTATGGATGATACAAATGATAGCCTTTGCTTTTAGAACTATACCCGACAAAAATACATTTTTACTGCTTTATCATCCAATTTCTTGCGATGTTGTTCAGACACTAACACATATGCCAGACAACAAAAACACGGAGATGAGCAACACATGGCTTGCGACGATGCCAAGCCTCATATGCATGATAGAGTGCAGTGCTTTAGTGGGACACCAGTTAAGTACATATGTTGCACACATGAAAACCTCAAGCCACAAGCTATGTGCTAAAGCCTGACTCTTGACCATACACCTCACCATTTCCATGAGTGAACTGTTCTTTTGTTAGCAACTCAATTCTTTTGAGGTGTATACGGCACTGTACATTGATGTTTTATCCCACGTTCAGCCATAAATGCATTAAAGTCAGAAGACATGTATTTCCCCTTCCCCCCCCCTTCAATCAAAACACAGGGTGCTCATTTTATATATTGACAGATTCTCGACCAAAACCAAAAACTGTTTGAAGCACATAAACACTTTGGACTTTTCTTTGAGTGGATATACCCATGCATGCCTAGGAAAATCATCAATGAAAGTCACGAAGTAAAGATAGTTTCCAAAAGAAGGTGTTTGCATAGGGCCATAGACATCACTATGTACAAACTGCAATTCCTGAGTAGCCCAAACTGAACCATCTTTTGAAAATGAGGAACACTACATTTTGCCCAAAATAGAGCCTTCACTTGGTCTTGCCTTTACCCTAGATTTTTATGATTTTATCCACATGGCTAAATCTTCACGCATTGGATCAGCTAGAACAAATTGTGCTTATTGTTTTTGCTTTTCTTTCTCTTCTCTAATCGAATCCTTAGTAGTTGTAGGATTCTTAGGTTGGCTTGGCTCTTCTCTATTCTTCTCTTCCATCCTCTTCTGTATCCACTTGTTTATCAATTTCCCTCGTTGAGTCTTCCAACTTTGAGTTCTTTTGGCTTTTGAATTTTCTTCTAACTCTTTTCATTTTGCCACTATTTGAGGTGTCGGTGCTTCATGTTCATTAATTTGGTGCACATTCGAATTTATCTTTTTTTGGTATTTCCTTAGTGTTGATATATTTAGGTAGTGATGTGTGTGAAGACTCTAGGATGGCTAGGGCACTTTTTGCCCTCTTTGGGAGGTTTTCTTTCCCTTGGCTTGTATATATGCCTATTGCCCTAATAGGCTAGTTATCTTTGTACATTCTAGTGGTAATACATTCAATATTCTATTTTTTCCTCCAAGCTTCTTCTTCTTCCTTGTGTTGTTTGTGTGTTTTTGCAGACATCTAACTCCAACAATTGGTATTAGGGTAGGTTGTCACTTCATCTAGGGCATCGTCGACACCTCTTTGGTTGCAGTCTCAGAATCGCAAAAAATTTGGTGAGCATACTCAAGGTGTTTCAGAGATCAAAATTGCTTCACTTTGTCGCGTTGAAATTCTGGTTTGAGCTCGTTTTGGCCTCCGAATGCACTATCATAGTGCTTGTGCACGTTATTTTGTCTTTTTTTGCCAAAGATATATACCAATTTTGTCAAAGTTTGCTATAGGTCTAGGAGAACTTGTTTGGGTAGTACTATTCAAAAGGACTATGGAATATTGTGCAGGGTGTTGAATAGAAGATTCATATTGTCATCTAATCTCTTGACATTACCTATCTTTTCCATTGATTTCCTTGTATCATCACCTGCCTGCAGTTCATGTTTATTCTTGGGATCTTCTAAGTCAGAGATCAATGCTAAATTTCTTGATACATGATTGGATCATCCTGAATCAATATAAAAGACATGATCGTCATTCTTCCCCTAATTCAATGATAGTTTCATGAGAAGTAGTGAGTCCTCTTGGCTTTGGTCTTCAATGTAGTTACTGTAATCCTTCCTTCCTCTGAATCCACTTTGATAGTTTTTATCGTTTTTGTAGTAGTTATTATTATATCCTATATTGTATTTGCCTCTATTTGATCCATAGCCAGCTCTATTGAATCCTCTTCCTTTCAAATTTCTTGGATTCTTGTAACACTCTTCAATAGTATGACTAGAATAACCACATATATTACAAGGTTGAGATGTTTGGTGTCTCCCCCTGCCTTGCTTTCCTCCTCTACCTCTTCCTCTAGCTCTTCCTCTACCTGTGAAGTTGCCTTGGAAAGAGTTACCTCCAACTTCATTCTTCTTAGTCTTTGAATTATCCGTAGCTTTAGCTCTATCAGATTACAAGGCAGAAGATTCATTACCTCTTGATCATTCACCATTCTTGTTTATCTTTGCTTCATGTCTAAAGAGTTGACCCATCAAGGCGTTGAGATCAGGTACTTGCATGTCCATGTATACATCCATGGCAGTTGTGAATGATTCCCACTTGTCATCAGCTTTGATGTCATTGATGATTTGCCTTATGATTTGCTCTTCTTCAATCACCTCTCTAATGCTTCCCAATTGATAAGAAATTTCCTTCATCTTGGTGACATAATCAGTCACACTTTGCCTAGGACTTTTCTTCAAGGTAGTGAACTCCATCCATAACTCGTTCTTTCTAGCTCTAGTGTTTGAAGAGAAGAAGGTAGCAAGTGCATTCCAGGTCTCTCTTGAGGTCTTGCATCTTTTCACATGAGGTAAGAGAAAATCAAAGATTGGGTTTAGAATATAGGACCTCCTTAGTGCATTCCTTTGAACACCAAGTTGTAAGCCTCTCTTGTTCATGTGATGGTTTCCCTTTGCTTCTCATTGTTGGCATGACTTCATCTTCAGATATGTATCCAAATAGATTTCTTCCTTGAAGGTAGGCCTCCATCCTCAGAGACCAAGATGGGTAGTTGTTTGTATCAAATTTGGCAATGGTAGATTGAAAACCATCTCCCATGTTGATTCAACTATGCTCTGATACCACTCTGAGAAGAGATGGCGGATACCTCCAAAGATGAGCCTCGTGTTGCAAAAACCTGCTCTGCACGTGCCAAGGTAGCTTCAGGGATAGTAAGTAGAAACCTTTCGGTTGCTAAGGATGCATATAGACCATCATAGTGCTTTGGAAGATCATTCTCAAATTGCTAAATCAAAACAAATCACTTAATTCAAAACAAATGACTCAAAACTTGCTATTTTGGGATGAGGTGCTCTCTGGAATTTCACTCAAAGCTCATAGCCTACTACAAATTGTCCAAAGATGTCTTGCACACTTTAAATTAGATATATAATGAATCTAAAACAACAAATGTGATGATTTTGATGAACTATACAGAGAGAATTTAATTTAGGAACATTGGGGTGTCATCCCAACATTTCAAGGAATATCTATCTACATACATAGGTCACTTCAAATAAATGTAGCTCATAAAGTATTGAACCAATGATGATGAAAATTGCTATATGCAAATATACTTAACACTTTACCTATAATAATTTAAATATCCTTAAAAGACTAAGTATACGCAGAGAAATCAATGATTAAAGCTGACTAAAATGATGAAAATTGACCTATACTAGTAGTTGAAGAGAACTCCAAGATATAGTTGAGATACCAATCTCTATTGCACATATGGTACATGATGTGATCTGAGATGAAGCTTAGGAAGGATGATCACACTATGTGCTTAACAAATACTATGATGCTTGGTCAGAATCCCATCAAAGTGTATCTCCAAAATCTGCTCTAAATTGTGACTCTTCTCATGTGTATATATAAGAGATTTTGAATTCAATCTTTGGAGGGATGCTACCTAGATGTTCCCTTAAGTTAGGGAAATCTTGGGTTGATCATTTGCCCCTAACTATCTTCGTGATTTGTGACAAACAAATTCACGTGATTCTCCAAGGACCTTTTACTTTTAACGTTGCCAAACTTCAACTTTTACAAGAGATAGTTTCTATGGTCTCTCTCATTGAGAGTACACATAAATATTTTTATACTAAGGATTAATCAAGAACTAGGCTTGGATGAAAATGCACCAACATAGCATACACCTTTGGAAAGAACTAGGGATGTTCCTCAAGCTAAACCACGTAATGGTACAGGCATAAACTCCCCAATTTGTAATGAAATCTATTTTAGGTACATCCTACTCTCACCTACACAAGTGAAAATGGCGTTGTGATACTTGAAACAATAGCAAGCACAAAAATGGACTTTTCTCTCAGCTCCAAACTCGAAATATAGTCTATAGCTGGTTCATTTCAAAGTTGTCGATGAGACGCATCGGAATATGGTACTCTTGTTTGAGTCTCAAAAACTTGCTTAAAGTTTTGGGCAGAAAACTTAGCTAAAAACTCACCTAATCATGCCACACACCTTCTCAAGCTTTGCACACATTACACTCTTTATAAAAGCAATGAAAAGGATAGATAACACTTCCATGCACTCAATTCAAGCTACAAACACATATGTAACTCACAAACAAGGAGATATAGGAGGAAAAAGAAGCTAATTCAAAATTCTTGTACTCTCTATTCTCACAATATCTTCACAAAAGAGCCACCAAGTCACTTATATACATGTGCCTTAAAAATGGTCCTTTCACATGAAATAGGTAAGACTTTAAAGAGGCTAAGGTCAGATAGAGGAGGAGAATATTTCTCCCATGACTTTGATTCTTATCTCCAAGAGAAGAATCAAGAGACAGATTACAACCATCTATACTCTAGAACAAATTGAAATGGCAGAGAGATGACATAGAACCATGGTGGAGGCAACAAGGTCAATGCTAACTGAGAAAAAGTTTCCCAACTACCTATGACTAGAAGTTGTATCCACGACCATCTATCTAGTCAATACACTCCCATCAAAATAATTAGCTGGGATGAAACATTATGATGCATGGAATGAAAGAAGACCTAGCCTTGATCATTGCAAAATCTTTGGGTGCATAACATATGCACACATACCTTCACAAATCAAAGGTAAAGTAGATCGAACGGCAAAGAAGTGCATCTTTATTGGCTATGACCTTAATCAAAAAGGCTATAGGCTATATAATCCAAGCAAGAAAGGTTTTATTGTAAGTAGAGGTGTTGTGTTTGATGAAAACAAATCCTGGTTTGAAGATGGTTGCACCAAAATCAAACTTCCCTATGACCATGATGAAGACTTTCCAACATTGTCAAAGAAGAATGAGTTTACACTTGAAGCATCAAGTGATTCTAAAGATGACTGTTATATTCCAGAGATGTACATGCTTGGAGAATGAGAAGTTCCTTGCTCGGGGGAAAGCCAAGGCCAAAAGTCAGAGAGCTCATACGAGGACCTACTCATGATGGCCAGATGAGTAGAGGGATCTTAGAGAGAACTCTAGATGGTGACTAGGCAAGAGTTATAAATAGGCTGGGAGGTGATTCCCAGGCAGGTCATTCTCCACTTCTCACATTTGGCTTGAGGGAGAGAGAGACCTTGGGGGGAGAGCTTGATGGAGATGAAAAAGAATCCTTTACTGGAAAGAAGAGAAGGATTGGATAGGATTTTTGGAGGCATCTTTGTTCGCGGACCATTTATGCAGCCATGAAGAAATCAAGAGAAAAAAAAGTATAGATGATGGCTTGAATTTCAGGAGCATCAACATCCATGAGGCAAAAGGGAAAGAGTTGTGGAGGCGCTACTCGATATTGCACGTAAGTATGATCAACATTAGCTTTATATGTTTTAGTAATGATAGAGATGCAGCCCAGAGGGTTGGAACTCGCAACCTCCTCAATGAGGAGCATATGTTCTACCCATTAAGCTACACCCTACTGATGTATAGCAGTTGGCGCTTTTTTTTATATTATATGTTCTGAGTGCACCCGTTCAACATGTAGAGAGGTTGAGAGAGGAAAGAAAAAAGAGGAGAAAGAGAATAAGGAAGGAGAGAGAGAAGAAAAGAAGAAGCGAAGGAAGAAGAAAAGTAAGAGAAGAAAGAAAAAGAAAAAAACGAGAAGAAAGAGGAGAAAGAAAGAGAAAAAAGAGAAGCAAGAGAAGAGAGAAAGACAAGAAGTAGAGATAGAAAGAAAGAGAATGAAAGAGAAAGAGAAAGAAAGAGAAAGGGAAAGAAAGAAAAAGAGAAGAAGGAGAAAATAGAGATAGAGAGAGAGAAGCCAAGAGAGAGAGAGAAAGAGAAAGAAAGAGATAGAGAGAGAGAAAGTATAGAAAAAGATAGGTAGAGAGAAAGAGATAAAAGAATTTGAAGGAGCTAGAGAATGAATGAACCAAGAGGAAGAGAGAATATGAAAGTGAATATTAGAGAGAGAAGGAAAATATTAGAAAGAGAGAGAAGAGTAAAGAAAGAGAAAAAAAAAGATAGGAACCACGAGAAAGAGCAAGATTAGCGTACCTACCTTTACGTAAATGGACATAATGCTCTCATATGGTATCCAAATTGGATGATTCCACTTGGGATAGAAAGTAGACTCCAACAGATTTCCAATGGATCACTAAAAGCTACCATTGGATAATTAAAAACCACCTGTAGAGAGTATTTAATTCTTTGCATACTTCTTCAAAGAGGTATGCTGCCCACTCGCCTAGCTTCATTGTTTTGGCCATAACTTCCTAATGGAAGCTCCAAATCAAGAAATTCAAATTGGTATAGTTTCTACACTTCATTCCCTTTCGTTGGACTAGTTATATGATATATTTTTCCATTTGAAGCCATATTTGAATAAGCTTTTAAATAGCTATTGATTGGCAAGAAACCCTTTTTGAGTGAATTGAGTGTTCAAATTATGATAATTTGGGATTTCTAATAATATTTAGAACCATTTTGGATAGGAATGGACTAATTTTCATACCTTTGCATCATAAATTTTCTCTCAAATATATTCATTTGAATACCTCTCGCATCAAAGTTTATAATTTTGCATATTCATTTGAATACCTCTCGCATCAAAGTTTATACTTTTGCACTGTATTTTCTTCCGATGTTATGAAAATAACATGGGAATCTGCATGAAAGTTAGTTTTATAGGAAGTTATCTACGCACATGAAGTTACACTAACTTATGTTTATTCATAAAAGCATGCACAGATCTTGTTTGTGTGTTTTAGAATCTTTGGCAGGTTTGAAGGCAGAAAAAGACATTGTAATGAGGGTGTGTAGTGCCCAACAGCACATTGTGGAAAAGTTTCTTATTTGCAGGTTTATGGAGCAAATAGAGTGGTTTTCCAACCACTAGGCTGATGCCTATCATTGTAAAGACTATTTTTTTTTTTTTTTTAGGCTTCATTTTCCTAGCGAAATGCTCCTGGAAATTTTGTAGCCACATGGCGTTATATGCCATGTGAGAACCAGAGTGATGTTGTGTTTTGTGAGAGAGGAAGTGTTATGTCTGTATAGCTAAAAGCATATAAATTGATTGAAGTAGAAAAGAAGATGCATGAGTGAATGCATGTATACATAGACGATATGATTGCTAGAAAGTTGAAATGCATGATGTATTTTCTATTTCTATACAGAGTAAAGGACAAGGAATATACATCAAGAACAACTAAGAGGTGTTTTCGTCTAGTAATGCATGAGCACATAAATTGTTTTTCATGCGAGTCTATATACTTGATATAGAATTAGTTTATCTCGAGTCTGCACAAGAGTGCTATGATTATGATCATCAATACAAGTATTAAGTGATTGCATATGATTGGTTGTGATGAGGTTAATGAATGTGCAAGAAGCACAATGAATAAAATGACATCCATAGATATTCACTTTCACTGAAAGGTGGATACTATGTGAAGAGTATATTTTTTTCAATGAGACAATTTGGATGATTATTTGGTTTGCATGGATCTAGATGATCATTATGGGCATGGATATGTCTCCATGTCATAATTCATCCAAGAAAATGAGTGATTTTGTTTAATCATAAGGATTAACATGTCTCGTCATTTTTTATATTTAAAAAAATGATTGAGCAAATAGTTAGTGAGGTAGCAGCCTCATAGAGATTTGGACGCTAATCTTTGAGGGAATGCCTAAATTTATTGAAATTTGAAGGGCAATTAGCTCCTAGGCTTTTCTTTAAGCCAACCAATTTTCAAGTAATTTGGAGACTCTTAGATAGGTCAAATGACCTCTGCACTAAAAGTGCTACTAGTAGAGGTAGAGGCCTGAAACAAGTGACATAGGCTTGTTACAAAGGGTATTTCTCTTACTTGGTAGATTCAAATGGAATGGTTTTTGTTGGACATGGAATCTTACTAAATGCAACTTGTTTGTACCAAGTTTCATTATTTTTAGAGGTCCGTTGATAGGTTAAAGAATCTCTGCACATCAAAGTGAAGCCTCTGGAATTTGTGAAATGACCAAAGACCATGTCACCTAGAGGTGCTTGTTTCTCTTAGCTCATTTACTCCAATTGAATGATTTTTGTTTCTAACATTATCTAAATACCTCCAAATGGTGTGTATAAAATTTCAAGATGAAATGTTTCTCCATTTAGGAGATATAAAGAAAAGAGTAAACTTTAGCCTCTGTAAATTTTTAAACTTTTGTAGGTATAGAGGCTTAGTATTTTGATCATTGTGAAATCTTAAAATGTTCAAATACTATGAAACTTATATCAAAAATTGTAGATAGATAGTACTATCTATATGGCGTTAAAATTTAGAAGCAATTGGACATCATTTGATAGGTCAAATGATCTATTCTTCTCAAACCCATCTTTAGCGAGGATTTTCCAAAGAGTGGTACATGTGTCTAATGAGCATATGATATTTCCATATTGGAAACTCCAATTTCAAACACTTTTCTTGGAGAAGCTACTCCAGTATACACCCTATGATAGACCTAAACTTCAAGGATATTGGAATTTATCTGTATAGTTAGAAGATATTATAAAAGTGCACCAACATTGTTTCTAGGCTCACCTAAGCGCACGTGTAGCAGAGATAGAATTATACTTTTCAATGCGTATTTGATTTGATTTTGAGTGGAAATTTTGTGAGACCAAAGTAGATAAATTGATCTATATTTGGGCACAAAGAAAATGAAATTTGGAATTTGTTTGATCAGTCTAAGGGCTTCAAGAAGATGACCCTGTACATTTTTAGAGTTGGTCATCAAGTGTTCAACCCTTCTAGTAAAATGGTTATAAAACTCTAAGACAATATCCAAATCAAATGATTTATGTGCCTAATGAAAGCTTGAAAAAATTTACATAAATCTGAAAAAATGTCATACATTTTTCATGAGTAAAATTTAGTTAAAAGTAAGCTTTAATCGACTGCTGTTGGAAATTGTTTATGCAGGAGACATTGTTGAACGGAAAAGACTTTTGACAAGTTTTTTTATGATATTTTTTGATATGGTGTGATCGCCATGGGCTAGCTATGCCCTAGATACTTGTTTACTAATCATTGGTTTTTGGTGATCTTTCTCAGTAGGACAGAGGAGACTCTATCGAAATTTTCAAGAATATATATAGTGCCAAGAGAGCATGGAAGAGGAGAACTTTGCTAGTTGTTCTCATTTCATATAATTGGATTCATACAAGTTGTATTAATTCCAATTTATTATCAGTTAATATTTGATTCAAGTCACATGAGTTGATATTTGATGCAAGCCTCATCCTTCACAACTCTAGTTGAGTTGATTTATTAAATAGTTTCTCAGTTCTCAACTCAAGATGAGTTGATGTTACAGATAGTTATGAGTGATAGAGTCATAGGAATGACTCTGTTCTTTCGATCAAGGGAAGGAAACACTTCAGGAACACTCCATGATTTCACACTTCATGATTTTATTATTATTATTTATGGTTGTAAGGACTCACCGATTTATTCTTGTATTTTTTTGAGAGAAGCGTTTGACTTTAATCTCATACATGCATCTATGTGGGGTATAAAGTTTGGTGGTATGGGACATCAAACTTTGTATTCTACCTAGGTGTAGGACAGATGGTATGGGAGAGAAGTCTTTGAGATTGTATTTTTGATATGATTTGGAGTTCATTTATATGATCTTCTGGTATCATCTTATTATTAGACAACAGAGGTGTAGTTGAGACAGTCACTTTGTATGTGTTCGCAAACAAGGCAAGTCTGCAAGCTAGTACCCTAGACGTGGAAAGGCAAGGTTTGCACATAAGAACTATGAATAGGCAATTGCATTGAGAAGAAATTTATAGAGTACCTACTACTTTATTTGATATGCCTGAGAATAGGCCATGGTTCATACATAGTGTGTATGAGGTGAGCTAGATGCTTAGCCTAGTGGGCTATGAGTGTGCACACATCTACTTACCATTTTTGAGTGTATTTAGTGGACTCACATTATGGTCCTTAGTATATCTGGGAGTGCCAGATTATTACAGTAGTTTACTTGAGACACCTTATTTCTAGTTAGGAATGATTTGATCATAGTGATGATGAGATGGTGGTCATAGATAAAGCAAGTTTCATCCACTTGGAACATCTTGCATGTTATTATTGATAAGGCGATGGTAGTTCCTCTAGTTGCTACACTTTCTTAGTATGTCTTCATTTGGCATGATCAACTTAGTCTCACAAAGGGGATTGGGATTTACTTTGTTTGAGAGATTTTGATCCATAGTTTGGATTATACATCATTGATAGATTGTCATCTTGGATTCATAGTTTGGATCATGTTGAGACTTTCTTGAGTTTCATTTTCATTATAATAGGTAAATCAAGTAGATTTACTCGAGCATAGAGATAGTCAATCAAGCAGATTTACTTGAGCTTAGAGATAAAACACTATTTGGAAAAGATTTCCATTTATCTTTAGTATTTTTTCACAGAGATGGGGACATAGTCAAATTGTTTTGGATTAGCATAATAGTTTTCATTACTCTAGTGAAGTAAGTGATTTTACACAATTATACCATATGGCAAGCTGTCAATGGGTATTCCAAGGAGACAAGGGAAAGTTGCCAAGGTTTTTACAAGTGACAAGCCGTTAGAAGCTAGTGGTCAAGGTCTAGGCATAGGGAGTCTGAGGATATTCCGAGTACTTATTCTGTGCACATCTAGACTCATTAGGGATCATAGGGATTCTTATAGTATGCCCAAGGCAAGGACTACTATTGATTGGTGGAAATGCTAGATAGGAAGCGCTGAGACTAGTTGTCTACTTTTTGGGCATCTAGTATTTCACACACCTAGCACACTCTACTCTTATCATTTGGAATCACAGATTCTGATTCCCAGGTTTATAGCTCCTTCTATATCATTGAGGACAATGATCTTTAGAAGGGGGAGAGAGTGTTATATTCCAGAGATGTACATTCTTGGAGGAACGAGAAGTTCCTTGCTTGGGGGATAGCCAAGGCCAAAAGCTAGAGAGTTCATACAAGGACCTACTCATGATGGCTGGATGAGTAGAGGGACCTTAGAGAGAACTCTCGATGGTGACTAGGCAAGGGCTATAAATAGATTGGGAGGTGAGTCCCAGGCAGGTCATTCTCCATTTCTCACAATGACCAGAAGACTTCAAGATGGGAAATCAATTCTTGGAACTCCGAAGCAAAGACAAAGTGCAAGAGTTGGCGAATGTGGCAAAATCCTCTTAAAAAAATATATCTACTAGAGAGAAAAGGAAGCCAGAAAGGTATTGTTATGATACCCATTTAGTCACTAAACATTCAATATACATAGCTCAAGACTCAAACTCTTAAGAACCATCAACATATGAACAAGCCAAGAAGAAAAGAGAATGGAAAAGTGCCATGGAAGAAGAAATAAAAGCTTTTCAAAAAAATCAGACTTGGGAATCAGTACCCAACAAATCATCTATGAAGGTCATTGGCTCAAGGTGGATATACAAGTTAAAAAAGAACTTTGATGGCTCAATTAATCGGTACAAAACAAGGCTTGTTGCCAAAGGGTTTGCACAAAAACAAGGCATTGCTTATGAGAGACATCCTATAACAAAAATGCCTACCATGAGGGTACTCATGAGTGTTGCATCTTCCAAGAATTGGACGATATATCAAAATGGATGTTAAAAATGCTTTTCTAAATGGTTGGGTTTCAGAAGAGGTATATATGGATCAACCTCCTAGTTTCAAAGATCAAACATACCGTGAACATGTGTGCAGGTTGAGGAAAGCTTTGTATGGCTTGAAGAAAGTTCTTAAAGCTTGAAATCATAGAATTTTCATTTACTTGCATGATAAAGGTTTTATTGTAAGCAAGGCAGATCCTTCCCTCTTCATTAGGAAGAATCATTAACATGCCATATAACTTTGTGTATATATGGATGCCATAATCATTATGCGTAATGATGTAGATGGAATTAAGAGGATCAAAGCTCAAATGAAAGAAGAGTTCAAGGTTAGTGATCTTGGCATTCTCAGATACTTCTTAGGTTTGGAAGTGGTATGTTTAGAGATAGGTATGTTCTTGACTTAGAGAAAGTACATTGAAGAAATTCTCTCTATGTTCAAGATTGAAAATAAAATTGCTACAGGTACAACCATGGAGGTAAATCTAAAGCTACATGCTCATGAAGGTGAGTTAATTGAAGATGTTACTAGTTATCAAAGCTTAATCAAAAACTTGAGTTATGCTACTCTAACTAGAGAAGATATTTGGTATGGAGCTAGTGTGCTAAGTCGATTCATAAACACTCCAAGGAAGCCTCACATGGAAGTAGCCAAGAGAAATTTGAAGTACTTGAAGGGTAGAATCAATGAAGGGTTGTACTATCCATATACATATGATATATATGTGAAACTCTTCTCTAATGCAGATTGGGTAGGCTCTAAAGATGATAGGAGAAGCACCTCAGGGTACCTTACTTTTATACGTACAAAGTTGATTTCATGGTCTTCCAGGAAGCAACCTAGAGTTGCTCTTTCATCAATAGAGGCTAAATATAGTGAGGACTTCCAAATGCAACATAAGAAGCTATGTAGATTAGGACTCTATATTCAGATCTAGGGTTGAATACTTCTACTCCACATATATTTGGAGACAACATTAATTCATTACATCTTGCTAACAACCCTAGCTATCATGCCAAGACTAACCCATAACTCATGTGGTAGGAAGAATCAATTCAAATCATCCCTAAAGCATAGGAACACTTTTAGGTGAGGGAAAATGTTGGAAAGATGGATGGATGCTCTAAGAGGCTGAGTAGGTACTCCTAAGCCTGCTTTGTACCAGCACTCTTTTGCTGCAGAGTTGATAAGTAGACCTTCTTAGCTTTCTAATAACACCAGAAAATGGACTATGTGCATTGGAAGTGATGTGTGTAATGATTGAACCAAAACAGATAACTTTGAAGTTCACAAACTCAAGAAAACCTTCTATTTTTATCTTGACACCTATTGGATGTTTTACTCAGTGTGACCAGCATAGTAGAAGTTGATACAATTCCTTCTAGGGGTATTTAATTAGCTTAGTAAGCAACCATTTGCAAGTAGAATGATGTAAAAAGATAAACTATGCTAACAGAAATCAATTTAGCAAGTTTAGCTATACCCTCGACTTTTTAGGACTGTAGTAGAAAATGACCAGAGTTCACCTCGATGTAGATTTCTCTGAAATGGCTGAGTAGAGTTACTTCAAACTTTGATAGCATGTAGATGACTTTGAGCTGAATCCAACAAGCTTTGAATCACTTGATTTGGTGCAGAATTAACCGCGATATGCCCTTGACAAGTTGATAGACTTTTGAGTAGACTAACAAAGAACTCAGAGATTAATGATGTAAATGTATCTATTAATTAACACTTGTATACAATCCCATTGTCATGGATAATATTGCTTAATGGTGTAGAGAGGTGTAGGCTATAGTATAGTCCTCACACACACTCAAAATCAGTAGAATGAGGCTCGGGAATGATCTCTTCTTACCTGCGACTTTTCATGTTCTCTTTTTATATGTAATGAACAAAGATTTGAATTCAAATTCAAATTTTGGCTCCCTATGATCAAGCTCCTAAATGCTTGGAGATATTCCTTCAATCAAATGAGCTACTTTTTCCACGACTTACTTTGGTAGGTGATTACAAAAGATTCTAAGTCAATTTGACTTTTACAATGAGGTAAAGTGGTAATTAGCCACTAGCATATGTTCCTACGATTCTTCATGTATGTGTAGAATTTAATGTATCCTTTGAGCCAAATGTGTAAGCTTGCAATTTACACCAACAGCTCCCCCTCAAGCCAAACATTTTGGCTTAAGTCTTCATCTTCAATCTTCAAGTATATCCTGCAATCCAATCATAGATTTGAACCTGCAAAGTTTTGTTCCATCCAAAGCTTTAGTCAACAAATCTGCACATTGCATGTTGGTTGATACATAGGTAAGTTGAATGTCCTTGCTTATCAACTTCTCTCTCACATAATGGTAATGAACCTCTATGTGTTTGGTCCTAGCATGATAGATAGGATTAGCTGCAAGGTGAAGAGAACTTGTATTATCTCCAAAGATAATTGGTGACCTAGTAAACAAACCCAATTCAGTATATAAAAGCTTAATCCAAATTGCTTCTTGTGTGGCATTAGCCAGTCCTCTATACTCTGCCTCTGTGGAAGACAAAGCAACAATAGGTTGCTTCTTTGAAGACCATGAAATTGGTTTGTCACCTGCAAAGGAAATATATCCAGAAGTGCTCCTCCTATCATCCTTGCATCCTGCCCAATCTGCATCTGAATAAATTTTGATATCAATATCTGAAGTGTAAGGGAAATACAGACCATGGTTCTGTGTACCCTTGAGATACTTCAAGATTCTTTTGGCAGCCTCTAAGTGAGGTATCCTTGGCTTGTGCATAAATTGACTTAGCTCACTAACTCCATATGCAATATCAATCCTTGTGAGAGTAGCATAGTTCAAGCTACCCACCATACTTTGATAACCTGTAATGTCTTTGACTTCATCACCTTCATGGGCACTTAGTTTTAGGTTTACGTCCATTGGAGTGCTAGCTACTTTAGCATCTTGCGATTGAAACTTCTTCAACATATCCTGTACATACTTTTTCTGAGTAATGTATATCCCTGAATCAGTGTAAACTAATTCAAGCCCTAGAAAATACTTCAATAAACCAAGATCATTGATCTTGAACTCCTTCATCATCTGGCTTTTGATATACCTGATTCCATTGACATCATTACATGATGTCATCAACATAGACACAGAGATATATTACCTCTGAATTACTTCTCTTAATGAAGAGAGAAGTGTCAGCCTTTCTCATGACAAATCCTTGGTCTTGGAGGTATGTAGTTAACCTGTAATTCCATGCCCTAGGTGCCTGCTTCAATCCATATAAAGCCTTTTTTTTTAATTTGCAAACATAAGTTACCTTCTTAGGGTCCTCATAGCCAGGAGGTTGTGACATATAAACTTCTTCTGAAATCCATCCATTCAAGAAAACATTCTTGACATCCAATTGGTACATGTTCCAATTCTTTGATGCAGGCACACTTACCAACACTCTGATTGTTGGCATCTTGGCCACAGGAGAAAATGTCTCTTCATAGTCAATGCCTTGGGTTTGTGCAAAACCCTTGGCTACCAATCTGGCTTTGTACCTATTAATTGTTCCATCAGAATTTCTTTTCAACTTATAGATCCATCTGGATCCTATTACCTTCATAGAATCCTTTTTTGGTACTAACTCCCATGTGTCACTCTCTTTGAGTGCTTCAATCTCCTCATCCATAGCTTCTTTCCATTCTGATTTGGTTGTTGCTTCTTCATATGAACCTGGTTCTTCATTTGACAAATCTTTGGCAAGATAAACTGAATGTTTAGTAACAAGAGATGTATCATACCCATATCTGATAGGTTTCTTGCTTTCTCTTTGAGATCTTTGGATTGATTGAGTTGAAGATTCAGGTATGTCTTCAAGCTTCTTCATCTTCATTTTGCCCTTGGACTTCCATGCCTTGAATTCTTCAAGGTTGATAGTATCTTCATCATCTGAACTTGAGGCTTCATTCTGAACAGGTTCCTCCTTTGCAAGTTTTGGAAATTCCTCTTCCAAGTCATACGGTAATTTGACCTTCCTGCGTTCATTCTCATACCAAGAATCATTTTCATCAAAGAGTGTGAAGAGAGATGGTGAATGCAATCCAAAGATGAGTTGGTGCTGCTACAACCAGCTTCACACCAGCCAACTGAGACTTCAGAGTTGATTAGTAGACCCTTTGAGCTTCCTAAATCTACCAAAATATCAGCCAAGTACTTTGGAACATGTATCCCAAAAGTTTAAGTGAAGATAGACAAGTTGCAAGATGACTAGCTCCCAAAACTTGCTATTTTTGGATATACACCTGTTGGAAAAAATGAATAGTATTCTCAACTTGGTAGGAATTAGATAAATTCCTTTTGGGAATAGCAAATAGATTGAGAAAGATTCCCAATCCAAGTTAAAACACTTCAAATGATGTACTGAGCACTGAGAACAAGATTTATCAATTTCTTGAACATGCCCACCATTCTCGGGGCTCTGCAGAGATAGACCAATGAGCAGTAAAATGCAGATATCTCAAAAAATGTACAACCAATGACCTTGAAAATTTATATGCAGAAAGTAGACAGTGAGAGCTATCCAAGACTTGTTCAAACACTGAACGAGGTTGCGTAGAACTCGAGATATGACCTTTTGAAGTTACTGCTCTGAGTGAGTATAGCAGAGAACAAAACAGAGAAGTAGATAATGACAAATGTATAGATTCACATATGATTACAACCACATTGGCAATAAATCTTTGCACAATGGGAGTAGAATGATAGAGGTATGGAGTAAGCTCTTCAATCTCTACAAAATGACATGAAGTGGTCACGTACAAGGCTTGCTAATCGCCTCTTCCTTCTTGCTCTTTTTATAGCTATTCTTGGAGGGAGTTTTGAATTCGAATTCGAATGGATCCACCTAAAAGTGATCCCCAAGGTTAGGAGATATTCCCTCAGCTCAAAAGTTCATGGTTTTAGGTAGTTAGAGCCACGAACGTGCTTTTACATCATGGATGAGGTAAGCCATCTTTTTCCTTTTTTCTTTTTTCAGTTACAAGAGATAAAAAAACTCTTTTACAAGAGGTGTTCACATGACTACACATGTGACTTACAAATGAGGATACTATCAAGCATATCAAGCATGTAGGCTTGGGCAAAATGCACCAACAGCTCCCCCTCAAGACTAACATGCTTGGCCTCCAAATAAGTCTTCATTTGTCCTTGATTTCCTGCAAGCCAATCATCAACTTGAATCTACTTAACTTTGTACCATCAAGAGCTTTAGTCAACATGTCTGCACATTGCATATCTGTACAGACATAGGATAGTTGAATATCCTTTCTCATTAGCTTCTCCCTTACATAATGGTAATGGACTTCAATATGCTTGGTTCTAGCATGGTATACCAGATTAGCTGCTAGATGTAGTGAGCTTGTGTTGTCACCAAAAATGTGAGGTGTTGAAGAATGAAGTCCAAGATCTGTGTACAAAGACTTTAACCACATGATTTCTTGAGTTGCATTAGCCAAACCTCTATATTCGGCTTTAGTAGAAGATAATGCCACAGTTGGTTGCTTCTTCGATGACCAAGAAATGATTTTTGAACCTGCAAATGATATATACCCGGATGTGCTTCTTCTGTCATCTTTAGATCGGCCCAATCTGCATCTCAGTAGACCTTTAGCTCAATATATGAAGTAAATGAATCAAACAAACCTTCATTCATGGTCCCCTTTAGGTACTTGAGGACTCTCTTGGCCGCTTCCATATGTGGTCTTCTTGGCTTATGCATAAACTGACTCAATATGCTAACAATATAGCATATATCCACCCTTGTGAGTGTTGCATAGTTCAAACTTCCAACCAAGCTTTGATAGCTTGTGATGTCTTCAATTGGCTCTCATTCATAAGCACTAAGCTTATGATTTTGCTCCATAGGTGTACCTGCACACTTGGTATTTTCCATCTTGAACTTGACGAGCATGTCATGCACATACTTCCTTTGTGTGATGTATATACTTGAATCTGTGTAGATTAACTCCAATCCAAGAAAATAAGTGAGTGGTCCGAGGTCACTTATTTTGAACTCCTCCTTCATTTGAGTCTTTACATGTTTGATTCCTTCAAGATCATTGCCTGTGATAATAATGTCATCAACATACACACATAAATAGATCACTTCAGATCCATTCCTCTTTATGAACAAAGAGGTATCCGCCTTGCTAGCTTTGAATCCTTGGTCCTGCAAATAAGTCACCAATATGAAATTCCAAGCTCTTGGAGCTTGCTTCAATCCATACAAAGCTTTCTTTAGTTTGCAAACATAGTTAGGATGATGTGCATCCTCATATCCAGGAGGTTGTGCCATATACACTTCCTCAAAAATCCATCCATTCAAGAAAGCATTCTTTACATCAAGTTGATAGAGATTCCAATTTCTAGATGCAGTAAGACTAATGAGAACCCTAATTGTAGGCATTTTTGCAACAGGAGAGAAAGTCTCCTCATAATCAATACCATGGGTTTGAGCAAACCCTTTAGCAACTAACCTTGCTTTGTGTCTATTTATACTTCCATCTGGATTCCTCTTGATTTTGTATATCCATCGAGATCCAATTACCTTCATAGATGGCTTGTTAGGTACAAGCTCCCAAGTGTCATTCTCCTTCAAGGCTTCCATTTCTTCATCCATTGCATCTCTCCAAGCTTTCTTGCTTTGGGCTTCTTCGAATGTGGTAGGTTCTTCATTATGAGTGCTTTGTGACCAAAGAAGTATCATAACCAAACCTCTCTAGTTTCTTCTTCTCCCTTGAAGACCTTCTAAGTGGTTGATGTGAGCTCTCGGGTCCATATGTAGCATCCTGCATCTTTGCTTTACCTTTGTTCTTCCATAGCTTTAGCCTTTCCAAGTCTTCTAGGTCAATCTCCGAATCACTTTCTTCAATATGCTTTGGCTCCTTTGGTTGAAGTGATGGAAAATCTTCATCCAAGTCATAAGGCAGCTTCACTTTCCTGTCATCATCAAACCATGATTTGTTTTCATAAAAAATTACATCTCTACTCACTGAAAATCCTTTATTGGTTGGATTGTACAATCTATATCCTTTTTGGTTTTGATCATAACCAATGAATACACACTTCTCTGCCTTGGGGTCCAATTTCCCTCTTACTTGAGAAGCAATGTGAGCATAGGCTAAGCATCCAAAGATTTTACAATGCTCTAGACTAGGTCTTCTTCCATTCCACACTTCATATGGAGTGGTTCCATCTAGTGACTTAGATGGAAGTCTATTTATGAGATATGTGGCTGTAGAAACAGCCTCTGCCCATAGGTAGTTTGGCAATCCCTTTTCGTTGAGCATGGACCTTGCAGCTTCGACAATAGCTCTGTTCCTCCTCTCTGCTACACCATTGAGTTCGGGTGTATACCTTGTAGTGACTTCCCTTTTAATGCCTCTTTCATGCAAGAAGGCATCAAACTCAGAAGAGAAGTATTCTCCTCCACCATCTGATCTGAGTCGTTTCAAAGTCCTACCTGTTTGGTTTTCAACAAGAGCAATATACTTCTTAAAGCAATTAAACACTTCATCCTTGTGCTTCATGAAAAACATAATGGTCCACCTGCTATAATCATCTATGAAAGACACATAATATCTTGAGCCTGATATAGATGGCTCCTTACTTGGATCCCACACATCCATGTGCACTAGATCCAAAGGATTTTGATACATATATCCTTTCTTATTGAAAGGTTGTCTATGAGCCTTGCGGAGTTGACAAGCTTCACACTTATAAATCATGTGTTGCCTTGTGATATTAAACCAAGTACACTTTGGTCCCTGCAAATCTGTTTCAGTGTCCTCTCACCAATGTGAGCAAGCCTTTTGTGCCATATCTCCAACTCTGTTAGAGTTTGAGATCCATAGCTAAACAAAGCTATGTTCTTTGTATCTTCCACTTCAAAAGTGAAAAGCCTTCTTGTCTTTTCTCCTTTGGCAATCCTTCGAAAGCCTTGCCTTGGGTCTTCAACATATGCTCCAAATCGGTTGAATCTAACCTGCAATCCTTTTTCAACAATCTTTCCACCACTTATTAAATTTTTGGTAATTGTAGGGACATACAAGACTTTGCTTAAAAGGTTCATATTCCCATCTGATGTCTTCACATTACCTATCTTCTCCACTGAGTGCTTTGTGTCATCTCCTGTCTGCACTTCATGCTTGTTATGAGGATCTTCCAAATCAGAAAGTAAGGCCACATTTCTTGCTACATGGTTTGAGCATCCCGAATCAATGTAAAATATGTGATCATCATCCTTACCCTTCTTCACTGATAGATTCATAATCAATAATGAATCTTCTTGACTTTGGTCCTCTGCATAGTTATTGTAGTCTCTCCTTCCTCTAAGGCCACTTTGATAGTTGTTATTGTTGTAATTGTTGTTGTAGTAGTTGTTGTTGTAGCCTCCATTGTACTTGCCTCTATTTGATCCATAGCCACCTCTATTGAATCATCTTCCTCTTGAGTTCCTTGGGTTCGTGAAACATTCTTCAGTAGTATGATTAGATAAGCCACATATATTGCAAGGTTGAGATGATTGGAATCTCCCCCTGCCTTGCTTTCCACCTCTACCTCTTCCTCTAGCTCTTCCTCTACCTGCAAAGTTTGCTTGGAAAGAGCTACCTTCATCTTCATTCTTCCTATTCTTTGACTTGTCCTTGACCTTAGCTTTATTAGAATATAAGGCAGAAGTTTGATTACCTCTTGACGACTCACCACCTTTGCTAATCTTTGCTTCATGAGTGAAGAGTTGGCCCATGAGTGTGTTGAGGTCGGGTCCATGCATATCCATGTATAAATCCATGGCTGTTGTAAATGACTCCCACTTCTCGTCTGCTTTGATTCCATTTATGATTTGTCTAATGATTTGCTCCTCTTCAGTTACCTCTCCAATGCTTCCAAGTTGGTTGGAAATCTCCTTCATCTTTGTGACATAATCAATCACATTTTGCTTCGGGCTTTTCTTCATTGTTGTAAACTCCATCCACAATTGGTTCTTCCTTGCTCGAGTGTTGGAAGAGAAGAAAGAAGCAAGTGCATTCCAGGTCTCTCTTGATGTCTTGCATCCCTTGACGTGAGGTAAAAGAAAATCAGAGATTGAGTTTAGAATATAGGACCTTGCAAGTGCATCCTTCGAACACCAATTTGAAAGTCCTTCCACTTCTTCATGTGATGGTTTCCCTTTGTTCCTCATGGTTGGCTTGCTTCATCTCCAGATATGAATTCATATAGATTCCTCCCTTGAAGGTAAGCCTCCATCCTTAGAGACCATGCTCGGTAGTTGTTTCGATCCAATTTGTCAATTGTTGATGGAAATCCATCTCCCATGTTGCTTGACTATGCTCTGATACCACTGTGAAGAGAGATGGTGGATGCAATCCAAAGATGAGTTGGTGCTGCTACAACCAGCTTCACACCAGCCAACCGAGACTTCAAAGTTGATTAGTTGACCCTTTGAGCTTCCCAAATCCACCAAAATATCAGCCAAGTACTTTGGAACATGTATCCCAAAAGTTTAAGTGAAGATAGACAAGTTGCAAGATGACTAGCTCCCAAAACTTGCTATTTTTGGACATACACCTAGTGGAAAAAATGAATAGTGTTGTCAACCTGTTAGGAATTAGATAAATTCCTTTTGGGCATAGCAAATATACTTAGCAAGCTTCCCAATCCAAGTTAAAACACTTCAAATGATGGACTGAGCACTGAGAACAAGATTTATCAATTTCTGGAACATGCCCACCATTCTCGGGGCTCTACAAAGATAGTCTAGTGAGCCGTAAAATGCAGATATCTCCAAAACTGTAAACCCAATGACCTTGAAAATGTATATGCACAATGTAGACAGTAAGAGCTATCTAACGCACATTTAAACACTGAAAAAGGTTGCGTAGAACTCAAGATATGACCTTCTGACGTAACTGCTCTGAGTGAGTATAGCAGAGAACAAAACAGAGAAGTAGATAATGACAAATGTATAGATTCACATATGATTACAACCACATTGGCAATAAAACTTTGCACATTGGGAGTAGAATGATAGAGCTATGGAGTAAGCTCTTCAATCTCTACAAAATGACATGAAGTGGTCACGTACAAGGCCTGCTAATCGCCTCTTCCTTCTTGCTCTTTTTATAGCTATTCTTGGAGGGAGGTTTGAATTCGAATTCGAATGGCTCCACCTAAAAGTGATCCCCAAAGTTAGGAGATATTCCCTCAGCTCAAAAATTCGTGGTTTTAGGTAGTTAGAGCCACAAACTTGCTTCTACATCATGGATGAGGTAAGCCATCTTTTTCCTTTTTTCTTTTTTCAATTACAAGAGATAAAAATGAACTCTTTTACAAGAGGTGTTCACATGACTACACATGTGACTTACAAATGAGGATACTATCGAGCATATCAAGCATGTAGGCTTGGGCAAAATGCACCAACAAAGATCACATCTCTGCTTACCATAAATCCCTTATTGGTAGGATTATAAAACCTGTAACCTTTTTTATTTAAATCATACCCAATGAAAATGCATTTTTCAGCCTTTGGCTCTAGCTTACCTCTTATCTGAGAAGGAATGTGCACATATGCTACACATCCAAATATTTTGTAGTGATCTAATGATGGTCTCTTACCATGCCATGCTTCATAGGGTGTCATACCATCAAGTGACTTAGATGGTAACCTGTTTATGAGGTAAGTGGCAGTGGAAACACTCTCTGCCCATAGATAGTTAGGTAACTTCTTCTCATTAAGCATAGACCTAGCTGTCTCAACAATTAACCTATTTCTTCTCTCAACTACCCCATTCTGTTGAGGAGAATACCTTGTGGTTATCTCTCTTTTGATGCCTCTGTCTTGCAAGAAGTCTTCAAATTCATTGGAGAAGTACTCACCTCCTCCATCTGACCTTAGCCTCTTCAAATTCCTTCCTGTCTGGTTTTCAACTAATGCAAGATATTTCTTAAAACAATTAAATACCTCATCCTTGTGCTTCATGAAGTATAATACACTCCATCTGCTATAATCATCAATGAAAGACACATAGTACCTTGAGGGGTCTTTGCTAGGTCCCCAAACATTTGTGTGTACAAGCTCTAGGTAGTCTTCATGCATATATCCTTTCTTGGAGAAGGGTAACATGTGAGACTTACCAAATTGACAAGCACCACACTTGTAAATCATATGTTGCTTGGATACATTAGGTATCCCAAGCACACATTGGTTCCTGCACATTTGTTTCAAGGTTCTTTCTCCTATGTGCCCTAACCTTTTGTGCCAAATCTCAAGCTCTAAAAGTGTTTGATCTTTATAACTGTATAGTGCAATATTCTTTGTATCTTCCAATTCAAAAGTGAAAAGTCTACCTGATTTTTCTCCTTTAGCAATCCTCTTGAACCCATGCCTTGGATCCTCCACATATGCTCCATATTGATTGAATCTGACCTGCAAACCTTTCTCCACAATCTGACCAACACTCATCAAATTTTTGGTAATGGTTGGTACATAGAGTACCCTGCTCAACAAATTCTGATTACCATCACAAGTCTTAACATTTTAGTGTTGTTAATTCAATCCACAACTGATTTTTCCTAGCCCTTGTATTGGAGGAAAAATATGATGACAAGGTTTCCCAAGTTTCTTCGGATGTCTTACAATGTCTGATATGTGGCAAAAGAAAGTCAAAGATAGAGTTGAGTAAATAAGACCTTGCCAATGCATCCTTAGCACACCATGTGTTGAGCTTTTCTTGTTCTTCCTTGGTTAGCAATCCTCTTGCTTTGAATGAGGGCAATTCCTCATCTCCTGAGATGTATCCATAGAGACTCCTTCCTTGTAGGTAGGTCTTCATCCTTAGAGGCCAAGCTTGATAGTTGTTCCTGTCTAATTTATCAATAAATGAAGGAAAACCATCTCCCATTTTACCTCTATTGCTCTGATACCACTGTTGGAAAGATGGATGGATGCTCCAAGAGACTGAGTAGGTACTGCTAAGCCTGCTTTGTACCAGCCCTCTTTTGCTTCAGAGTTGATAACTAGATCTTCTTAGCTTTCTAATAACACCAAAAAATGGCCTATGTACTGTGGAAGTGATGTGTGTAATAATTGAACCAAAACAGATAACTTTAAAGTTCACAAACTCAAGAAAACCTTCTATTTTTGTCTTGACAACTGCTGGATGTTTTACTGAGTGTGACGAGCACAATAGAAATTGATAAAATTCCTTATAGGAGTATTTAATTAGCTTAGTAAGCTACCATTTTCAAGTGGAATGATGTAAAAAGATAAACTATGCTAAGAGAAATCAATTTAGCAAGTTTAGTTATACCCCCGACTTTTTAGGACTGTAGCAGAAAATGACCAGAGTTCACCTCGACGCAGATTTCTCTGAAATGGCTGAATAGAGTTACTTCAAACTTTGAAAGCATGTAGATGACTTTAAGCTGAATCCAACAAGCTTTGAATCACTTGATTTGGTGCAGAATTGACCGAGATATGCCCTTGACAAGTTGACAGACTTTTGAGTAGACTAACAGAGAACTCAGAGATTAATGATGTAAATGTATCTATTAACTAACACTTGTATACAATCGCATTGGCATGAATAACATTGCCTAATGGTGTAGAGAGGTGTAGGCTATAGTATAGTCCTCACACACACTCAAAATCAGTAGAATGAGGCTCGGGAATGATCTCTCCTTACCCGCGACTTTTCATGTTCTCTTTTTATATGTAATGAACAAAGATTTGAATTCAAATTCAAATTTTGGCTCCCTATGATCAAGCTCCTAAATGCTTCGAGATATTCCTTCAATCAAATGAGCTACTTTTTCCACGACTCACTTTGGTAGGTGATTACAAAAGATTCTAAGTCAATTTGACTTTTACAATGAGGTAAAGTGGTAATTAGCCACTAGCATATGTTCCTATGCTTCTTCATGTATGTGTAGACTTTAATGTATTCTTTGAGCCAAATGTGTAGGCTTGCAATTTACATCAACAGAAAATTCAAATTCAAATTCAAATTATGAGTGTAAATAGACATGTTTTTAGTCATGGGATATAGAGCTATTTTGAGAGACATTTAGCTACTTCAGTGAGCCTACATTGAGCTCACCTCATAAATGAGTAGTCCAATACACTTCCCTTGTATCGCAGGTTCATTAGCACTTACACTTTGATAAATTTCTTCAAGTACATCTCTGTCTACTGTTCTCTGCTAAATCTTCATCATTGCTATGATTCTTGTGAAATCAATTTCTCTATGTATACTCACTCGTTTTCTATACTTTAACTTGAATTAGTTAGAGTAAATTGTCTACTACTTGCAAATCAATTTTTGTCAAGTTTGATTAAGAGGATCTGGAGATATGTAGCGTAGAAGGTGACTATCTCTGCATACCTTCTAGATCCTAAACAATTGAGATGGCCCTCCTGATGTGTTAGAATCATTATTGAGTGTATGGTACAAATAAATTGATGCAACAACTTTCTTTAGTTAGCTATACACTACAGTTAGGTTTATGTAAAAGCTCTCTAGTTAATTCATACCAAGTTGTGAGCTCTGAGCATAGTACTGAGTGCATCTAATCCAAAAATAGAAGGTTTCTTTACATTTCTAGTATATGCAAGCTATATGTTTTGATGCAAAAATTTGGAAGTGATGCTCCAAAGGACTTATTGTGAAGAATTTTTTTGAAGCTAAAGGAGTGTGTCAAGCATCCCTGGAGTTAACTTGGTAGGTGTAGTTTAGGTTTCGTTCAACACCATCTCATCTCTAGAACTTATCTATCCATCTCCTCATACACTCAATCTCTAATTCATTACTTCCACACATAAGGAATTGTAAGACTTCACAACAGAGTTGGAATGATCTTGAAGCATTCTTCTTGTCAAGTACCTATGCAAGGAAGAATCAACTATGGATGAAATTCACCACACTCAAGAAGGTGCCCAAGCAAAGTATAACTGATTTTGTCACGAAAACGAAGGACGTAGTAGACTTACTTGGAAGCATTGGAAAAATCATTGATGAAGACTAGATAGTAAGGCAAATGGTCAATTTCACTATTATCCTTCCTAGGATTTTCTAGGTATTCTTCTATGGAGAATATTTTTTTTATTTTCCTTGGACCTTTTCTTTTATACTTCTTTTAGGTACTGCTCTTGTAAATTAAACTCAAGTTCCATTTCTATACTCTCATATTCCTCTTTCCATTTCTTTTCTTCTTCTAGCAAGTTGTGTCTTCTTTTTGCATTTAAGTTGTTCCTAAATTGAACTTCTTCCATTTGAATATAGATGTGTCTCAATTCATCTATATATAATGGGTTTTGAGTTGATTTCTCATTCTCTTCTTCTTCGTCTTCTTCTTCTTCGTGTACTTCATGTTCTTGTTCTTCTAATTGTTCTCCCTCATCCTCATTGTCCATTTGAGAGCCTTTTTAGCTCGATTTTGCATACTCTTGGGATACAAAATAAGTATCTCCAAATTGAAATTGGATGGGAGGGTCATTCAGGGGGTTGGGAATCTGAAAGTCAAACGTCAAGCTCACTTTGTGTGTGAGTGTGTGACTTAAAGGAAACACAAATCCATCTATTGTCATGAGGAAGGGGGATAAGGAAGAGAGCTCTCTCACACGCACACTCTGACAATCAAAGAGGAGCATAGACTCAGATTGAGGCAAGGAAGAATGATCTTCTTCTCCTTCTATTACATAAAAGGAATGTACAAGAATGACCTGAAAAACAAGAATACAACAAGTGCAATATATAAAGACTAGTACATATGGGAAAACCGAATGTCCGCAAATGAGTGAGCTGGCAAGAAACAAATGTGCCATCACTCTCAGTACATAAATCTAATTAAGCTCAATGAAGTGTCCCTAACATATACTGGCATGCCCACTATACATGTCACAGAAATGAAAAAGTGATGCATGTTATCCTCGATCATCACATCCCATTGCACATGTGGGAGACGTTAGATTTGGAATTGAAAATGCAGCCAAGGTGATATCAAATCTATTGCATGTTCCTTCAAGCACAAAGAATTTGATTTCTGTAGGTCAAATCATAGAGAAGGGATTCTAGGTTAGCTTGAATGAGAAATGATGCTTCCCAACAAACCAAAATGAAGGCAACAAGCTAGTAGCTCAAGGAAGAAGAGAAGGAAAGTTGTTTACCTTGCAAAGCTCACCTCCAACAAGCAAGGTAATGTATGTTATAGTTTGAAATAAGATGATTGTTGAGCTTGATCTTTTCCATAACAAGATAGGGTGTGTGAACGTGCCCATGTTAGAGAATATGAGCAAGTTTGAAGTGGTACGACATTTACCAAGATTTGAAACAAATGATTCGCATGAGTTTTGTGAAGCTTTCCAACTTCAAAACCAAACGGGTTAGCCATTCAAAAGGATTGCATACAGAGCCTGAAGTGTCTTAGATTTGGTACATAATGATGTGTGGATTCCCTCCATGGAAGTCTTTATAGGTGGATCTAGGTATTTTGTAACTTTTATTGATCATCATTCAAGACAAGTTTGGATCTATTGCCTCACTCAGGATCTCCGTCTTCTTCTCTCTTTATCTACTTTCATCATTTCTCTTTTTCCTTTGCATGCTTTCATCTATTTCTCTCTACCTCTTTTTCCTAATTTATCATTTATCCTTTGCATGCTTTCATCTATTTCTCTCTACCTCTATTTCTTTGTCTCTTTTTATCTCTCTTTTTCTACTTCCTTCTCTCTTTATCTACTCTTCTCTTGATCCTCTTTCTTTTTTTTCTCTTTCTCCTTCTTTTCTTTTCTTTCCTTCTTGTCTTTCTTTTTTTTCTCTCTTTGTTTATTTCAATCTTAGATAAGTGTAGATCCATAATCAAATGCATATATTCATTCATAACTAGATTATGTATGGGTGTCAATATATGTGCACACATGAGTGTGTGTGTGTGTGTATAAACATATGCAATTCTATATGTATATGCTTGAGTTCAAAAATATTTCTTCTCTCTCTCTCTCTAAACTCAAAGTTGAACGTGTTGTAGAATTTCTCAAAGTAGTATCTCCTTGACCATCAGAGATCTCACCCCCTTCTTGCATATCAAAATGTGTGGAATTCAACGTTCTACACATCATCACGGATAGATATCAAAAATGTGAAGAAATAGAGAAAAAATAGACTTCAAAAGTTTGGCAGAAACATACTTACCTCACAACAGAGCTCACCATGTGCGTATGAAGTGATTGATGCATATTGCTCACCCTATCTATGCCCATCTAACCAACAAAAGGGAGGAAAATGCCTTATAAAAGAGAGTTACGATATTTTCCAAGACCTCTCTCTAAGATCTGATACCAAATGTGAGAACTAGAGAATGACATACCTAGGATTCACCTCCTAGCATATTTATAGTCCTTGCCTAGTCACCATCTAGAGTTCTCTCTAAGGTTCTCTACTTATCTGGCCAACATGAGTAGGTACCTCATATGAACTCTCTAGCTTTTGGCCTTGGCTATCCCCTGAGCAAGGAACTTATTGTTCCTCCAGGCATGGACATCTCTAGAATATAATACTTGGGCCTCATTTTGCCCATTTTCCCACCCTCCCACCCTCCCACCCTCCCACCCTTCATTCTTCCTCATTTTTATACCCCTTTTACCCCCATTTTCCATTCCTCACACCCTCACTATTGGTGTTCTTTGATTACTTGTGCTTCTATTTTTGGTCGGTTCTAAAGCATTGAGTTTGAATCTCATCCTTTTAAAGTGTTTATAAACACTTTCCTATGAACATTGTAGGACTCTCCCCACTTTGATGGTGCTCTTCAAAACGTTTTTGGCATAAGTGAATATGCACTTCAGCAATAAGTGACATCCAACATTGCTCTATTGGACTCCCTTGCCAACAACAACCAACATCCACTCATTGTGTTTTGACATCTCTGAAGTCTTCTTCTCTAGTACGTGTTTGGAAGTCTACTCCAAGCTGACATAGTACCAATTATCTACCCGTTCATATTGAAGGTCAATGAGCTTAGTGTTGCGACTCATTGTCCTATGATGAGCCCATTCTCTAGCTTCTCTCTCTCTCTAGGACTTGATTAATGGAATCATAATCATTTTATCATCCATCTTCTCTTTTAAATGTATTATAAACCCTATGGAGTTGTCAGAACTCTCATGCGTGCTCCTTTTTTTCCTACTATCAAAGGTCATCCCTGACAAGGTCATTGAACTATAGCTGCTTAGAAAGCAAAACAATCAGCTTGCAACATGAGGAGTCATCCAAAGGTGCAGATGCCATACAAAACTCGAAAACTTGAATAGATTTGGGATCTTGCTCCACACACACGAAGTAGCTTCATGATCAGCCATGCTCTTACCAGGTGGATGATGTTTTCGGCATCACAGTGTGAGTAGAGACTTTGAAATCCTATCAATATACATGCATTTCATCAAACATAATCAATAGAAAAAGCAAGAGCCCTCGTTCAAGTTGTTCACATAGAATCAAATAGCATGCCTAGCTCTTGCATGACCTTTGTCTTGAACACGCTCGACGGATGAGGCACAGGACATGAAACTTGACCCGAAACCCATCCCATAACCAAAATCAGACCCAATGTGAGTAGGTCAAGCCATGACACTCAACACATCTTATCCATCCATCAACATTAAATCCCTTAAACTTTGAGGGATCTACTTCTATGTCCTCTGTTAGAGAGACAGAGAGAAAGGGAGAGAAAAATCTTCCTCTATGCCATTCTTCTATAGATTGCTATCTTACTACTTCTTGAGATCCACAAGGTCTGAAACAAGTCAACTCATGTACTCCATTTCACAAAAAGAAAGGAGAATTCATACTATGAAGTGGATTCCAATTCATCAAACAGAGAGAGAGAGTGGGAGAGAGAGCAACTCACTCTCTACACCCTACCTACTATGCCATCTCTAAAGAGTGAGAGTAGTTGTGATAGTAAGAAAATTGCTCTCCGACTGAGGAGTTAAATGTCATGTAGAAATGTCATTTGTGTTTTCTGCTAGTATCTGTGTCATTTCTCTAAGAGAGAAACTAAGGGATGAAATTTACAAACTATGCCAATCCATGTGAACTTTTGCATATCATTGTTCAATGCACCATTGTCGATTTTGAGGCTTGATGACATCATCTATGACCCCTTGCCATATTTTCACTAGTTCTCTTTATACCTATTCACAAACAAGAAGCTCATATTATGGTCTTAGGTTCCTATTTGGCTCATTTGCAATGCATATTCATCTTTTGTGACATCATTCATTAGCTACACTCTTTCAACTCACTCATATGCATCTCTTTCTAGTCACAAAAAAATATAGCTATTAACACACTTCTCAAAGGATATTGAGTACTTCCAAAATTTTTGTTGGGGTGTGTAAATTCACACTTGGCATGTTTTTTGTGGATGATTCTCTCTCACATTATTTAAATGGTTAAGTGAACTGAAAATTCTGAAGGATTCAATAGTTCAACCATCTTTAGGCATTAAAATACCTTCCGTAGGGTACCACAACCCATATGTTGGCACATTATAAGGCCTATAAGTGTATTCTCTAAGGTTTTTAACCTTCTTCCTCGAGGACACTATTTGGAAATAAATATTCCTCTTTGGAATCCTCTTCATAGGGTTGCTTTGCAATTTTTCCAACGTTCCAACCCTTAGTTGCCCTACCATTATTTGGCAGCTTTTTGGTACCAAATGCCTATCTTTGTACAACAAGAAGTTAAGAAGCAGATGTTATGTGTGTGCATTTCTGGGTTGGAGGCTAGTATAAGCCATTTCTCAAGTTCTTAAGCCTACTCTAAGGCTATCTTGGCATGCATCATGCTACTCTATGCCCTCTCTCTGTGTTGACTTGTCTTGCTTTTCGTGACAAGGCTATTCTAGGCCTTCCATTTTCTTTTCAAAGTTTGCAAGTGGTATTTTCTTCATAGAACATATCATTAGCATGTGTAATTAGACACTCTCACATTTCCATTTTCCCACTTGAATAGGTGAATGTGTTTTTTAGCACTTCTCCATGTTCTCTATTGTCAAGGAAGTGTTCTTCAACACTTGGCACTTATTTTTACCTATTTCAAAGCGGAAGTTCAATTGTTCAAGATTTCAAGATCATTGGCAAGTTTACAATGTCCAAGAAAGAAGAAATTTCATCATGTCTAGCAAGTTATTTACCTTCCTTCACACTCATGTTCATCCCTAACAAAATTATAATCTATGGAAAGGTACCATGTGCGCATAATTGTATACAAATCTTCTCCATGAAGTTGTAGATCAGTCAGAACCCGAACAAATAGCGTAAAAGATGTGGAGTCTTGGAATGCCAAGGAAAAAACAGCATAAGGTCGAATTCTTCTCGCATGTGATCAATTGAAAAAGGGTCACATCACTACATCTAAGACTTCTAAAGAAGCTTAGGACACATTAGCAATTCAATATGAAGATAAGACTCCTTCAAAGATTTATGATTTAGAGGCTGAGTTTCACAATCTTATTATCCATCCTCAAGATACCATCGCAAAAGTGATTGCACAATTTAAACATTATCAAATAAAGGTAGTACTTTGTGGACGAAACACCTCAAGTGAAGAGAAGGCCACCAGATTACTTAACAAGCTTCCTAGGTCCTATGAAACATTTGTGACCACTCTTTACAACAGAGGTCAAGAACTCACTTGGGAAGAAGTAAGAAGACTTTTGCTTTTCCATGACTCTAGACAAAAGACTCAAGCTACACAAGAAATAGCTATGAAGGCCAAGGATTCTTTCCACAGACTAAAGGTAAAAAAGGTAGTCAACAGTGCAAGGAAAAGGGCAAGAAGGAATTTACTTGAAATTTTGAGGAAAACTTATACACATAGAAAAGTATTGCTTCAAGAAGAAGAACAAAGACAAGTCCGTGTCTACTCCAAAGATAGTGCAAAGAGATAGAGATACAGAATACTTAGAGTGTAAGCAAGATGCTACGCTCCAGTCAGGCATTCACCCACACCATAGTCTGACAACATACCTTCTGTTCACACATGCTTCCTTTGTTAATCAAAATTTACAACTGTTGCACTACGCCCTTTCGGTATGTGTGCGACTTTTCAGGATTACATATTATATTTTGGTGGCTCACACCTTTGTCTTCAAGAAAAGACTTAGATTCTTTAAACATTTACTCTCCTCCTCTATCATTTCTCAAAATTTGGATCTTTGATTGACTTTCATTTTCAACCATAGATAAGAACTTATCAAAACTAGGAAAAAACTATGACTTCACTTTAAGACCATAAATCCATGAATATCTTGAGAAATCATCAATGAGCATAACAAAGTACTTGTAACCTTGAATAGAATCTATTCTCATCAGTCCATTCACATCTAAATCTATGAGCTGCAACTTCCTTGTGGCTATGATGTATCGATGCTTCTTGAAAGGTAGTTTGTGAAGGTTTCCTCAAGACATCCTTGAAATGACTCTGCATCATGTGGTAAAGCAAAAGTAGGAATACTCTCCACCATACCCCAATCTTTAATATGCTTGAGAGTTTTGAAACTTATATGAACAAACTTAGCATGCCATAACTTTATGTTTTGCTTAGGTGTAGTAGACCTAGCAATGTTAGCATAACTTATTTTGGACAATAAAAACATGCCAGTTCTATTCTTACCTTGAAGTAGACAATGCTCCATATCGGGTGAGAGGATCTGATATGAATATCTCTCAAATCCAACATTATAACCACCTGACAAGAAGGCAGAGAGGTATTAAAGAAACAGAAGGAGATGTAGCTTTTGTAAAGACAAACATTTGGAAGCTGATCAACAAAGTTTAACATAATGCCGGTATAGTCATCAGTATAGTCATCGGTATATTCGTCGGTATGGGCATCGGTATGAGCGTCGATATGATCATTGAGAATACCGATGCTTATACCGATGCTCATACCGACGACTCTGCTGGGTGTACCGATGCTAATATTGACGACTCTGCTAGGTGTATCGACGCTAATGTCGACGACCATATCTGCACAAATGTTTTGGGCATAGTATGTTGTCTTTTGCTACATCATGATGTTGTTTAACAAAAGACAATACACTCTGCCCAACTCTATACCGAGTACATGTGTTATGTACTCTAATGGCAACCAAAACATGATTTTATATGAGCAAAAGTGAACCATGAATCATGTACAAAAAGTTGTATATTCCACAAATGAAGGATGTACAAGAGAGGCAAAGCACTTCCATATAGGAACCGAATACAAAATGTGACAAAGCGCTTCCATATAGGAATCAAATACAAAATTATGGTACATCATTGCCACATAGGAGTGTAATACAAAATTGTGGCAATGTGATAAAGCACTTCCATATAGGAATCAAATACAAAATTATGGTACATCATTGCCACATAGGAGTGTAATACAAAATTGTGGCAAAGCACTACCATACATATATGCAAGGGGATCAAAAAATACACCTACAATCCTGCAACAAAGCATATGTGTAAAATGAAACAAATTGACATGACATTTATAAACAACAACTAAAAATACGAAACCAAGCTATAAGTTTACCTAATCATATATTCTCCCATGAAATGATTGCACCCCGTCCCTCTAAGTTCTGCAATAGTGCAGCCAATCCATGACGATATCCATAAGCTTCTTGGGTTCGCGGCGGAGGACGACCCACTGCCAACTCCTATAATAAATATGCAAAATGTTAGATGAACATACATGATGTGCTTAACACAAACAACTTCATTAATTAAAATGATATTTACAAATTGGTAGCGCATACTATCGTATCCGCCGCTACCTAAATGTGACGTTCTAACCGTATCTAAACGTGTGGCCGTCGCATTTTGCTGTTGACGATATTGATCAGGAGTATGTTGCTACTCATCGTGAATTGATTACCACTCTTCAACATCTAACCATAGAGGCTTTGGTAAGCCTGGACTCAAAGCATCGCAAGCTTCGAACCATCCATGAGACATCACCTCGTGTGCCATATGCTGAATCCATTCCGAACTCACAATAGGATGCCTAGGTGCTGACCAGTACTTTTCATATATCGATTGTGTGATATAATTTTTGGAATCCTTATCCTGTTCCCTCCATTTAACATTACAGAATGTCCAAATTCTATGGAGCAAAGTTGTCGAATGCGCTGACGCATGGACTTTCCGGCTACATCCATGACTGGAGCTCCATTACGTATGTGATATATTTTGGAGTTGTCATGATCATGCACTCCCCAAGGTCTACGTGGAGATCCCATCTGATCCAATGTGGAGATGTTTGTATGCATACACATGTGTGTATGCATACACATATGCATATGCATGTGCATGTTTGTATGCATATGCATGTGTATGCATATGCATGTTTGTATGCATATGCATGTGTGTATGCATATGCATGTGTGTATGCATATGCATGTGTGTATGCATATGCATGTGTGTATGCATATGCATGTGTGTATGCATATGCATGTGTGTATGCATATGCATGTGTGTATGCATATGCATGTGTGTATGCATATGCATGTGTATGCATATGCATGTGTATGCATATGCATGTGTGTATGCATATGCGTGTGTATGCATATGCATGTTTGTATGCATATGCATGTGTGTATGCATATGCATATGTGTATGCATATGCATATGCATATGCATGTGTGTATGCATATGCATGTGTGTATGCATATGCATGTGTGTATGCATATGCATGTGTGTATGCATATGCATGTGCATGAGTGTATGCATATGCATGTGTATGCATATGCATGTGTGTATTCATATGCATGTTTGTATGCATATGCATGTGTGTATGCATATACATGTGTGTATGCATATGCATGTGTGTATGCATATGCATGTGTGTATGCATACACACATGCATATGCATGTGTGTATGCATGTGTGTCTGCATATGCATGTGTGTCTGCATATGCATGTGTGTATGCATATGCATGTGTATGCATATGCATGTGTATGTATATGCATGTGTATGCATGTGTGTATGCATATGCATGTGCATGTGTATGCATATGCATGTGCATGTGTGTATGCATATGCATGTGTGTATGCATATGCATGTGTGTATGCATATGCATGTGTGTATGCATATGCATGTGTATGCATGTGTGTATGCATATGCATGTTTGTATGTGTATGCATGTGTGTATGCATATGCATGTGTGTATGGAAATGCATGTGTATGCATACACATGTGCATATGCATGTGTGTATGCATGTGCATGTTTGTACGCATATGCATGTGTGTATGCATATGCATGCTTGTATGCATATGCATGTGTGTATGCATATGCATGTGTGTATGCATATGCATGTGTGTATGCATACACACATGCATATGCATATGCATGTACATGTGTGTATGCATATGCATGTGCATGTGTGTATGCATATGCATGTGTGTATGCATATGCATGTGTGTATGCATATGCATGTGTGTATGCATATGCATGTGTGTATGGATATGCATGTTTGTATGCATATGCATGTTTGCATGCATATGCATGTGTGTATGCATACACATATGCATATGCATTTGCATGTGTATATGCATATGCATGTGTATGCATGTGTGTATGCATATGCATGTGCATGTGTGCATGCATGTGTGTATGCATACGCATGTGTGTATGCATATGAATGTTTGTATGCATATGCATGTGTGTTTGCATATGCATGTGTGTATGCAAATGCATGTGTGTATGCATATGCATGTGTGTATGCATACACATATGCATATGCATGTGTGTATGCATGTGCATGTTTGTATGCAGATGCATGTGTGTATGCATATGCATGTTTGTCTACATATGCATGTGTGTATTCATATGCATGTGTGTATGCATATGCATGTTTGTATGCATATGCATGTTTATATGCATATGCATGTGTGTATGCATATGCATGTGTGTATGCATATGCATGTTTGTATGCATATGCATGTGTGTATGCATATGCATGTGCATGTGTGTATTCATATGCATGTGTGTATGCATATGCATGTGTGTATGCATATGCATGTGTGTATGCATATGCATGTGTGTATGCATATGCATGTGTGTATGCATATGCATGTTTGTATGCATATGCATGTGTGTATGCTGTTAAAAGGGCTTTTGGTTAAGGCACTTTTTATCTGATGTCTGGGTTCTTGGGGATGGATAGGGGTCTGACAATGCAGAGGCCCTTTGTTTAATTTTCCCAATTCAACATTCAACTAACAGTTAATTGACTTTCAATTTGAAGATTATCACAACGCAGTACGCTTAACACGTGAATCAACAACTATGAATTAGCACAGGCTTATTAATATTAACGTAGCATTACTGTGTTAATAATTAATCACTGAAACTTTAAGAACAAGACATAGTCCTCAGAATTTCGGCGAATCTGCAATACAAGAGCTCCATCGCGGTCGCCCAAACAGACAGTCTGGCAGTTCCCGTCTCTCGGTGAACGCCGTGCTTGTCTTTTTATTATTCAATAGAAAGTTACATCTATTCGCTACGCCTTTTTGGTGTGTGCAAGCATGAAAAATAAAATTACATATTCCAATCTGGTGGCCTAACATTGGCATGCCCGGTATTAGGCCGCCGGATTGGAATATGTAATTTTATTTTTCATGCTCGCACGCACCGAAAAGGCGTAGCGAATAAATGTAGCTTTCTATTGATTAATGAAAAGGCAAGTAGGGCGTTCAGCGAGAGACAAGAATCGCCAAACTATCTGTCTGGGCGACCGTGCTGGAGCTGTTGTATTGCAGATTCGTCCAAATTCTGAGTACTGTGTCTTGTTCTTAAAGTTTTAGTGATTAATTATTAACACAGTAATGCTACGTTAATATTAATAAGCCTGTGTGAATTCATAGTTGTTGATTTGCGTGTTAAGCATAGTGCGTTGTGATAATCTTCGAATTGAAAGTCAGTTAACTGTTAGTTGAATGTTGAATTGGGAAAATTAAACAAAGGGCCTCTGCACTGTTCGACCCCTATCCATCCCCAAGAACCCAGAAATGAGATTAAAAGTCGCTTAACGAAAAGCACTTTTAACACTGGCGCCATCTATGGGAAGATGGAAACAAATTTGGAAGAATCAATAAGGGTAGAGCTGTACTCAAGATAAGCAATGGAGAATAGTAACCGCTAGTTGAAGAAGTGATATATGCCGATTACTCATTCCGGTGAGTCCTACCCAAAGTATAGGCGAGATCAACCTCCTTGGGCAGTTCCAAACTTATTAGGAACACCCTTGGGTGGTAGAAGTACAGACCAGTAAAGTCCAGTTGCAGAAGGATCAGAGCCAGTCAGTAGTGATTCCGGTGCTAGTTCGGTAACATATGACGAGATTCCGGTGAATTCCGATGTGAGTCCGGTACTTTTTGGAGAAGGTACAATGACTTCTGGGTGTACAAAGATGCACGGCGGAGTCAGTTCGGCACTATCTGGTCAAAATTCGGCCAGTTTCGGTGAGAGGTTTGAGGTACTGGGTTGAGAACGTGTCCGGTGATAGGGTAACTTGGTCCGGTGAGACTTCGGCGAGTTCCGGTGGAAGTTCAGCATCACTCGGTGGCAATTTGAAGTTTTTCGGTGACACTGCGGTGCTGCCTGGTGGACACTTATTGCGTTCACCCCTTTTCGGTGTAAGTCTACCTAATTTCGACACCAAAGCTGAGGAAAGGCTGTTGGATTTGGAGTTAAGCAAACGGTTCGATGACATTTTTGGATGGGAAAGTGAGCAGGTTGACAATACAGATTCGGAAGGTCAAGAGACACCCCCTCAAAATTCAGGTAACAACAACACTACCAACAATAGCACCATGAGTGGCTCAGAGCAACAGCAACAAACACCACCACAGCCGCAACCGCAATTTTAGCAGCAACAACAACAACAGCCACAACCAATCGTCCCAGCTCGACCAATCCCAACTGGAGTGACCTATATGAAATTCGGTGCATTTCCGGGGGATGATCCTGACGCACATGTTCGCACATTCAAAATTAGTTATGCAGTGTTGAACCATCCACCAAATCCGGCGTATAAGGCCATAGTGTTTCATGCCACATTGGTTAATGAAGCAGCAAGGTGGTTGACAGAATACGATATCAATCATTTTGGTAATTATGATGATGTGAAGGATGCGTTCCTATAGAGGTTTCATTTGAAGAAGAACCCTGCAGAAATTTTTGACTATTTGAAAAACAATCGACAGAAACCACACCAGAGTGTTCAAGAGTATGCGACACTGTTCAGAACTCATTTGCGGTAGCTGCCTCTGGTGCATGCCAACCTGCCAGATGATGTCATAACACAATGGTTCATCAACGGATTGAATCCATAGTTAAAATAGATTATGATCATTCGTTGTGTGGGTAGAATGACATTGGATGCTGTCAAGCCTTACAATTGGAGCGCAAAGTTGGAGGGTTTATGGAGGATCTGGAATGGTTGAAAGCAAGTAAGAATGTAACCGAGGATCCGTCCAAACAAGTGTATTGTACTAAGTGTAAGAATCCCAGTCACACCAGTTCCACATGTGCTCTCAACCAAATGTATTGTGCCATCTGTAACACGATAGGGCACTCAACAGAAACCTGTGCATATAATGCAAAGGTGCAAGGTAGAGCGGCAGTAAATGCCATAATACAGGAACCGGGTCAGCCAGCCACCCATTAGGTACTGCCACAGTTGTAGAGCAATCAACTGAAGGGATATAGGAATTATCGAGGACCGCGAAGTAACAATATCAATCAAAATCGATGGTAGGCGGGTACATCGGCGGAAGGTACCTCTCTCCCACCCCCTTGATGTCATTTTTGCGGCGAGGTTGGCCATATTTGTAGATTTTGTAAAGAAGCCGCTGAGTACGACAAAAGAAAGAAGGAAAGACAAAATCTGATGACAAATATGGTTTATATTTCCTCAGTGGATTCCCAAGCAGCCGTAGTACAGACAAGATCGAGAAAACAGTTGCAACCGGCAGCTGAAGTTTTTGAACCCGGAATTCGTGAGCAACAACGGATTTTTACAAAGGCTAGTCAATGGACAACTAAGGAACTGACAGTGTTCCCTGATCCAGTTCCGGTAACTCAGTCTCCTCGGTCAAATGCAAGACTAAATGTCCAAAATTCCACCCAGGCACCATCAAACTCACAGCCAGAGTCGATTATGACCACAACACAAATAGACCACGTATGGGACGTTATCTCTAAGGCTTCAATTACACTTCCTTTGGGACAGTTGCTCGCCCTAGTTCCTAGTATATGACAGCAATTCCAACAGCAGGTCAGCCTTAGACCTTCTTATACTTTGGCAACTGCGACCATACAACCCAAGATGGATCCTACGGTGGATCATACGGTACCATTGATCACGGTTTGGTATTAAAACCAGAAGATTACATAAGTTTTAATTGATGGAGGGTCTAGCGTGAATATTGCAATAGCTACACTCTATAAGAAACTGGGTTGGACCCAAATTGAACCAGTGCAGTTCTTTGTGTGAATGGCGGACCAATCCAGAGTCCATCCGGTGGGACTAGTACGCAATATTCCTATTACCCTGCAGGGAACTACATTTAAAATGACTTTTGTAGTCCTAGAGTTACCCGAATCTAGCCTCGACTATAACTTACTTTTTGGTCGGCCATGGCTCAAGCAAGCCAGAGTCGTGCGGGATTGGTCAGCTCAAGAGTTAATTTTTAAGAACAATCACCGGAAATATGTCGTTACATTGGATGCTATGCAACCTTGTGATCTACATGCATGCCCATTTGTAGCAGAGCCAGTCCATATGTTGGATGGGCTATCTCATGATGAGGAGGAGGCTTTCCTCAAGAACAATAAGGACCTTATCCCATTAGGTACTGTAGACTTACAGTCAGTAGCAGATAAGTGGAGTCCGACAGCTTGTACAGTCCTACGAGTGACCGGAGAAGCAGTGGCAGATGCTGATATAATCATGGATGAATCGACATTACAGCAACTGTTGCAGCCAGCTCATAACGTGGCCAAGCCTCGAGAGTTTTATGTATCGGAGGATCAATAGGTATTGTACAACTTGGGTGACACGGTCAACCCGAGGCCCGTAAAAATTAAGGTAAGATTAGGAGACAAATTCCAAGAAGTTTTGGTGCAACTCGTGCGCGAGTTCTCAGATGTCTTCACTTGGGATTACAGAGACATGAAAGGTCTTGACCCACGAATTTACCAACACTGGGTCGTGCTGAAGCCAGATGCGCGACCCTTCAAGCAAGCCAGCTACCGGATGAATCCGCATTATGCAGCCGAGGTAAAAGCAGAGTTAGGTCGCTTGCTGAAGGTTGAATTCATTGCTCCCATTGAACATGCAGAGTGGATCTCACCAATAGTGATTGTGCCGTAGAAAAATAAACAGTTATACATTTGTGTCGATTACCGGAAGTTTAACGCTGCCACCATACCGGATCCGTTCCCTCTTCCTTTTCTAGATACGATGCTTGATGAGGTAGCAGGTCACAAAATGTATTCATTCCTGGATGGCTACAGTGGATATAATCAAGTAAGGATGGTGGAACAGGATATTCCGAAGACCGCATTCATCACCAATTGGGGTGTCTATGCCTGCACCGTAATGTGGTTCGGTTTGCGAAATGCACCGAGTACATTCCAAAGATGTATGCAGGAAGTGTTCTCACCTTGTCTAAAAATGTTTATGCAAGTCTATCTGGATGATTTTTCATTATTTGGCAATACTTCGGCGCACCTGCATCATTTATAGTGCTGCTTTGAAAAATGCCGAGAGTATCGATTATGTTTAAATCCTACCAAATCAGTTTTTGCGGTCTCTTGTGGAAAGCTGCTCGGTCATATCATCTCTAAACAAGGAATACATGTAGATCCTGATAAAGTAGCAGCCGTGTTGGAGGCACTGGTTCCAAAGACACCGAGAGAAGTTATGAGGTTCCTTGGCTAGATCCAGTGGCATGGCAGACATTTATGGTGGTTGGCTCATCTAGCAATACCACTTAACCGACTTATGACTAGCACCCCGTGGAAGTATGAATGGACTAATGAATGTCAAATGGCATTTGATCGTTTGAAGGTATTAAAATGCCGTTTGAAGGTATTATTGACGCAGGCTCCGATCCTGCAGCCGCCTGGTTGGGAACGTCCATTCCATGTCTTTGTGGATGCGTTCGACATGGCGATTGGCAGTGTGCTAATGTAGCAAACTGACAAATGGTTTCGGCCTGTGTACTATGTGAGCTGCCGATTAGCTCTTGCAGAGAGAAATTACTCTGTGACAGAATATGAGTGTCTTGGTCTTGTATACTCTGTTAAGAAATTTCGGCATTACTTGCTGGGACGCAAATTCACTTTCCATGTGGATCATGCCACATTTGTGTATTTGGTTCGGCAACAACATTAAGATGGCAGACTGGCAAGATGGGTTTTACTACTACAAGAGTTCGATTATGAAGTTATTCACCGACCCGGTACTGCACATGTCTTGGCGGACTTTTTATCTCGACTGGATTTCGATGAGTATCCAGTAGGTGTTGATGACACTACGCTGGCTATTTACGTCGTCGAGACAACTCCTGAGGAATTTGCGGAACTTCCTGTTGCCCCTACATACTATGATACATTAATGATTTTTCTTATTGATGGTTTTCTCCCTCCTAATGCTCCCACTACTCTGCACCGTAAAATTTCAGTCTTCAGTCACCAATTCCGGTTGATTGTGGGTCAAATTTATTACGTAGATCATACTGGTGTCTTGCTCAGATGTATCCCTCCACATAAATCAGCCTCAGTTATGGCCATGGCTCACTCATCACCCACTGGAGGACACTTTGCAGCTAATCTCACTCATCGTAAAATCCTGCAAAGTGGGCTATGGTGGCCTACAATGTACAAAGATGTGGTTAAATTTGTGCAACAGTGTGATATCTGTCAACGGTCTCGACAGCCCTTACAGCGACACTTCTTTCCTCTCCAACCTGTCCTGTCTCTTGAACCTTTTCAGAAGTGGGGATTAGATTTCATTGGCCCAATTACACCCCCAGCTACCCTCACCAACAACCGATTTATTTTGACGTGTACAGATTATGCCACTAGGTGGGCGGAAGCTTGGGCTTTACGTTCTGCCACAACAGTTTCGGTGGCCAAATGTTTGATGAAGGATGTCTTCCCTCAATATGGATTACCTCTGGAAATAGTGACGGACCAAGGTACACATTCCGCAAATACCCTAATGCGGGTGCTGACTCAGACTTTCCAGATTGTGCATAAATTCAGCTCACCTTACTATCCACGTGCGAATGGTCTTGCTGAGAGTACCAATAAGACTCTGCTGCATATTCTTCGGAAATTGGTCTTGGACTATCCGGAACGATGGGACCAACTCTTACCTACGGTATTGTGGGCTTACCAGACCACGTATAAAGTGGCTACCGGAACGACTCCGTTTAAACTTACTTATGGATTGGAAGCTATTGCACCAATGGAAGTAGTGGTACCGAGTCTACGAGTCGCCTTATCCCAGAAATTGATACCAGAAGAATCTTTTCCATTGCGGTTAGATGTTCTTAGATCATTGGATGAACAACATTGGGAAAGCTTCATGATTCTTCAAGAAGTTGAGCTATGCCAAGCCCGTGCTCATGATCGCTTCCTAAAAACCCCTGTCTTCACCATTGGCCAACTCGTTTTATTTTATAATGCTAAAGCCAATCGCTCTGCCGGAAAATTTAAGTTACGGTGGTTTGGACCATACCGGATTGCTGAACAGGTGGGACCCGCCACTTTTCGATTGGCGACCTTAACAGGTGTTCTCCTTTCAAGACTGATTAATGGTTCTAAGCTCTGTCCATATCACCAGCCGTCTGATAACCCTTGAGGTGTACTCACTCTTTTTCCTCTTTTTCGAGTGTCACTTGATTTTCTTTTCTACCTCCCCATGTTTCGATTGACCAAGTGACCGTAATCTTCCCGTTTTTGGTATCAAACTATGATTAAGAGCCACCTCTGTGTTACTGTTTCTGTTCATGCATGCATGCCGCACTTATGAGATATCTCTCCAATACTGCGTTATGAGTAGGGTTTTACCGCTTGATTTTTTTTTTATATTCCTATTTAATCTTGTTCTTTCCACTGTTAATCGCTATTGTGTTTATGTGTTTGTGAGCTCTGTTTACTCTGTGTTTTCGTGTATCCTTGTGCGCACCATGGAAGTTCTGGCTAATATAGCAACCTTCCGTGCAGGTCTCACTCCAGGTGTGAGTGAGTACTTGTGCACTCGGGGATTGTTGGCCTTCGCTGAATTGCCTTGGCATTTAGTGGAGTGTCACCCCTTTCACGCATAGATTATTTATGACATCGCCGCCACACCTACTACAGACCAGTGTTGGCCGATTACACGTTTAAACCCTCGTGTAGTAATCACTCTGGCCACGTTTGCTGAGGGATTTTGTCTCCCTCAGAAAGGATTGGAGAATGGTCCACTCCTTCCTCTTGCCGCCATGAAGGAACTGTTTCCCCGGCACTCATCGAATGAGTTTGCCATCCTTTGCCGACCCGAACCAAAGCGTACTGCTCTGCAATTCCTGGTTGCCGCACTCAATTTGCAAAAACGCACCTATACGGTATATCTCGCCCCTTTTATTCCATGATAGATACGGCTTCCCATGAACCTGTGAATTTCACGGCATTTTTCTTTAGGCGCATTCACCGTGAATGCATAGCGGTTACAAAAAAAATCGCCAAGAGTGACCTCCCTCGCACACGCTTACCCCATATCCTAACCTTCCTCTTTCCGGTGGTACAAGCTGCGCAACCTCCTCCAAACGCTCCTTTTCTGTTACACGAAGAATCTACATAAATGGTCGACGACAAAGATGATGATGATGCGGATTTGCTTCAGTTTTTCCACCGCAAATGCAGACACGTTAGCCCATCCGAAAGCAAGGTACAAGGCTCCAATGCAAGTCACGAAGTTGAAGTCTTCCACGACACCGCCACCTCTCTTCAGGTAGAATCCTCCGTCCCATCTTCTCCTCTTAAGCAGCCCGAACAAGGTGCATGCATGGAAGATGTCGAGGAAGTCTCTTCACGAGAAGAATCACATCACTCGGATTTGGTGACTCTAAAGGAGATCAAAGCTGCTATTGGAGGCACGGATTGTCAATTCCCCTCATCACCAATCTCTGTAGCCAAAGCAGATGCAATCATGACCGAAGCTACTAAAGGAATGGAATACCAATCTCCTTCATCCCCAACCTGTGAGGTCCAAGTAGAAGCAATCACGGAGGTAACTAGCACTATTGAGGATGTTACTGAAGCTGCTGAGGAGATAAATCAGCATGAGACTTCCTCCGCTGATTACCCGTTCCGAGCATGTAGAAGTTCTTCCTAATGCAACCTCCACTGCCATTCGAGAGGCATCCGTCGCTCAATTATCTTCTCCTGATTACTCTCCACCACCCTCTCTTCATCTGCTCTCTGCCTCATCGTCACAACCTCCTCCTTCTCTTTCACCCCCGGCCGTCATGTTCACCGAGTTAGAGTCTATGGGTCGCCTCCTTATACAATTTTCCCAGCAATTACCCCTGCAGATGAAGCTAGTGACTCAGAGCATTCAATAGGAGTTGCAGAGTAAAGTGGATTTACTTGAAGCTGACATTGCTCCCCTCCAAGAAGAAACCACTGTAGTCAAAGCCGAGAATCACGCACTCCAGCTTCAGCTCCAGCAACTTCAAGCACAATTAGCAGAAAAGGACAATATGATTGCCCAACAGGATAGCATGCTTGCTGACTTACAGGAAAAGATTGTCCTTCTTGCTGATGGTGAGGAAGAAATTTCTCAATTGAAGGAGCTGATACAAGATAAAGAAGATGCTCACGTTGTGCTTGGCAATTTACTAGAAGAAACACGTGCATATCTTGAGCTAGTGACACAGAAAGGACAAGAAATGGCCGACTTGGCTATGCAGAATACTAAGGAACTCAAGGCAGTATCCGTTGAACTTTTTCAGAAGAGCCGTGACTTGGATGCACAGACGGGCTGAACGATTCTGATAAAGAAGGAGATGGAAGGTGTTATGAAAGAGAGAGATGCCTATTATAAAACTATCCAATATCAGGCTCAGGACCTGGAACGACGTGAGAAGCAATTAGGCATTCAGGCTGATCCGCTTGTGAGAATTGATGCAGAGATCGTCGAAAGAGATGATGCACTAGCCAATGACTTTTACCTGTAGTAGTCGTTTTTGCAAACACAGACGGAATTATTGATGACTCAAGTAGTCGCTACTAGTTTGGTTCGCACAGATGCACAACTAGTCAACCAGATATTTTGAAGACTATGCTGGACTCATTAAAGAAAAAGTTCACAAGAACTTCTAAACTAGCCAGAACCCTGTATATACAAGACATTGTTGATGAGCCTTAGTTGTATTCTTCTTTTTTGGGTTTGAGTCCACCGTCCGTGCCAGTGTTATGCCGCCGGATTGGAATATGTAATTTTATTTTTCATACTCGCACGCATCGAAAAGGCATAGCGAATAGATGAAACTTCCTATTATTAATGAAAAGACAAGCACGACATTCAGCGAGAGAGGGGAATCACCAGACTGTCTGTCTGGGCGATCGCGCTAGAGTTGTTGTATTGCAGATTCGCCCAAATTTTGAGTATTGTGTCTTGTTCTTAAAGTTTCGGTGATTAATTATTAACACAGTAATGCTACATTAATATTAATAAGCCTGTGTGAATTTGTAGTTGTTTATTCGTGTGTTAAGCGTACTGCGTTGTGATAATCTTTGAATTGAAAGTCAGTTAACTGTTAGTTGAATGTTGAATTGGGAAAATTAAACAAGGGGCCTCTGCACTATCAGACCCCTATCCATCCCCAAGAACCTAGAAATGAGATTAAAAGTGGCTTAACAAAAAGCGCTTTTAACAATGCATGTGTGTATGCATATGCATGTGCATGTGTGTATGCATATGCATGTGTGTATGCATATGCATGTGTGTATGTGAGTGTGTGTGTATATGTGACTGTGTATGTATATGTATATGTTTCTCTCTCTCTCTCTCTGTGTCAATTGAAAACAAAACAATCACTTACATCAATGTAATTATTTGAATGGTTTTCGTCAAAATCCACTTGAACTTGTCCTTTGTCAAATTTCCAAAGAATTGATCCTAAAATCTCTTGCAAAACTAAAGAGAGAAGATATTAGAAAAGGAAAAACATAAACAAAGAAAAAAGAGTGCTATAGTATGTGAGATATACTTACCAAAACTTCAGATCTAGAAAAATAGAGGTGTGCTTAAAGAAAGAGAGAGAGAGAGGGAGCGGAGAGAGAGAAAGAGAAAGGGAGGGAGAGAGAGAGAGTGACAAACAGAGATAGGTTGATTGTGCGCACAAAGTCGACAATAGAAGATCTAGTTTCAAATTGCCCCAAATGTTGAATTTTTGCTCTCAGGCCCGGTTAAAACAGGGCGTCGGTATAAGCCTCGGTAATTTCTAGTACATTTTGGAAACCCGAGTAGGCAATGGACACATCGGTACAGTTGCATCTGTATGAGTACCCGTGACCGTCGATATTCCGATCGTCGGTATGCCCTTGATGTTTTGTAGTGATCTAGGTAAAATTTTGTTGAATTTTGAAGCTGATCATGCTTCTATTGGACTATGTGATTTTGGTAGAGAAATGCATTTACCAAAAAGAAAAACATTTTTTGAAGCTACCTGATTTGGAAATATCAACTAGAAATGAGTTGAGCTGAGAGTACTAGTGGTATGCACCTAAATGTATATCCACTAGTCCTCCACCTTTTAATAAAAGCTAAGAGACATTTACCATTTCAATATTCCTATAATTGTAACTTCTGAAATATATAGATTTAAATAGTTATCCCATTGATAATAATGGGATTTGCAAGTTCAAAATTCTTTAAAACTAGCTTCTGATGGAGATGTATCAAAAAGAGTAGACACACATGAACTAATTAGAGTATTCTCAAATCTAACTCAGTATGGTTTAAAGATATCCATGATAGATGGATTAAAAACATATTGAAAATGATTTGTATTCATTTGAACTATGTGGATTAGATGACATAGATTCATTTGCATTAAGTTGATTAAATATTGTGGATTAATTTGAACTATGTGGATTAAATGAAGCGATATCACATGAGTTAAGTGGATTAAATGAAGTGGTATCATTTGTCTGAGTCACATCCAACTGTTGAAGAAACTCGTTTGATTTGATAATCAAAGCTTCTTTGTGCACAAAGGTCTTGAGCTCGAATCCTGATTGTTCCATCTAACACCGTTTTTCTTCTGCTTCCACAAGTCAGAAATAAGTATTATATAATCGCTATAACAAAATCACCAGTACCGTATAGTATTGTGGATAGAAGAGATGGACCTATTTGATGTCGTGAGTTCGATCCCCACAACCATCCTCCGGAAATTATCCCTTTTTGCTTGTAAGTGTTCTCTGACCCGGGAATAAAAATAATCAGGTATGAGTTCATTTTCGCAAATCTGCCTAGGATTCTGGGCTAAAGCGAAGCTCTCTGACCAAACGGCCGCAAGCTCAAGTCCCCTGAGTAACTTCTGAAAAATCCATTGTCACTTTTACTTCCGCCTCAGTACTATCATTTGTATGCAAGAAGCCATCACGAACACGTCCAACTCTAGTGGATAATGCTTTGCCTTCTGGTTCGGAATGTCACGGGCTCAAAGTCATAAACGACCTTCTGAAATGGCGCAGCACTTTTGTTTCGTTCCGAAACACCTACAGCAAAACCAACAAATAATAATATGTGCAGACTAGACCATCAACCCGACTTGCTTAGGTGGATAGAGCGTTATTGCATGTGCTGTAAAGTTCAGCTTTTGATCCCCATGAACATTGGCTTTGGTATCTTGGCGAAATCAAGAATTCTGAACTTGCAGGTCACAAGTTCAAGAGCCGTCTGCAGAGGTAGGAAGTTCGATTCCTATCTGTGTCCGCCCAAAAGATTTTGCTTATAAACATAAACAGCAAAGTTAACAGGGTGATTTGGCTAGATCGGATCGTTTTTTCCCACCAGGTCGAGCTTGATCCATGCAATTCTTTTGCTGTAGCCGCTAGCTCATACACACGAGTTGTGTTTTGTTCTGTTATCATCAGAAAATCCGTGCACTAGGCAGTGGATTGATGTTCATGCGTCGTGCGAGGTGGTGCATTTGAATCTTAGAATCAGTGCCAGATCAAACACGATTTGTTGTTGCTGATTATGGCTACAAGTGCTATTAAAATGATGCGTACAATGGCATGTAGACAATTCATTCAAAAATGGCGCACACCAACAAGATGGTTATCGTCAGGTGAAGATTTTGTTATCCGTGCGTTAACCAGCTGCAATGGTTACACTAATACTCCGCGTAAGTGACTAACTGAGCTCGAACCCCGAGGATAAAATGCCTTCGCAGCATTCATTTTGCAAAAATAAAGAATGCACGGAGAACCGGAGCAATCATTTGAAAGCAAAACATAAGAACAGATACGTATCGGACAAGAGTTCCGCATGGAGAAAATAAGAAAGCTTAACAAGAGCTCCATGAGCGAGAGAAGATGATAGTGAACCTCAACCTTGAGTTCTAATACCAATGCAAGAGAACAAGGAATTACAACCACCACATGCTAGAGGGATGACTCTCCTCCCAACCAAATGCCTCTATACATAGCTCTCTCCAGGGGACTCCCTTCTTGGGCACGTGGATACTAACCATCCAAGTGTCGGCCATGTAACTACATGTGCACCAAGTGTCCCAGTTAACTCGAGTTAACTCAAGTGGATGCTTCTTGAAGGCTCTACATCTCTTTGTGCAAAATACTCTCCCCATGTCCCCCCATGGGGATTGAACCCAAGACCTCCTCCTTCACATCCTTGAGACTTAACCACTAAGCTAAGTGGATCACTTGTTCACAAGAGCACAAGACCTCTTAGTAAGTCTAAACTCGAGATCTTTGGTCATACACACGGGTGACCAAACGATGTCCGATTTCAGATCTGTCTGAACCGATCGGACCCCTAGATCATAAACTTACTTTATTACACATATGCACTTACACATACCGTTCGATGAAATTTTGCTGGATCCCTTTACAATTCAAGGTTCTGAGAAGATGTTAATAAGTCTACAAGACAAAGCCATTTAGAGACTTAGAAAGTTCTAGTTCAGTTATTAACACCTTCTCAACCCTCTAATTTTAAAAAGAAGATAAAACATTTTCCAACAAATCTATTGGTTTTCCTATCACAATCATACACACACATACACATGCACATACAAAATCCCATTAGATTTTCACTTATAACTCACAAACAAAAATATTTTTCTTTAGTCTTAATACTAAAATACTAAATATTTCTATCAAGAGCTTATACCGTGTTCTTTGTATGACACTATAAGTTCGTAAAAAACAAAGTAAATCTTATGAAAAAAATACTTTAAGAACATTCTTTTAGAAATCAATATGCAACTCATTCATTTTCGATCAGAAAGTATTCAAATGATATATTTTTTATCAAAAATATTTCGATCGAAATGTTTTTGTTCAAAAGTGCTTTTGATAAAAGAAAGTGCCAAATTGTCCTGCAAAAAGTATTCTCTCTTGTTTGAATAAGCTCACATGGTAGCGAATAATTCGTTCGAATAATAAGAGTTCTTCATAAAATTCCGTAATTATTCACGAATAAATGAATTGCTGAATAACGAATAATGCAACCTAGTCTTCTACCCATCATTTTTTGAGTCTAACAACTGAGAGAGCATATGATGTATCCCTCACCTATGAGGAAGAAAATGAGCATGGAGCACACATGTTAAAACATCTATGGGGTTATATCCTCATAAAGATAAAAGCTTCAATGCCAATTTCCTTGTGTCACCATCTGCTATGAACCAAGAGCGTAATGCTTAAGCGGATAATAAAGGATCACTATGTGCCTTTCATGAACATCCTTAAAAAATGATAAGTATGGGAACGAATTCCCAATGACCAAGATGCAAATTTTGGTGATGGTCCTAGTGGCTTTGCATGTACCCATCCAAAATCGTTAGGGTTCAATGATGAAGAACAAATCTATGTGGCAAGTACTCTATTCTTGATCATGATCGCATTGGATTCATATACAATACAATTCTACTACTCCATTGAAATGAAGGAAATCTTGACTTAGTGGTGCAATATAAAATAGAAATGAGTAATCATTTCACCACTAGTGATTTCTATTCCCATATTCAAGTTGTACATCAGCCTTTGTCTAATCAAAGGCCTTGAACATATCAGAGTCCACAAAAATTCTATTCTAATATAGTCAGCGATAATACCAATCTAGAATGGATATAGATCCATAGTATCACCCATAAGGTTCAAAACAATATCAGAATAGAGATTTATTATATTTCGAAAGGAAACATCAATATGCTCAAAGGCCATGATATGGCGAGTATGGGAAACACCTACAAAAACGAATGGAAATCAAGCTCCTCAACTAGAAAAGTTATTTCACTTAATTATATACTGGAAGAAAACCCTAAAAGGGATTATAGTTGAATCACCAACTAATTCAGGGAGCAATGATGAAACTTATGACTATGATTATGACACTTTTCATGAAGAGAAAATGGTTTATAATGAAATATAAAATCTTAATTGGGATCAACGCCACCATTTGTATGAATAGACCATGGGTGTGTGGTATGCAAAGGCACTACAAGACACAAACCAAACATTTCCTCCATAGAGATAATTGATTCCTAAGGGGACGTGTTATTGATACAACATAGATCACTTCATTCATAATTTCCCTATTGTCCAAGCACGCATGCAAAAAAATGCACTCACACCTTGTTTTGAGTTTTCTTATGGTGTGGTGTCGACCATATAATCAAGGATTTTCCCAATATCCAATTAGAGACAAAAGAGATGATAAATAGGGAAAAAGATGATCGAGACTTTGACTCCAACATCCCACAGGTTGATGATTCTTGGAAACAATGCCGATGGCAAGAAACAGTGGACGAAAAGAACATAAAGTAAAGGATTTTCTACTATCCAATTAGATACAAAACTCATGATAAATCGAGAAAAAGGTGACATAGGCCTTGAGTACAACATCCTAGAGGTTGATGAGTCTTTGAAAGAACAATGATGGAGAGAAACAAGTGGAAGATGTGCTAGCTCTGTATTTGAGTAGTTTGGCATTTTTACACTACAGAAAAAAAATTGAGTGTGAAAATTCCAATATCAATATCTTTCCAAGTATATTGGACCTCATGAGGATACTTTAGAATGCAAAAAGACTACGCTCATTTGATGAAAGAAGAATGCTAAAAATATTTCCAAAGAAACTCTAGAATATCTCAAGAAAGCTATAGTGAAATGCACCCACTATGGAAGAATCTATCAAACTTAAACCTGACTATTGGGGTTACATTGTTAGGAAAATATGCATGGATCCTAAGATAGCAAAATTGTACAATCAAGTCACTAAAATGTCCTCGATAAGGTGGATGAATATAGTGAGGGTGATGAGGGAAAATTTGTTATTCGCATCGCTTATAGCAAAGTAACCATTAGAACCATCATTGATTCAGAGGTAGGTGTGGCACTCACCACCAAGTCGCTATGGATTAAATGGGGTAGATTGGCATTAAGGCTAACTGAAATGAATATTCAACTAGAAGATGGAAATATGGACAAACCCTTAGGGATGCTATAAGGAATTACATTAAGCACATGTGGTGTAGAGTCTGAGTACAATCTTTCCATATGTGACTTTCAAAATGCAATTATGAAATATTGCTAGGAAGAACCTTACTACACCAATTGGAAGTGGTGCACGATTGGGGTTGTAATGTTTTTTCCTTGCAACACCGAGTGCCACTCTAGAAAAAGATGAGTACCACCTCAAGGAACTTCACCTCCTAATTTTTGAATCCATGGAGATATGAGGATGATATGCCAATCTTGAGCAAATGATGTACATGAAGGTGAAGGTGCAAAGTACACAAGATGCACACACACATACGCACACACATGGTAGAGACAAAGAAGATGAGCAATGGACAGAAGTACTTCTATTATAGAATCTCTCGATTACAATGCAAGCTTCTTCCTCCAAAAATCCAAAAAAATTCTAACATCTTAAATGAGCTTCCTAACTCTATTTATACTTTTCTACTACCTTTTAGCAATTTCAGATAGTGTCGGGAATAGTTAAAAACTAGCTTTGCAAGTTAATTTTAGGTACCTAATGGGCTCCAAAAGTCATGAAAATTTGTAGGTAGAATCTGTTGGTGCATTTTGCCCAAGCCTACATGCTTGATATGCTTGATATTATCCTCATTTGTAAGTCACATGAGTAGTCATGTGAACACCTCTTGTAAAAGAGTACATTTTATCTCTTGTAAATGGAAAAAGAAAAAAGTAAAAGGATGGCTTACCTCATCCATGATGTAAAAGCAAATTCGTGGCTCCAACTACCAAAATCACGAATTTTTGAGCTGAGGGAATCTCTCCTAACTTTGGGGATCACTTTTAGGTGGAGCCATTCGAATTCGAATTCAAAACTCCCTCCAATAATAGCTATAAAAGGAGCAAGAAGGAAGAGGCGATTAGCAAGCCTTGTACGTGACCACTTCATGTCATTTTGTAGAGATTGAAGAGCTTACTCCATAGCTCTATCATTCTACTCCCATTGTGCAAAGATTCATTGCCAATGTGGTTGTAATCATATGTGAATCTATACATTTATTATCATCTACCTCTCTGTTTTGTTCTCTGCTATACTCACTCAGAGCAGTAACTTCAGAAGGTCATATCTCCAGTTTTACTGAACATTTTTCAGTGTTTTAAAGTGCGTTGGATAGCTCTCACTGTCGAGTTTCTACCTATAAATTTTCAAGGTCATTGGATTTATACTTTTGGAGATAGCTGCATTTTACTGCTTACTGGTCTATCTCTGCAGAGCCCCGAGAATTGTGGGAATGTTCCAGAACTTGATGAAACTTGTTCTCAGTGCTCAGTCCATCATTTGAAGTGTTTTAACTTGGAATAGGAAGCTTGCTAAGTCTATTTGCTATGCCCAAAAGGAATTTTTCTAATTCCTTCCAGGTTGAGAGCACTGTTCATTTTTTCCAGCAGGTGTATGTCCAAAAATAGCAAGTTTTGGGAGCTAGTCATTTCGCAACTTGTCGGTCTTGACTTAAACTTTTGGGATACATGTTCCAAAGTACTTGGCTGATATTTTGGTGGATTTAGGAAGCTCAAAGGGTCTACTAATCAACTCTGAAGTCTCAGTTGGCTGGTGTGAAGCTGGTTGTAGCGGCACCTACTCATCTTTGGATTGCATCCACCATCTCTCTTCACAGTGGTATCAGAGCATAGTCAAGCAACATGGGAGATGGATTTCCATCAACAATTGACAAATTGGATCGAAACAACTACCCGGCATGGTCTCTAAGGATGGAGGCTTACCTTCAAGGAAGGAATCTATATGGATTCATATCCGGAGATGAAGCAATGCCAACCATGAGGAACAAAGGGCAACCATCACACGAAGAAGTGGAAGGACTTTCGAATTGGTGTTCGAAGGATGCACTTGCAAGGTCCTATATTCTAAACTCAATCTCTGATTTTCTTTTACCTCATGTCAAGGGATGCAAGACATCAAGAGAAACCTGGAATGCACTTGCTTCTTTCTTCTCTTCCAACACTCGAGCAAGGAAGAACCAATTGTGGATGGAGTTCACAACAATGAAGAAAAGCCCGAAGCAAAATGTGACTGATTATGTCACAAAGATGAAGGAGATTTCCGACCAACTTGGAAGCATTGGAGAGGTAATTGAAGAGGAGCAAATCATAAGACAAATCATGAATGGAATCAAAGCAGACGACAAGTGGGAGTCATTCACAACAGCCATGGATTTATACATGGATATGCATGTACCCGACCTCAACACACTCATGGGCCAACTCTTCACTCATGAAGCAAAGATTAGCAAAGGTGGTGAGTCCTCAAGAGGTAATCAAACTTCTGCCTTATATTCTGATAAAGCTAAGGTCAAGGACAAGTCAAAGAATAGGAAGAATGAAGATGAAGGAAGCTCTTTCCAAGCAAACTTTGCAGGTAGAGGAAGAGCTAGAGGAAGAGGCAGAGGTGGAAAGCAAGGCAGGGGGAGATTCCAATCATCTCAACCTTGCAACATATGTGGCTTATCTAACCATACTACTGAAGAATGTTTCAGGAATCCAAGGAACTCAAGAGGAAGAGGATTCAATAGAGGTGGCTATGGATCAAATAGAGGTAGGTACAATGGAGGCTACAACAACAACAACTACTACAACAACAATTACAACAACAACAACAACTATCAAAGTGGCCATAGAGGAAGAAGAGATTACAATAACTATGCAGAGGACCAAAGTCAAGAAGATTCATTATTGATTATGAATCTATCAACAAAGAAGGGTAAGGATGATGATCACATATTTTACATTGATTCGGGATGCTCGAACCATGTAGCAGGAAATGTGGCTTTACTTTCTGATTTGGAAGATCCTCATAACAAGCATGAAGTGCAGACAGGAGATGACACAAAGCACTCAGTGGAGAAGATAGGTAATGTGAAGACATCAGATGGGAATATGAACCTCTTAAGCAAAGTCTTGTATGTCCCTACAATTACCAAAAATTTAATAAGTGTTGGACAGATTGTTGAAAAAGGATTGCAGGTTAGATTCAATCGATTTGGAGCATATGTTGAAGACCCAAGGCAAGGCTTTCGAAGGATTGCCAAAGGAGAAAAGACAGGAAGGCTTTTCACTTTTGAAGTGGAAGATACAAAGAACATAGCTTTGTTTAGCTATGGATCTCAAACTCTAACAGAGTTGGAGATATGGCACAAAAGGCTTGCTCACATTGGTGAGAGGACACTCAAACAGATTTGCAGGGACCAAAGTGTACTTGGTTTGCCTAATATCACAAGGCAACACATGATTTATAAGTGTGAAGCTTGTCAACTCGGCAAGGCTCATAGACAAACTTTCAATAAGAAAGGATATATGTATCAAAATCCTTTGGATCTAGTGCACACGGATGTGTGGGGTCCAAGTAAGGAGCCATCTATATCAGGCTCAAGATATTATGTGTCTTTCATAGATGATTGTAGCAGGTGGACCATTCTGTTTTTCATGAAGCACAAGGATGAAGTGTTTAATTGCTTTAAGAAGTATATTGCTCTTGTTGAAAATCAAACAGGTAGGACTTTGAAAAGACTCAGATCAGATGGTGGAGGAGAATACTTCTCTTCTGAATTTGATGCCTTCTTGCATGAAAGAGGCATTAAAAGGGAAGTCACTACAAGGTATACACCTGAACTCAATGGTGTAGCAGAGAGGAGGAATAGAGCTATCGTCGAAGCTGCAAGGTCCATGCTCAACGAAAAGGGATTGCCGAACTACCTATGGGCAGAGGCTGTGTCGACAGCCACATATCTCATAAATAGACTTCCATCTAAGTCACTAGATGGAACCACTCCATATGAAGTGTGGAATGGAAGAAGACCTAGTCTAGAGCATTGTAAAATCTTTGGATGCTTAGCCTATGCTCACATTCCTTCTCAAGTAAGAGGGAAATTGGATCCCAAGGCAGAGAAGTGTGTATTCATTGGTTATGATCAAAACCAAAAAGGATATAGATTGTACAATCCAACCAATAAAGGATTTTCTGTGAGTAGAGATGTAATTTTTGATGAAAACAAATCATGGTTTGATGATGACAGGAAAGTGAAGCTACCATATGACTTGGATGAAGATTTTCCATCACTTCAACCAAAGGAGCCAAAGCAGATTGAAGAAAGTGATTCGGAGATTGACCTAGAAGACTTGGAAAGACTAAAGCTATGGAAGAACAAAGGTAAAGCAAAGATGCAGGATGCTACATATGGACCCGAGAGCTCACATCAACCACTTAGAAGGTCTTCGAGGGAGAAGAAGAAACCAGAGAGGTTTGGTTATGATACTTCTTTGGTCACCAAGCACTCAATCTACATTGCAAAGGATTCAACCAATGAAGAACCTACCACATTTGAAGAAGCACAAAGCAAGAAAGCTTGGAGAGATGCAATGGATGAAGAAATGGAAGCCTTGAAGGAGAATGACACTTGGGAGCTTGTACCTAACAAGCCATCTATGAAGATAATCGGATCTCGATGGATATAAAAAATCAAGAAGAATCCAGATGGAAGTATAAATAGACACAAAGCAAGGTTAGTTGCTAAAGGGTTTGCTCAAACCCATGGTATTGATTATGAGGAGACTTTCTCTCCTGTTGCAAAAATGCCTACAATTAGGGTTCTCATTAGTCTTGCTGCATCTAGAAATTGGAATCTTTATCAACTTGATGTAAAGAATGCTTTCTTGAATGGATGGATTTCTGAGGAAGTGTATATGGCACAACCTCCTGGATATGAGGATGTACATCATCCTAACTATGTATGCAAACTAAAGAAAGCTTTGTATGGATTGAAGCAAGCTCCAAGAGCTTGGAATTTCAGATTGGTTACTTATTTGCAGGACCAAGGATTCAAAGCTAGCAAGGCGGATACCTCTTTGTTCATAAAGAGGAATGGATCTGAAGTGATCTATTTATGTGTGTATGTTGATGATATTATTATCACAGGCAATGATCTTGAAGGAATCAAACAGGTAAAGAGTCAAATGAAGGAGGAGTTCAAAATAAGTGACCTCGGACCACTCACTTATTTTCTTGGATTGGAGTTGATCTACACAGATTCAGGTATATACATCACACAAAGGAAGTATGTCCATGACATGCTCGTCAAGTTCAAGATGGAAAATACAAAGTGTGCAGGTACACCTATGGAGCAAAATCATAAGCTTAGTGCTTATGAAGGAGAGCCAATTGAAGACATCACAAGCTATCAAAGCTTGGTTGGAAGTTTGAACTATGCAACACTCACAAGGGTGGATATATGCTATAGTGTTAGCATATTGAGTCAGTTTATGCATAAGCCGAGAAGACCACATATGGAAGCGGCCAAGCGAGTCCTCAAGTACCTAAAGGGGACCATGAATGAAGGTTTGTTTTATTCATATACTTCAGATATTGAGCTAAAGGTCTACTCAGATGCAGATTGGGCCGGATCTAAAGATGATAGAAGAAGCACATCAGGGTATATATCATTTGCAGGTTCAAAAATCATTTCTTGGTCATCGAAGAAGCAACCAACCGTGGCATTATCTTCTACTGAAGTAGAATATAGAGGTTTGGCTAATGCAACTCAAGAAATCATGTGGTTAAAATCTTTGTACACAGATCTTGGACTTCATTCTTCAACACCTCACATTTTTGGTGACAACACAAGCTCACTACATCTAGCAGCTAATCCGGTATACCATGCTAGAACCAAGCATATTGAAGTCCACTACCATTATGTAAGGGAGAAGCTATTGAGCAAGGATATTCAACTATCCTATGTCTCTACAGATATGCAATGTGCAGACATGTTGACGAAAGCTCTTGATGGTACGAAGTTAAGTAGATTCAAGTTGATGATTGGCTTGCAGGAAATCAAGGACAATTGAAGACTTATTTGGAGGCCAAGCATGTTAGGCTTGAGGGGGAGCTGTTGGTGCATTTTGCCCAAGCCTACATGCTTGATATGCTTGATATTATCCTCATTTGTAAGTCACATGAGTAGTCATGTGAACACCTCTTGTAAAAGAGTACATTTTATCTCTTGTAAATGGAAAAAGAAAAAAGTAAAAGGATGGCTTACCTCATCCATGATGTAAAAGCAAATTCGTGGCTCCAACTACCAAAATCACGAATTTTTGAGCTGAGGGAATCTCTCCTAACTTTGGGGATCACTTTTAGGTGGAGCCATTCGAATTCGAATTCAAAACTCCCTCCAATAATAGCTATAAAAGGAGCAAGAAGGAAGAGGCGATTAGCAAGCCTTGTACGTGACCACTTCATGTCATTTTGTAGAGATTGAAGAGCTTACTCCATAGCTCTATCATTCTACTCCCATTGTGCAAAGATTCATTGCCAATGTGGTTGTAATCATATGTGAATCTATACATTTATTATCATCTACCTCTCTGTTTTGTTCTCTGCTATACTCACTCAGAGCAGTAACTTCAGAAGGTCATATCTCGAGTTTTACTGAACATTTTTCAGTGTTTTAAAGTGCGTTGGATAGCTCTCACTGTCGAGTTTCTACCTATAAATTTTCAAGGTCATTGGATTTATACTTTTGGAGATAGCTGCATTTTACTGCTTACTGGTCTATCTCTGCAGAGCCCCGAGGATTGTGGGAATGTTCCAGAACTTGATGAAACTTGTTCTCAGTGCTCAGTCCATCATTTGAAGTGTTTTAACTTGGAATAGGAAGCTTGCTAAGTCTATTTGCTATGCCCAAAAGGAATTTTTCTAATTCCTTCCAGGTTGAGAGCACTGTTCATTTTTTCCAGCAGGTGTATGTCCAAAAATAGCAAGTTTTGGGAGCTAGTCATTTCGCAACTTGTCGGTCTTGACTTAAACTTTTGGGATACATGTTCAAAAGTACTTGGCTGATATTTTGGTGGATTTAGGAAGCTCAAAGGGTCTACTAAACAACTCTGAAGTCTCAGTTGGCTGGTGTGAAGCTGGTTGTAGCGGCACCTACTCATCTTTGGATTGCATCCACCATCTCTCTTCACAGTGGTATCAGAGCATAGTCAAGCAACATGGGAGATGGATTTCCATCAACAATTGACAAATTGGATCGAAACAACTACCCGGCATGGTCTCTAAGGATGGAGGCTTACCTTCAAGGAAGGAATCTATATGGATTCATATCCGGAGATGAAGCAATGCCAACCATGAGGAACAAAGGGCAACCATCACACGAAGAAGTGGAAGGACTTTCGAATTGGTGTTCGAAGGATGCACTTGCAAGGTCCTATATTCTAAACTCAATCTCTGATTTTCTTTTACCTCATGTCAAGGGATGCAAGACATCAAGAGAAACCTGGAATGCACTTGCTTCTTTCTTCTCTTCCAACACTCGAGCAAGGAAGAACCAATTGTGGATGGAGTTCACAACAATGAAGAAAAGCCCGAAGCAAAATGTGACTGATTATGTCACAAAGATGAAGGAGATTTCCGACCAACTTGGAAGCATTGGAGAGGTAATTGAAGAGGAGCAAATCATAAGACAAATCATGAATGGAATCAAAGCAGACGACAAGTGGGAGTCATTCACAACAGCCATGGATTTATACATGGATATGCATGTACCCGACCTCAACACACTCATGGGCCAACTCTTCACTCATGAAGCAAAGATTAGCAAAGGTGGTGAGTCCTCAAGAGGTAATCAAACTTCTGCCTTATATTCTGATAAAGCTAAGGTCAAGGACAAGTCAAAGAATAGGAAGAATGAAGATGAAGGAAGCTCTTTCCAAGCAAACTTTGCAGGTAGAGGAAGAGCTAGAGGAAGAGGCAGAGGTGGAAAGCAAGGCAGGGGGAGATTCCAATCATCTCAACCTTGCAACATATGTGGGTTATCTAACCATACTACTGAAGAATGTTTCAGGAATCCAAGGAACTCAAGAGGAAGAGGATTCAATAGAGGTGGCTATGGATCAAATAGAGGTAGGTACAATGGAGGCTACAACAACAACAACTACTACAACAACAATTACAACAACAACAACAACTATCAAAGTGGCCATAGAGGAAGAAGAGATTACAATAACTATGCAGAGGACCAAAGTCAAGAAGATTCATTATTGATTATGAATCTATCAACAAAGAAGGGTAAGGATGATGATCACATATTTTACATTGATTCGGGATGCTCGAACCATGTAGCAGGAAATGTGGCTTTACTTTCTGATTTGGAAGATCCTCATAACAAGCATGAAGTGCAGACAGGAGATGACACAAAGCACTCAGTGGAGAAGATAGGTAATGTGAAGACATCAGATGGGAATATGAACCTCTTAAGCAAAGTCTTGTATGTCCCTACAATTACCAAAAATTTAATAAGTGTTGGACAGATTGTTGAAAAAGGATTGCAGGTTAGATTCAATCGATTTGGAGCATATGTTGAAGACCCAAGGCAAGGCTTTCGAAGGATTGCCAAAGGAGAAAAGACAGGAAGGCTTTTCACTTTTGAAGTGGAAGATACAAAGAACATAGCTTTGTTTAGCTATGGATCTCAAACTCTAACAGAGTTGGAGATATGGCACAAAAGGCTTGCTCACATTGGTGAGAGGACACTCAAACAGATTTGCAGGGACCAAAGTGTACTTGGTTTGCCTAATATCACAAGGCAACACATGATTTATAAGTGTGAAGCTTGTCAACTCGGCAAGGCTCATAGACAAACTTTCAATAAGAAAGGATATATGTATCAAAATCCTTTGGATCTAGTGCACACGGATGTGTGGGGTCCAAGTAAGGAGCCATCTATATCAGGCTCAAGATATTATGTGTCTTTCATAGATGATTGTAGCAGGTGGACCATTCTGTTTTTCATGAAGCACAAGGATGAAGTGTTTAATTGCTTTAAGAAGTATATTGCTCTTGTTGAAAATCAAACAGGTAGGACTTTGAAAAGACTCAGATCAGATGGTGGAGGAGAATACTTCTCTTCTGAATTTGATGCCTTCTTGCATGAAAGAGGCATTAAAAGGGAAGTCACTACAAGGTATACACCTGAACTCAATGGTGTAGCAGAGAGGAGGAATAGAGCTATCGTCGAAGCTGCAAGGTCCATGCTCAACGAAAAGGGATTGCCGAACTACCTATGGGCAGAGGCTGTGTCGACAGCCACATATCTCATAAATAGACTTCCATCTAAGTCACTAGATGGAACCACTCCATATGAAGTGTGGAATGGAAGAAGACCTAGTCTAGAGCATTGTAAAATCTTTGGATGCTTAGCCTATGCTCACATTCCTTCTCAAGTAAGAGGGAAATTGGATCCCAAGGCAGAGAAGTGTGTATTCATTGGTTATGATCAAAACCAAAAAGGATATAGATTGTACAATCCAACCAATAAAGGATTTTCTGTGAGTAGAGATGTAATTTTTGATGAAAACAAATCATGGTTTGATGATGACAGGAAAGTGAAGCTACCATATGACTTGGATGAAGATTTTCCATCACTTCAACCAAAGGAGCCAAAGCAGATTGAAGAAAGTGATTCGGAGATTGACCTAGAAGACTTGGAAAGACTAAAGCTATGGAAGAACAAAGGTAAAGCAAAGATGCAGGATGCTACATATGGACCCGAGAGCTCACATCAACCACTTAGAAGGTCTTCGAGGGAGAAGAAGAAACCAGAGAGGTTTGGTTATGATACTTCTTTGGTCACCAAGCACTCAATCTACATTGCAAAGGATTCAACCAATGAAGAACCTACCACATTTGAAGAAGCACAAAGCAAGAAAGCTTGGAGAGATGCAATGGATGAAGAAATGGAAGCCTTGAAGGAGAATGACACTTGGGAGCTTGTACCTAACAAGCCATCTATGAAGATAATCGGATCTCGATGGATATACAAAATCAAGAAGAATCCAGATGGAAGTATAAATAGACACAAAGCAAGGTTAGTTGCTAAAGGGTTTGCTCAAACCCATGGTATTGATTATGAGGAGACTTTCTCTCCTGTTGCAAAAATGCCTACAATTAGGGTTCTCATTAGTCTTGCTGCATCTAGAAATTGGAATCTTTATCAACTTGATGTAAAGAATGCTTTCTTGAATGGATGGATTTCTGAGGAAGTGTATATGGCACAACCTCCTGGATATGAGGATGTACATCATCCTAACTATGTATGCAAACTAAAGAAAGCTTTGTATGGATTGAAGCAAGCTCCAAGAGCTTGGAATTTCAGATTGGTTACTTATTTGCAGGACCAAGGATTCAAAGCTAGCAAGGCGGATACCTCTTTGTTCATAAAGAGGAATGGATCTGAAGTGATCTATTTATGTGTGTATGTTGATGATATTATTATCACAGGCAATGATCTTGAAGGAATCAAACAGGTAAAGAGTCAAATGAAGGAGGAGTTCAAAATAAGTGACCTCGGACCACTCACTTATTTTCTTGGATTGGAGTTGATCTACACAGATTCAGGTATATACATCACACAAAGGAAGTATGTCCATGACATGCTCGTCAAGTTCAAGATGGAAAATACAAAGTGTGCAGGTACACCTATGGAGCAAAATCATAAGCTTAGTGCTTATGAAGGAGAGCCAATTGAAGACATCACAAGCTATCAAAGCTTGGTTGGAAGTTTGAACTATGCAACACTCACAAGGGTGGATATATGCTATAGTGTTAGCATATTGAGTCAGTTTATGCATAAGCCGAGAAGACCACATATGGAAGCGGCCAAGCGAGTCCTCAAGTACCTAAAGGGGACCATGAATGAAGGTTTTTTTTATTCATATACTTCAGATATTGAGCTAAAGGTCTACTCAGATGCAGATTGGGCCGGATCTAAAGATGATAGAAGAAGCACATCAGGGTATATATCATTTGCAGGTTCAAAAATCATTTCTTGGTCATCGAAGAAGCAACCAACCGTGGCATTATCTTCTACTGAAGTAGAATATAGAGGTTTGGCTAATGCAACTCAAGAAATCATGTGGTTAAAATCTTTGTACACAGATCTTGGACTTCATTCTTCAACACCTCACATTTTTGGTGACAACACAAGCTCACTACATCTAGCAGCTAATCCGGTATACCATGCTAGAACCAAGCATATTGAAGTCCACTACCATTATGTAAGGGAGAAGCTATTGAGCAAGGATATTCAACTATCCTATGTCTCTACAGATATGCAATGTGCAGACATGTTGACGAAAGCTCTTGATGGTACGAAGTTAAGTAGATTCAAGTTGATGATTGGCTTGCAGGAAATCAAGGACAATTGAAGACTTATTTGGAGGCCAAGCATGTTAGGCTTGAGGGGGAGCTGTTGGTGCATTTTGCCCAAGCCTACATGCTTGATATGCTTGATATTATCCTCATTTGTAAGTCACATGAGTAGTCATGTGAACACCTCTTGTAAAAGAGTACATTTTATCTCTTGTAAATGGAAAAAGAAAAAAGTAAAAGGATGGCTTACCTCATCCATGATGTAAAAGCAAATTCGTGGCTCCAACTACCAAAATCACGAATTTTTGAGCTGAGGGAATCTCTCCTAACTTTGGGGATCACTTTTAGGTGGAGCCATTCGAATTCGAATTCAAAACTCCCTCCAATAATAGCTATAAAAGGAGCAAGAAGGAAGAGGCGATTAGCAAGCCTTGTACGTGACCACTTCATGTCATTTTGTAGAGATTGAAGAGCTTACTCCATAGCTCTATCATTCTACTCCCATTGTGCAAAGATTCATTGCCAATGTGGTTGTAATCATATGTGAATCTATACATTTATTATCATCTACCTCTCTGTTTTGTTCTCTGCTATACTCACTCAGAGCAGTAACGTCAGAAGGTCATATCTCGAGTTTTACTGAACATTTTTCAGTGTTTTAAAGTGCGTTGGATAGCTCTCACTGTCGAGTTTCTACCTATAAATTTTCAAGGTCATTGGATTTATACTTTTGGAGATATCTGCATTTTACTGCTTACTGGTCTATCTCTGCAGAGCCCCGAGAATTGTGGGAATGTTCCAGAACTTGATGAAACTTGTTCTCAGTGCTCAGTCCATCATTTGAAGTGTTTTAACTTGGAATAGGAAGCTTGCTAAGTCTATTTGCTATGCCCAAAAAGAATTTTTCTAATTCCTTCCAGGTTGAGAGCACTGTTCATTTTTTCCAGCAGGTGTATGTCCAAAAATAGCAAGTTTTGGGAGCTAGTCATTTCGCAACTTGTCGGTCTTGACTTAAACTTTTGGGATACATGTTCCAAAGTACTTGGCTGATATTTTGGTGGATTTAGGAAGCTCAAAGGGTCTACTAATCAACTCTGAAGTCTCAGTTGGCTGGTGTGAAGCTGGTTGTAGCGGCACCTACTCATCTTTGGATTGCATCCACCATCTCTCTTCACAGAATCTACCTACAATCTTGACGCTGGACGACTCCTTGGATTGCATAAAATGAGGCACTTGATTACAAAATTTGGTTTTTTGTATGTACAAATATAATGATAAGAATCATTCTTTGTTGCACAAAATGATGCTTCTTGTTTCTTGAATTTAGCTTCTTGATTTACGTATTACCTCTCCTCTAGTGGGTGTTTGATTCCCTTCAACCACTCTTTCTTGCCTCTCCCTATGCAACACTCCCCTCCCTCTTGCATCTATATTGATGTTTGAGCTTAGGAGTTATGTATGTAATGTTGTAGAATATTTTTTGTCGAGTGCTTAATGATGTGGACATTTCTAGCCAACTCTACCTCTAGACATTGCCAATCAATCGCTCTAGGGATATTAGGCTGAATATTGCAACAATGCTCCAAATACTGAAGGGTTTTGCATGCTAATTGTGAAGTAGATTTGTGGGCTTATAGTTGAATACGTGAGAGTGATAATCCCTAAACCTCATAGTGAGAATATATTGGAATGTTTGCTCATAGAATGCCAAAAAATTTTCGATTCTAGCATGCCAAGCATAGAAAATTTGAACTAAGGGAGTATTGATCATATCATATATCAAAGCAAGGTTGTCTCTTTCAAACCTTGGCACATTCATGTGCAAATACTTGAACTTCTTGACAACCTTGAAAGTGTTAAGCATCATATCTAAGACTTGCATACACATTTCTCACTTGGTTCAGGAATATTTGCTTGGGTAAGTAGAAAGCAACCAACTATTGCACTCTCCTCCACTGAAGCAGAGTACAAAGCAGCTTGTTTTGCTTCTTGTGAGGTAGTTTGGTGAAGGAGAATTCTTGTAGATCTAGGCTTTCCATCAAATATGGCGATTGTACTCAAGTGTGATAATCAAAGTTGTATGGCTATTGCAAAGAACCCAATATTTCATGCTCGCACCAAGCACATAGAAGTACAGTACCATTACATTCGTGAGCTAATTGAAGATGAAATTGTGGAGCTAGAATATTGCCCAACAAAGGCAAATTGTGCTAACATATTCACTAAAGCACTTGGAAGAGAGTAGCTCAACAGGCCTCTTCAACAGATGGGCATAGGACCAAAACCTACTTGATTTTTCATCGGTAAACATTGAGGGAGGGTGTTAGTATATGATCAATGTCTACCCCTCATGAATGTATGCACATTTTGTAAGGCCCCCATTATGAGGAGAAGCCAAGTGTGCATTACCCAATTGATGGGAATCCCAACTTGCATGTTGGATGGTCATATTGGACCATGTAAGATATTGTAACGAAAGGGAGTTTCCAGGGTCCCCAATTGTGGGGTCCGGGGTAGCAGGGAGCAGCCCCGACTCGGGCATCCAAGGGGGCCAAAGAACCCCCTGGCTGGGGGGTCCCAAGGGGCCAACGGGTGCCCTGGTGGGGGTTAAGGGGCAGCGCCCCCAGCGCGATGCTAAAGGGAATATTCCATGTCGGAGTCAAAAATCATTTATATTTGTTAGGTCGATTAAACCGGCCTAAGCCATGTATGACAATTACGCGGGAGGTGGCCACTCATGCTCTAGCACCCATGTATAGCCGTCCACGGAAGGCCACCCATGATCCTATATATACATGACTTCTGCACTACCTGAGACATCAAATTGAGCCAGCATACCTCTACCTTGTATCTCCCTATCTAGAGTTGTCTAGATCACCATTTAAGCTCTACCTTGAGAGCGCACGGGTGGACAACGCCATCATCTTTGTACTTGCTGCTAGTAGAAAATTGTTGGGATTCTCCTATATCTGTTATCTTCTCTGCTATTGCTCCTCTATTATATTGCGTAACTATTGTCTTACAATCTCTACCGCAATATTGAGTATCTTTGAAAGATTCAAGAGCCAATGGCAGATAGTCACACTAATGTAGGCCACAATGGGTGGTCCTTGTGGAGGAGCGAAGTAAGGATAGTTAATTCAAGTAGCACAATTGTAGTTATTTTGTGGTTTGATGGCAAAGGTCTTCCAATTGTGCCTCCTTGGTACACGTCCATAGCAAAGGTTATAGAGTATCTGTGGAGGGTCTTCGCTCCAAATTTCAATAATTTTAGGATACCCACATAATAACTACACATGACCATTAGGTTGAAAGATAGTGCATCACTTTGCAATGGAAAGAAGGTCATCACGCTCAAATAGGGTGGCAATGTAGGTTGTTTTTGAACTATGTGCTCCACACGTGCATCATATTTTTCTAGAACTTAAAAAATGGGAAGTATTGAAGATCATCTAAGACAATCTTGCAACACGGTGCTAGTTGTTGGAAGTATTTCGAGCCCAAAATCTGATCTTTGACCATGGTGATGCTACTTGTTGGGCTTCCACATGAGCAGAGTGGGTTCCCCAAGTTCTCCTATTTGTTTTATCCAAGAGGCACATTGTAACTCGAATAAATGCTTCCCTTATTTTGTGATGCATTCTTCTGTAATGGGTTGGGGCTCATACTCCTCTTCATATACTAGATCCATAGGGATCTAGACCAATTCTTCTTTTGTCGGTAATTCAAGAGCTGAAGGTGGGCACTCTTGGCTTTCCACCTTGATTTTAGCTTCATATTGCTAGAGTTTCATGGACATGTTAGTGACTTTTTTATGTAGTTTGTCTAGTTAACGTGTCGTTTCTTTTGAGATTCTCAATGAAATATGTTCAAGCGATTGAATGGTAGGTATTGGTGCATGATCTGTATCCTTCAAAAGTGCCAATTCCTTAATAAGTTTGTCATGCTCAAGCAATAGGTTCGTGTACTCTTCAAGGATATTTTTTATCGAATCAGGCGCTAGTGCTTGAAATCTAGAGGGACATACTAGAGTCATTCCTGTCAATTCCATTACAGCCTCAAAGTCTCCTGATTTTGGTTCTATAGTCTTGCATTTTCTTCACTTAGAGTTTCTAGGTGGCTATAAATAAGCCCATGTTCCTAGTAAGGCATATAATGGAAGTTTATACATGTGTGGGCTTTGATGTGATTGGGAGGACTCGCATGTTGAATATTGATGAAAAAAGGCTACCCCATGGATAGGCGGAAAATAATGGAAATAGATCTAGAAATGTAGGAGAGGTGGGTAGAGTGGAGAGGGAAATAGTAATATGGTGGGTTGGAGGCATGGTGGAAAGGAGGCAATGGTTGGTTGAATTGGAGCAATGGTGGAAGGAGTCGAGGTTATTGGTGGGCAAGTTTGGGCTTCAAAGACTATTTCTTCAGCAATGTGCACATATATTATGGGGGTAAAATGGGGTAGGGATGCTATTGGCACATGGAAATGCGGTGGTAATTGAAGAGAGATTTCAAAAATAGATTGGAGTTCTTGCAATATTTTTCTTGAAGAGGAAACGGGTGGAACAGGGGGTTGATTTAAAGAGGTTGTGTTGATTGGGGGGATTGGTGGGGGTGTACGACTATGTAGTGTGGATCCTTTGGAGATATCAGGTGGTAACAAACATTGATTGTCTGTCCTTGGTGAGGTTGGGACCTATGTCTTCCTAGGGGATATTGAGTGGGTAGGCGATTGATGAGGAACTTAAGGACCTTGAGCACCCCCACTGCTTGTATGAACATGCAGACAATTTCAATGAAGGGTGCATCAGTCCATTGTGCTCTAGCCCTTGCTGCTGAAGTGCATGGCTTTGTTTCTCGTTACCTTGTCATCCCACTCATACAACTATCATGTTAGTGTGACCCCTCTGAAGTGCTACGATATAAGAAAATCTATCAGGTTCTTGCTCATCCTTTATGTGTTATTTGTAATCCTATTGATCTTGTTCATTTTGTTGTGAATCAATTTTCCCTTCTTCATCCTCAGTAAGGGTTCATTCCTCATCATCTTGATCTCCTCGCTTAGGACATCAAGCTTACATCATGCTTGAAAAGTTCTTGTTGAAGATCTAAATTTGTCACTAAAAATAATCTTCACAGATAGGACATCCTTTGATGATCATTACTCTTCCAAAAATTCATGATTAATGATGGTGTCTCATGAAGATTCCTTATTCATGTAAAATTCCTTAGAATTTTACTCATGTCAAAAAGATAAAAGGCAGAAATCCAAAATCCATGAGTATTTGAGTTTGATGAATCAATCAACTACCTAAATCAAGTCTTTGAACTTGATTCTTATCGTTCGTAATTGTAGAAAAAGTTACAATCACAACAAAGTCCACTTGCATGCTATTCAAATTGAAATTCGTTGCAAAGGAGTTAGGAAAGACTTGAAGAGTCTATATAAGGACTCACAATTACTTGTACCATAATGTTAGATCAATATACAATTACATTTTATCTTCATGATGCTCTTCCATTTTTTGCATCATGATCTCCAAGATCTATCAACTTGTAGAGGCTAGTTATCACTCCATAATGATCTTATCTTTATGAGTAACAATCCATTGGAAACTAGTGTCTACTTTATGTGTACAAATGTTTACATCATTAGTAGATTGTGAGAGTAAAATCAATTTTGTTCTCGGGGTCTATCTCTACACATCCCTACGAAGTTGAGGTCACCACTAATCACAATTAAGATTGTAATTAGTCCATTGATTGATGATAAATTCAAATCTTGTGCACATTAACTAATCAACCCTATACATGACCTTCCTCTAAGAGGAATGCAACTGATTGCGTTGATGCTAGCAGTATTAAGCATTTAAAGTTGTATGAATCATCCAAAAAAATAGCAAGTCTCTTCATCTAGTCTTTGTGAAAATATATTTGTTTTGTATGAATTATTTATCATTGAAGATACAAAGTACATAGGGTATTTCATTGCAAGAATCCCAAGCTCATAAGGTGTGTTTTACTCTCCAAGAGCAAAATTTTGGGTCTTGTGCTGGTTAGCTAGACCAAACTTCAACACTTGGGATCACACATTTTCACTACATCAAGGTACTCCAAGTATTCACAATGCTCTAGTATGACCTTCCACTTGATCTATCTGAGAGTTGACATAGCTCCGTCTTTTGTACTCTTTGGAAACATAATGAGACTCCAAATATCCAAACTAAAAAAATTCAGCCAATGGTAGCCCAAAATAAAAAATCAGTGTTATGTTTGCCTACTAGCAGTATCCATTACTTGAAAAACAAAATTGGAGCCAATAAATGGTATACACTCTTCCTCCATGATCTTTTCTACTATGGTGTTTTGCACCTGTGTTTTTGGCTACAACTCTTGTACAATGGTGATGCTTGAGGGGGACAACTGAGGGAGCCTAATGCTAAAAGATATGAAATTCTAGGGAAAGCTCAAGCATTTGTTTCTCTTTAAATAATTTCATTTGAAGGGTTTTGATCCTTAGTAAAGTCAAATAATATGTTGGAAGGTGCAAACTTATCTAAAAGGAGGCATTGAACCAACAAAAGGCACTCCAATGAGAGACAAATCACAAGGCAGTCAAAGAGATGGGAGAGAGAGAGAGAGACTAAGAGAGAGACAGAGAAAAAAAAAGAGAGAGAGAGAGAAATTAAGAGAGAGAGATTGATGAGAGAGAGAGAGATGGAAGAGAGAGAGAATGAGAGAGAGGGAGAGAGAGAGAGATAGAGAGAGAGAGAGATGAAAGAGAGAGAGAAAGATAGAAACCTAGAGAGATATACACACACATAGATGTAAGTGATTGTTATGTTCTTTACTAGAAATAGAGATAGAGAGAGAGAGAGAAAGAGAGAGGGAGAGATGAAAGAGAGAGATAAAGAGAGAGAGAGAGAGAAATAAAAGAGAGAGAGAAAGAGATATATATATATATATATATAGATACATACACACACATGCATACTCATGTATATGCATGCATACATACACACACATATACACACATGCATATGCATACAGACACACAAACACATACACATATGCATACACATACATACATACACACACATATGTACACACACATATACATATGCATACACATACATACATACACACACATGTACACACACATACATACACATACATATGCATATATTACATACACTCTCACATGCATACACATACACACACATGTTTACACACACATACATACAAAAATGCATACACATACACTCTCATATGAATACACACATAAGAGAGACATACACACACACACACATTCATACACACACATTATCACACATGCGTACATAGATGCATATACACATATACACACATAATACATACACATAAGCATATATATACACATGCATACACACATATACATGTTTTACATCTAGGTTTTTAGGATTAGGGTTTTAGGGTTTTTACACATGCATACACATATATACACATACACATGCATACACACACATACATGTTTTAGGTATAGGTCGTTAGGATTAGGGTTTTAGGGTTTTTACACATGCATACACATATATAAAAATATACACATATAATACATTATACACATACACATGTATATACACATGCATACACACATATACATGTTTTAGGTCTAGGTCTTGAGGATTAGGGTTTCAGGGTTTTTACACATGCATTTTCATATATATACATATATACACATATACACACATAATACATATACATGTACACATGTATATACACATGCATAGACACATATACATGTTTAAGGTGTAGGTTGTTAGAATTACAATATATTATAATATATAGTATGTGTAATTAAATATATAACAAATTAGGATATTTGAATTCAAATAAATACATGTAGTTAAATATAGAAAAAAAAATAGGTCTTTAGGATTTTTAATTTTTAACATATGTATAATTAAATATATAAATAATAGGGTTTTTGGGTTACATAATTAAATTAAATATATATAAGAAAAGAATTACAAAACAAATTAGAATATATAACCAAATATGTATAAAGAGTAGGATTTTAGTATAACCAAATAAATATGAAAAGAGCTAAAGTTTTTTAATTAAATTAAATATATATAATTAGAAACATAAAAAATAAGACTTTAGGGTTTTTTTATAAAATTAAGTATATATAATTAAATATATGAAAAATAGAGTCTTAGGTTTAATATATATATATATATATATATATATATATATATATATATATATATATATATATATATATATATATATATATATATATATATATATATATATATATATATATATATATATATATATATATATATAAAAGGAAAAAAGAAAAATATATAATCAAATATAAAAAATAAGATTTTAGTATGGATAAATAAATATGAAAAGAGTTGGGGTTGTTTAATTAAATTAAATATAGAAAAATAGGGTTCTAGGTTTAATATTAGTATAATTAGATCATACACACACACACACACACACACACACATATATATATATATATATATATATATATATATATATATATATATATATATATATATATATATATATATATATATATATATATATATATATATATATATATATATATATATATAAGGAAAAAATGTACAATATATATTCAAATATATATAAAAAATAGGATTTAGTATAGATAAATTAATATGAAAAGAGCTAGGATTTTTTAATAAATTTAAATCTATAAACAAATAAGATTTTAGGGTTTTTAATTAAATTTAATATATACAAAATAGGATTTTAGGTTTAATATTAGTATATACAATCATATATTTATAAACAGTAGGAGAGAAAGTAAACTATATAATCAAATGTAGTATGTATGATTAAATATAAAAGAAATTAGGATTTTTGAATTAAATTAAATCTATAAAAAATAATGTTTTTCATTTAATAAAACAAATTAGCATTTTAGAATTAAAACTAAAATATGTAATTAAATGTATTATTAATTAAATTTCCTAACATGTCCACATGGTATTAGATGGCTCCAATAGTCCACGTATGCATTAGACACCACAATGTGATAAAGGTGTTGGCCTCTCATGTTGGTCGAGGTCACACTCTAGAGGAGCGAGTTCCAGAGGTGGACCTACAAGTAGCTCTAGAGGAGACATATGTTATGGAGGCATTGAAACGGATGTTGTGTCTTCCACTTCTACTCCTATAGTGAGTAATGTAGATGCAGGTATGCCACGTGGTACACCATGCACACCTTGGGGTGCTCATGACCATGATGACTCCAGGGTGTATCTTATACGTGATGAGGCTCCAATGATGGATGTGGATAGCATGGGTGGTAGATCATAGTGTCAAGTTTAAATGTGCAAATAGCAAGTTCCATATATGCTTGAGTTTTGATTATAGCTCAATTCATAGAGTAGACATATCTATGTATAGGCCCTGTGGAGGGCAATCACCTTCCAAAGCTACATTTGGGTGTGTATTTCACCCCTTCTTCACCTTGAACATATTGATCAATAAAGGCAAAACCTTAGGCTATAAGTCTAAACCGTCAACTAGTTGACGCAAACCTTTTCCCAATTATCTCTACCAACCATAACTAGAAAGTAGTTTGCTAAATTGTAGAAATTAAGATTTTTTAGTTCTAGGATCATTTCAACATGTGCATATAAGTATAATAGCAAGCATGCTAGTTCACTAGTTAGCTAGGACCCTTTATAAGTTTACCCCTTGCCTACTTCGTAGACAAGCGTAAGTAGCCGTAGATCATATACTACTTTGTTTGTTTTGTAGCTCTCAATCCCTAACTTTTTCCTACCTCAAGCGCAAGGGTTGTCTCCTAAGTTCACTAGTAAGGTGATAGATGTCCTTGACAAAACCTTCTCTATGAGTAGGTTTCGTGCTAATCTTTAGCTCAATTAATGGATAGATACTGTGCTCTACTTGTACGTTCCTAAGAGAAGTCTTATGTATAACTGAATATCTTAGTTGAAATTTTTTTTGCTCTATTTATACGTTCCTAAGAGAATTCTTATGTATAACTGAATATCTTAGTCGTAATTTTTTTTCTTTAGTGTTCCTTTGCCATGTAATGTCTGTGAGAACTTGCTTTTGTATCTAGCAAATTGGGGAACGTCGTCCCCTTCAAATGAGGTTTTGTAAATTCTCTCTCTTGTTATGTATTCTGTTCTCTCTCTTGTTATGTAAATTCTTCCTAAAAAGGTAAGATTCAATTATTGAGTTTTGGCTCTTGAAGCAAAATGAAGATATTTTTCCCAAAAAGGGGAGCATATGCCAAAGGCACGCAACATCAACGGTAGGCTCTTACCTCCTAAAAGAAAGGATTAAAATGCACTCAAGTCAACTTAGGGCCTTGAGCCAAGGACATCAGAAAAGAAGGGCTGTTTGAACTTCTCCTTCGTAGAAAAATAATAATAAAATAATAAAAACAATTCTTACGAACCCGAAATAGATGGGATGAGGCTGCCATGGGGATCTCCGCAAGGTTATGCCAATATGAATCCTCGCAACATTCCAGAAGCATTACCTTTTACAAAGAGCACGAATTTCCATAGAGTCCCTCCTTGAAAACTTTAACTTTTTTCTATGCATATGCCTTTGAGCGTTCGGACCCTTGAAAATTTTAACCTTCATTGGGATGTGGAGCTCAAGAGAATTTTAGTTTTAATTCTAATTGCCATTAAGGTTAGGCTTGAATATTGGTTTGAACTAGTCGCCATCCATGATTGTTTGGAAGGCCACAAATCTCCATGAAAGAACTGGTTTCATCTCATCACAAATTGTGAATGAGAAGTGTCAAGCAATGCAGCCATTGGTATCCAACCCACACCCCTCCCTCCTCTCGAAGCAAGAGATTCAAGAGACCTAACTACGTTGTTGGACATTCCACATTAACTGAGGAGTGTCCATCCAATGGAACCAAAGGAACCTTAGAAAAGCTTAGAACATCGAGAGTGGAACCCTACCACGAGCTAGGTGGAGGAATGCTAGGCTCTAGTGGTCGTATAGTCGTCCTCCCTATGGTTCGTGTTGTGCTCTGTAGCAGAGTGTCCTAATCGATTGGAACGTGACACTTCAAACACCAGTAACTAATTTCTAGAGCTTTGCTGGCCTCCCCTATGGAGGTAGGGCATGGCCCTTCACGAGCCTTCAAGAGGGGATATACTCAACAACCTTCATCACAAGAGAACACTCTTGCTGCAAAATAAGGTATGAAGCCTAACCTTTCCTTTGTTGATGCTGCGAGAAGGCCACTGATAAGCAAGAATCCGATACTTAATATGGAAGGTAGGCAATCATATGCTCAAGATGCTGACAAGGACTTGAATAGAGGTAGACACTCTGAAGATGCTCATAAAATAGACATAGACCCTTTTAGTGAGGATCTAGATTAAAGGACCTCTTCATTGATAAATCTAGCATAGACGATTGGCACAACCACCTATATGAGAAGGTGGTTAAAGGTCTATGTCATGGCGCTTGTCCTCCACATCTAACTTTGAAGCTATGGATACATACTGATTGGGAAAGTAGGGTCTTATTTATCAAAGGTGTGTTTTATCTCCCTAATGGGTACTTTCTCTTTTTTGAACGATGCTAACAATGCCATGAAGGAGATAGCCGAGTTTTGTTTTTCAAATGTTTATTGGCTTCATTCCAAGGGGCCTAAACCTACTAAAGTGCCACTTTGGATAGAGTTTGTTGACCTTCCTATGGACTATTATCCGTGGATTGATGGTTCATGTAATCTCATAGGTGAGGTGCTAGGCCAAAAACATAGAAACGGAATCAATCCCAAATGTGGCTCATAGATAATGTAGGAAGTTGAACTTGCTAAAGAAATAAAAAATTCCTTGATCATGAAGGATTCTGATGTTTTTAGGCTTCATGAGCAAAAATTCCTTGATAGGAACTTACCCCATGTATGCTTTAACTACTACAAACAAAGGGCATTTTATAAAGGATTTCCCACCAACAAGATATCCTGCCATTTAGACCAGTGGCTTAGCAAAGACAAAAAGGGAGTCATTAAGGGAAGGTCAATATTGGAAGCCATCATTGATATCTGGGAAGACCTGGACTTCATTGAAGAATCTAATCAGGACATTGTCTTCCTCAAGATCGACTTTGATAAAGCCTAGGATAGATTGGAATGGGACTATATTTTACAATTGCTGAAAGACCTCGGGTGTAGTCAGAGATTCCTCAGGAGCCACTCTCCTTGGTAATGCTTCGACCAAAGTCAATGTCAATGGGCAACTTTCAAAGGCAATCAAACTAAAACGATCCATCAGGCAAGGTGGCCTGTTGGCCCTGCTGCTCTTCGCCATCACCACAGAAGGACTTATCCGAATTGTGGAGAGACAGATGGAGCTCGGTCGCATAAGAGGTATCACTTTGCCAGGTCAAATGACCATGAGGCTCTTTTGCGGTCACGTTCAAGGAATGGAATGTCTAATTGAGTGCGCGCCATGCTTGAGACTACTTTAAAATCCGGCTACTTATGGGATAGGATGCTCTTGACCTAAAGGACCTTAAATAACTTCCCATGACCATCAATAATCACCCCGCCGCCTTTCCCTAATTTGTCTAAAATAACATTCACCATATTAAAGTCCCCACAAAGAATGACGTTGAGGGATAGAGATTCCAATTATTGCCGACTAGATAGTCTTTCTAAATCCATATACATAGAGACTATGGTGAACTATAGAGGACCCTCAAAGGAAGCACCAACCTATTGATGGTTTTAATCCACAAGGCTATGCACAAGCCTAGAGTACCAGCTACTTATAATGCTAATAGTTGAGCCACCATTTTAACTTGGGTGCACCATGGAGAGCCAAACATGGGTTGACTCACCATTAATAGCCGCTCTTGAGGGATCAAAAAACCCTCTAACATTGAAAGAAATGTCAATCATTATTGGAGGTTAAGTTATTTGCAGGGAGAGGTCGTGTCCTTATTTTTCTTTTTTTTTTCTCATCATGTTTTTTTTCAAGGTGGAGGGGTCCTAGAATAGGAGTTTACCTTTAAGGGGGCTCTTCTTGGATATCTAAGCTGATTGTTTTCCTTTGTGAAAAGTCTTCTTAAAGAACGAATGCAGTATCCTATCAAGAATTGTGCATCCAATGATTGAGCTCTCACTGTAATGATTATCATCATTGTTGGCACTAAATCCATCCTCTTTGCTAGTGGTTTATCCTTGTTCATTGTCTTCCTTGCAAGTTGTATCCTTTGGAGTTTTCCTATAATTGGAAGAGTCATAGAGATTCATTTCCCTTGGGTAATCCAACTCAATGACCTCCTTTTCTAGATTACAGAAAATGTTTGTTTCTAGATCCGTGCAAGAGGGACTCTTCTCCATATTACCCTTAGGAATTCTTTTGCTTCTTCATCTTACTTCTACAAAGCCTTTTGGGTTCGTCTTCATGATTTGTGTTTTCTTTACTTTCTCTGCATCTATAGGATGATCTTCTGACATGCATGGGGCATCGCTTTGGATCATTACAACTTCTTTGTTCCTTGTCATATTAGCCTTTTTGAAACTTTGTTTGGTTCAAATGAATTTCTATAAAAAATGACAATCTTTTTTCTATGGCCATGCTGATGTCTTTTTTCTGACATACATATAACAAAGAACTGGAAGTAAAGGACTTTAGTGATGCTTATTGGGCTGGTTCAAAGATCTACTTCAGATTATGTGTGTTGATATATTTAGGTAGTGATGCATGTGAACACTCTAGGACTATCGGGGCACATTTTTCCCTCTTTAGGAGGTTTATTTGCCTTGGCTTGTATATACATCTATTTCCCTAATGGGTTACTCATCTTTGTACATTCTAGTGGTAAAACATTCAGTACTATGTGTTGTGCTCCAAGCTTTTCCTTCTTCCTTATGCTGTTCACGTTCGTCTATGAATGATTCAGCATGTGCAGTACATGATTCTCAGGCTATGTCAGATGCAAAGCTTTGGCATGCACGCTTTGGTCATTTGAATTTTGTTGGCTTGCTATGCCTAAAGAAATTTGAAATGGTGTCCTCTTTGCCCAAACTTGAGGCACCTAGTAAATATGTTTGTGAAAGGTGTATTTTGGGCAAAATGCAGCGTTCATCCTTCCCAAAAGATGGTTCAATTAGAGTACTCAAAAATTGTAGCTTGTACATAGTGATGTCTGTGGTCCTATGTAGACACCTTCTTTTGGAAACTATAATTACTTCGTGACTTTCGCTGACGATTTTTCCAGGCATGCATGGGTATATCCTCAAAGCAAATTCCAAAGTGTTTATGTGCTTCAAACAAGTTTTGGTTTTTGCTCAAAATCTGTTAGCATGTAAAAGGGGCACCCCTCTATTCTGATTAATGGGGGGAATATATGTCTTCTAACTTTAATGCATTTTTGGTTGAAGGTGGGATAAAACATTAGTGTACAGTGTTGTATATACCTCAATAGAATAAATCTACTGAATGAAAGAATAGGTTACTCATGGAGATGACGAGGTGAATGGTCAAGAATCAGGCTTTACCACGTAGTTTTTGGCTTGAGGTTGTCATGTGTGGAGCATATGTACTTTACAAGTGTCCAACTAAAGCATTGTTGTCTACTGCTCCATATGAGGATTGGCACAGTTGTAAGCCATTTGTTGCTCACATGCATGTTTTTGGTTGTCTGTCATATGCATTAGTGCCTAAACAAGATCATAGGAAATTAGATGATAAACCAATAAAATGTATTTTTGTTGGGTAGAGTTCTGAAAGAAAAGGTGATCGTGTGTATCATCCAGAGACTAAATGCATTTTGGTTAGCCATGATGTTGTTTTTGTGGAAGATGCTATTCATCCGTTACTTTCATGTACTAAGGAGATATATGTTGGCTCCAATGGCATGTATGATACTTTGCTGCCTCTTTTTACATGTGGACAATCTAGTGCTAGTCCTAATGAGGCAACTTCTTAGCCTTTTGCAAGTTTCATGTGTGATGCAGATTATTCCATTTTTTATGCAGATTTATATGATGCACTTTTGATGAGAGAGCTGATATTGAGGAGGCAAAAGCTAGGCCAAAATGGCTGGTGTAGACTTTGTGTGACAACAAAGTAGATGCACCTCTCTCATATCGTACTCGTTCATGCTCTCATAGTTCCTCTTTTGCATCAGATTGCTATGCTATGGATGCCTCTAGTGTTTGTGATGAGCATGAGCCTGTTTTGTTTGATGAAGCACAAAATTCTAAAAATTGGATGGTTCTTATGCAATCTGAATATGATGCTATAATGGAGAATGGTACCTGGTCTTTATGTGAATTGCCTCCTACAAGAAGGTCATTGGCACCAAGTGGGTATACAAGCTGAAGTGTAAGCATGATGGAACAATTGATAGGTATAAGGCTAGGCTTGTTGCAAAGGGTTATGTGCAAGAAAGAGGCATTGATTTTGATTAGACCTTTGCACCTACATGCCGAATGACTATGAATCATAGCATCTGTGCACATGCAACTCATCATGGTTGGAATGTACATCAGTTGGACATTAAAAAAATATTTTTGAATGGCGACTTGCATGAAGAAGTGTATGTTTTCAGCCATGTGGCTTTGTGTAGAAAGGGCATGAAAACAAGGTGTGCAGGTTAAAGAAGGCATTATATGGTTTAAAGCAACACCACGTGCTTGGTGTGAAAAGAGATTTGCCTATCTGATTGAACATGGTTTTGAGAACAATCCAATTGAGAGCACCTTATATGTTAAGCGTGCTAATGATGTGCTTCTGATCTTTTTTTTGTTTATGTTCATGGCATGCTGCTCATTGGCCCTGATGACAAGCATATTGCTGATTTTAAGACTGACTTGCATGCCTCATTTGAGATGTCTAATTTAGGGCATTTTCATCATTATTTTGGGATTGCATTTATGCAAGTTGAAGGTCGAATGGATTTGTGTCAAAAAAAATATATTGACACATTATTGCAGCATTATGGCCTTGAAGACTATAAGCCTATTGCCACTCCTATGGAGATAGGTTTATGATTGAGTCTTCATGATGCTAGAGATGCATTTGATGCTATTCTCTATCAGTAGGCTAATGGATGCTTGATTTACTTATGCATTACTAGGCCAGATATTAAGTTTTCTATCTCACAGATGAGCAGGTTTATGCATTGCCTAGGTGTCAAGCATTAGTAGGTGGATACGTGCATCTTTCACTAGTTGAGTGGTACCCGACTACTTGGATTGTTTTATCCCAAAGAGGGATCACTACTGCCATATTTACATGCTTTTTTTTTTACTCTAATTGGGTTGGTTGCTATGACACTCATGTGTCCACTAGTGGCTTTTGCTTCATGCTTGGTAGCTCATGTATATCTTGGTTGAGCAAGAAGCAACCTACTATGGCCACTTCCAGTTGTGAGGCTAAGTATAGGGCAGCTTTCACAGTAACTATGGAGTGTGTGTGGCTCAGATGCCATATGGCTGAATTGGGTGTTGGCCAATCTTCTGCCACCACCATCTTCACTGGTAGTCAGAGTGCATTGGCAATTTCAAAGAACCTTGTGTTCCATGCTCCCACTATGCACATTGAGTTTCATTATCATTATGTCATGGAGAGGTTCTCCGCTCAAGAGATCAACTTGGAATATGTGCCCATGCAATAGAACATTGCATACCTTTTCACGAAGGCTCTACTGAGGGAGAAATTTGAAGCTTTCCACAAAGCTTTGGGCTTACTTCCTTTTGTGGATTGATTCCACATAGCTTGGCACTTCCTTACACATGAGTGATGTTGCCTTATATGGGTGGAAATGATTGCACGACATGCAGGGCACAACCTTTCTTAGAGGATTCTGTAGTATTTATGCACGGTAAAGATCTTCATTCTGAAATTGCTCGGAAGGGACTGCAAGGAGGAGACACGATGTTTGGAGGTGCGCTGGTTGACATGCACTATAGAGTGGCGTACTAGAGATGTGTGGAAAGGTGTTGGAATTGATGATTGGTGGAGAAATGAGTAATCCTTGGTCAAAGGAGGGGTTTTTGCCCACCTATTGGCCATCTTTGAAGGTCTAATCAAGGTACTTTCAGGTATGGATACAAAATTCATTACTACTACCAAAGGTGGAGATGATGAGGACCTCGATGAGATCTATGTTTTCAAATGGACCACACTCTTGCTCCCCCCAACGTCGATTGAGGTCAATTTAGTTGGTGTCATTGTTGGAATCTTGCATGCTTTGAATTGTGGCTATCAATCATGGGGTCCACTTATAATTTTTGGGAAATTATTCTTTGCTTTCTCATCATCATCCATCTTTATCCTGAAGGGCGACATCTATAACTATCATTGTTTGGTCAATCCTTTTTGGCTTCCATTTTCTCTCCCTTTTGGGTAGGGGTAGCCCCTTTCACCACAGGAACGCCTACAAGCCAAGGGCAGTGTGGTGACAACTGGTAAGATAGGATAGGATGAACTAAATCCAATTGCAATAAAATCATTTTCCTTTAGAAGAACATACAAGTCTTCTTTCTTCGACTTGCAAGTTCTGGTTAGAACTAAGCCCTCAAGATCTGTGACTAGGTACTTGGGTCCATGAGTGATGTTGGGAATGTACTAGATGTTATTGAAAAATCCCAGTGCATGATTTCACTAAAAAGGTTGATTGTAGGGAATTTAGTATCGAAGATTGCCAAAAACAATGGTAATGAATGTGTGTGGGGGGGGGGCAGTGGTTTGTCTAAGGAGGTTTAGAATATCAAGGGAGAGGTTTTTTATGTTTCCTTTCTGTGCTGGTACAGAAGCGGGGGGAAAAGAGACTTCTTCTTTGTGGTGAGCATCATTGGGGGTGTGGATTCTTTTTGTTGGCCATTCTATGCAGACAGGGGGGATTTTTTTTAGCTTCTTCTTAGTGTTTCGGTGGAGAAAGGAGGGAGTCCAATAGGAGGCGGTTCTTTTCGGGGGGACCCTTTTCGCGTCTTTGCAGGTATCATAAGGAGGGAGAGGGCGATATACGAGGAGGGGGGATCTGAGGAGATAAAGGCAAGAGGGTATGACTTCTCTGGTGCGAAAATTGGAGCATGCATGTTTGGTCACATGTGATTGGTATCGCTAAAGGACTGGCCAATGGTGTTTTGTTTGAGGACAAGATCTAAACGTTTTCTAAGTGCATCGTATATTAGACACAATATTTCTGTGTTCTAACTGGTTATCATGTTTTGTAGCTGCTTCTACACTTTCCCAAGCTTCCTTAGTTTGGCTTCAAGGAGTCACGAGGGATCGGTAGATCAAGGCCTACAACACACCACATCATCAAGTTCAAATTTATGCAATGATCGAGAGTATGTTTGTGCAGTCCATGCGCATTTGCATGTACATATCGAACAACAAGGTTGGTGTATAGATCATTTATGTCAGAGCAATTCTTTTGACTTTGTGAACAGAAAAGCCATCTGGTGAAGTCTTGCTCCAAGTGGAGAACCCAATAGACATCCTTTGTAGTCCACATGTTTGTATGCAATCCTTAAATTCTATCCACTCCAAAGGTTGGTATTCCATTATGATTGATGTCTACATAGAAGGGAATCATTAGTGGAATTGGTGCTGATAAAATGGCTGTCTAAGTTTATAATTATTGGCAGAGGTGCAATCTGACCTCATTTTTATAACTCGTCTATGGTGAAAGCAGAAAAGCTGTCTCTATGCAATGTAACTTGATAGTAGCATAGTAAGGATGGAACTGAACGATCAGATAAACATCACTCGTCACCTGTTTCTCAAGAATGCTTTGTGCTAAAGGGGATGATACAGCAAATGCACAGTTAAATATGATGATAAATCAAGCGTTTGCAAGGACCATCAAGAGTTGCTCACTCATTCAAAAGATGATGTGGTCATGCCGAAGTGGACTTTTAATATGAAGTTGTTAAGGATGTACATGGATCGTGGTTCAAAAGAGAATTGAAGTCATGGAATATGCATATGAATCCCAAATTCCTTTGGGTATGTATTGAATCACATACATCCATATGCAAAAACATTTTATTTATCTCTTATAGTCATCATCGTTCTGGCATGAGTATCCTTCATGTAATGTACTTAGATAATGGCATGTCTCCATGTGTCCATGGTTTGCTAAAAAGGAGAAACAATATGTGAATATGTGGGTGAATATGCATGTGTGTGCTTGAGTATAAGAGTCAGAGAGTGTAGGGCTAAGCGAGTGTGTATGCACGAGAGTAAGTGAAGGTGGGCATGTGAACGAGAGTGTTAAGGTGGGTGTAAGAGTGTGTGCAGGAAGGAGAGCTAGAGAGTGAAGGGGAGGAGAGGGAGTGTGCATAGGTGTGGGTGAAAGGAGGCTAGTGGAGAAGTAAGAAATATGATGTGGATGTGTATGTACATGTGTTTGGGTAAGTGAGTGGGTGGGAGAGAGTGAAAGTAAGTGAGGTAAGAGTCCATGCATGAAAGGTGCGTGTATGTGTGTGTGGTTGAATATATTTGGGTGTGAGATAAGAAGGGGGTAAAATGGGGTGTGTGTGGAAGGGGTTAGGTCCATGAATGGGAGAAGGATGGTGTGTGAGTGCATATGTGTGTGTGTGTGTGAGCATAAGCATGCGTGAGTGAGTAAGTGTACCTAAGTGAGAAGAAGGAGGAGGGCAAGAGAGTGATTAAAAGGAAGGAGCTAGGAATAAGATTAAGAGTAAGGGAAAGGAAAGAAGGGGGCAATAGGTGTAACACAACCATATAAATAAGGAGGGTGCGACTCTGAGGGACAGTCATGATAGTTGGATGTTGGAGTATAGCTAGATTTGGGTGTCCATTCTCTCCACTTCCCACGTACACATTTGGATACTATTTGGGTGCCTAAGAGAAGAAAAAGTGATCCGATTGTGCATGATTCTGGCAAAGCATAAGCATAAATATGCATGGTTTCCTTGGGCATAGGAGCGTATCATTTTGGTAATCCTATTGGTGAATTGCTTGGCATGTCTCTATAACACAGTGTCATAGGTTCGCCTAGCAGCACACATTGGTTAAGCAAGTGGATCTAGGGTCTAGTGCATGAGCAAAGGGAGTTCCTCCTCGGGGAGAACTCTAACACAAAGAGAAGAACAAGCCGCTCGTAGGGCCGAGGCTCAAGAAAGAAAAAGAAAAGGGTTGTACAAAGTGTCCTCAAGGAGTCATAGATAGTTAGAGGAAAGGAAATACTATCAAAGAAGGGTTGCTCCCCAGGTTAAGAGACTCAAGGGAGTCTTGAAACCTAGGGTTTTAAATTTCTCAGAGTGTAGTGACATCAAGATCTCCTTGCTATTTGAGATGGTTTACTGTATAACGGCTCTTTTGGGAGATTTCCCTAAGTTCTCAGGTGCCTAAGATGAGGACCTGGATAGCTTTATCCAAGTCTTTGAGGCTACTTATGAGGCTAACCAAGTAGTTGATCAAGGTTAGAGGTTGAGAATTTTCCTGGGTAGTATTCGTGACAAGGCAGCCAATTGTATGGAAATTGGACACTACAAGAGTGAGGAACCTATCAGATGCTTAAGGATGGCATCTTGGCAAAATTTCAAAGACAACGCTTCCAGGATAGACTCGCCCAATAGATGGACTACTTGTGGCAAGGAGTCAATGAGAGCATCGATACATACATTCAGAGGATGGAAACTTAGGTGAGGAAGATGGGTGCGAATGCCCCGAATGATGAGACCTTGAAGAGGAGGTTTATTCTTGGGCTTAGGGATCTTTTAGCGTAGGGGCATATCAGCTTCACATGACCCCCCACTTTGATAGCTGTCAAGGAATAGGCTAGGTTATGGGAAGAAGTGCAATTAGTTAAGCAAAGGAGAATCAAGCTCCTATACGAGCCAATGAGAGGATCAGGAAGCATACCTGTAAGAGATACACGCCAAGAAAGTCCTACATTGACCACTTTGGCTTTTGTAGCCGCCACTAGCATGCCAAGTAAAGGCTGCCATGATTTCCCAAGAAACATACGCGGTGAAACAAGAGGCAGTCACGAGCCCCATTCACATGGTGTGGGAAGTGTGATGGCTATCATATGGCTACTCAATGTCCCACAATCTTGAGATTTGTCATAGATAGATCACCACCTAGGATGCTTTGCACCTTTTTTGGTAGAACAAGTCACATAGAGGATGGATCTCATCATAAGACAGCTTATGAAAGAAGAGCCATGCAAGCGGGAAACGCACGAGAATGTACTAACGCAGGTTTGCCTGCTCAAAGTGTTCCACCCACACCTCATTGGGAAAACAGATAGCCTTATGGGCATGGTGCTCAAGGTCAAGGAGGAGGACATCAGAGAGGAGCCGCACATGATCAAAGAAGGGCTGGTCCAATCTAGTGCTAGAGATGCCATGGTTTTGGACACACTCAAGCTAGATGCCCAAATGAAAAGAAATCGGTCAACTACACTCCAATGTGCAAGTACTATGGTGGAGAGGGCCACTTCGATGAAGACTGCCCTAAAAGGAAGTCTTACACTGGCAAAGGGAAAGGGCCTCTGGATTCCTTGAACTATGTTGAGACCCAGGTACATCCCACTCCTAAAGTTCAAGAGCAAGTTCCCACAATTGGAGTGTTTTTTAGGACATCGAATCCAAAGGAAGGATCTAGCTCATCCATGCACTTTGTAGATGCTGACCAAGGTAAGGATGCACGGAAAGATCCTATTATGGCACTGGTCACAAGGACACATGAATATTTGAAGAAAAATCTTGAAGGCAAAAGTGAAAATGCGGGCAAGAAAAAGATACCTGAGCATGGGGAAGTGGAAACCCAAGTGAAGGGAATTATTGAACACCAAGGATTAGAAGATGGAGACGAAATCAAAATCCTTGCACTAGTAACTAAGAATTTTGTGCGAGGCATATCTCCATTCCTCAAGGGGCTAAAGGCTCCAAAATGTTGTAAGAAAAGACATAGCACATAGGAAATTGACATTGTAAAATTGCTGGCTTAATAGAAATCACGTTGGACATCGGTACATTGCTAAGATGTTCCCTGACATATAGGAAGCAGTTTTAAAATGAATATATCAAAAAGCCCGAGAAATCGCAAGAGGAGGAAAGATGGGATCAAGACATGCAAGGCATCATTCAAAGTATTACAATGCAGATCCATTTGAATGTTCTTTTTGTGATGGTTGAGATAAAGGGATATGCGATCCCAGGTGCTCAGTTGGATAGTGGGGCTGTCAATCTAATGACTAAGCACATGATGAAGGCTCTTGGCCTAAACCACATGGAGGAAACTCCAATGTCCCTCAGAATGGCAGATCAAACACAAGTGAAGCATGTAGGTAATCTGAAGAATGTAAGCACATTTGTCAGTGGGCTACAGTTTAGCATCGATTATCTGATAGTCTGACCAAGAACTTCAGAAGCCACCTCTCAATACTACTTGGAGGACCATGGCTAGTGCAAGCCAATTGTGTGCATGATTGGTGCACGGGTCTCATTACAATCAGCCCAAAGTATGATTGAATACAAATCCAAGTGTCTCCAAACTCTACTAGAAAGAAGTCGACGACAACTGATGAAATGGAGAGAAAAGCAAAGGAAAAAGTCAGGCAAGAAACAGTGCGGGCAAGCTTTGCCTTACACATGGAGACTCACAAGCATCTTCTTCAAGATGGGTTTAATTTGCAATTATTCAAATTCCAAAACTTGAAAATGGGAGAGTACAAGAATCCATTAGCTTACAAGGATGATTCAGACTAGTAACTGCTAAGATGGCTCACCCGCACGAGTGAACTTGACTACCACATGATGATTATAGACTCAAGGGAAAACAAAGCTACCAAGTCCTTGCAGAAAGGGGCTTTAGAAGAAGAGTTGAAGCTTCAACTAGTTTCACCAATGGAAGTAACGTAGTTAAGTGAAAGGATTAGGGTCCTAGAAATGGAGCTCCAAAAGAAAGGTCAAGAATCAGAATTAGGAGCGAAAAGCAAGTGTAAAGTGCAAGAAACAATCACGAAGGATAAATTGAAGAAACTAGAGTTCATTGAAAAAGAAAAATCCAACGATTTACTGGCCAACCATGTGCGCATGATCGGGGAGCACTTTTTGATCAGAGCGACATCGAGAGGTGGGATATTCAAGAGAAGATCATGTGGAAAAATGGGAATTTTCTCCAAAAACATTCTTGAGTGTGGGATCCGAGTTACTAGATGGTGTATGAAAAAGCATCAAATCGATACTCAAGAATTTCAGTAAGGCCTTTGCATGTTCATCTAGTGATCTGAGAGGGATCGATCCTTAGATTTATTAGCATTACATAGACTTCGAAGAGGGAGCTAGACCAATATGTCAAAGACTCAAGCATACAAATCCAGTTTACACAGACTTGATCAAAATGGAGTTCACCAAGTTTTTGGAAGTAGGATTCATATATCTTGTTGCATTGAGCGAATGGGTGTCACCAATTGTAGTTCTCTCAAAAAAGAACAATAAAAGTTGCATTTGCATAGATTGCCGAAAGTTGAACGAATGAACAAGGAAGGACCACTTTCCTTTGCCATTTGCATACCAAATCTTGGACAGAGTGGTTGGTCATAAATTGTACTCCTTTCTAGGTGGCTTCAATGGATACAATCAGGTCCAAATCTATGAAGAACAGCCAAAAAGTACTTTCACTAGAGAATGGGGTACATACGCATATCATGTCATGCCATTTGGACTATGCAATGCACCAGCTACATTTTAGAGATCAATGATCGCAACATACCAAGATTATTTGTAGGATTGGATGGAGATATTCCTTGATGACTTTTCCATCCAAGGAAACTATGAGAATATGACGAAAAGAATTGAGGCCATTCTAAAAAGAAGCATTGAAAAAGGCATCGCATTGAATCTCAAAAAATGCACGTTTGGAGTAAGAAAGGGTTTGCTCTTGGGGAATGTGATTTGTAAAAATTGAATTTCTATTGATGAGGATAAGGTAGAAAAAATTGGACGACTGCCACCTCCTTAGAAATTATGGCAACTTAGAGGATTCATGGGACGTGCTAACTATTACCATCAGTTTATATTGAACTTTACCTCGATAGTTGCACCATTGACAAATCTTCTGAGGAAAGATCAGCAGTATCAATGGACCCGAAAGTGTCAAATTGCATTTGACTCTATCAAAGAAAAGTTGATAAATGCACTAATTTTGGCAGCACCTAATTGGACAAAAGAGTTTCATGTACATACAGATGCTTCCCATACTTTGGTTGGGGCCGTGCTTTGTCAAGCTAACGAAAAGAAATTGGACCATCCAATTTATTATGGAAGTTGAAACCTAAAGAGTGCCAAGAGGAATTACAAAACTACGGAAAAGGAGTGCATATTGATGATCTTTGCAGTAAACAAGTATCGGCACTATTTGATGGGTAAACACTTCATGTTTTATGTGGATCATGAAGCCCTAAAGTATAGCATCAACAAACCCGAGTTATCAAGACAATTGATGAAGTGGATGTTACTTCTACAAGAATTCTAATTCATGGTGGTAACTAAACTGGGGAAAGCACACATACTAGCAAACCATTTGTCTCGAATTGTTAATGAGGAGTCAATCTCTGGTGTGCCCGATGATGCTCCTAATGCTGCACAATCGAAGAGGGAAGACAAAGATGAAAAGAAATCAAAAAAGCAGAAACTGTTTTGCAAATATTGTAAAGGAAATGATCATATCATAAAGAACTATCCAAAACTGGCTACTAAAGAGGCAAAGAAGAAAGAGGCTTGAATGGTTGTTGCAGAGGCCTCTACACCAAAAGTAGATTTTGCTAATCTTGTGCAGGAAGAAGAATGGGCGTTTACTACTGTTTGCAGTTTTGTCCAATCTTCTCATGAGTAGTGCATGTTTGCAGTAGACTCAAATGTTTGGTACTTTGACAGTGGGGCGACCAAACATATTACCTCACAATGTAGTTTCTTCTCTTCACTCGAGCATGCCCCTACACGGAATACTATCAGATGTGCCAACAACTCCTCTTATCCTATTATGGGAGTTGGTAAGATCATCTTGACTACTACTGATGGTAGTTCTTTCACTTTGTCAGATGCTTTGTTTGTGCCAGGGATCAACAAAAATCTGTTATCACACTACAACATATCACGCGTATACTGAGGCTTCTCTCGAGGAAAATGAATGGGCACGATTTTGCCCGATATCGGTTTAAGGGTCAGTGTAGGCATCAGAACCAAAGCATCGGTATATGCGCCGGTATAAGCATCGGTATATGCGTCGGTATAAGCGACGATATAAGCCATGGTATGCCCCTGGGAAAAATAGTCGGTATAAGCATCGGTATGTTCTTGGGGATACCGACGCTTATACCGTCGCCTATATCGACGACCATATCTGCAAAATGTTTTTGGGCAGAGTGTGTTGTCTCTTGCTAGAACAACATTCCCATGCTGTTGTGTAGCAAAAGACAATCCACTCTGCCCAAGAAAAACCCGACTACATGTGACATGTATGACAGGCAACAAAAAATGATTTGATAAAGCAAAACATACTATCAAATACAAAAGACATGAGCAAAATGAATCATGAATCGTGTACAAAGAAATGGGACACATAGACATGATATTTATAAACAAAAACTAGAACACATGTATATGTGTGTCTACCTATGTATATACATGTGAATGTGTACATGTATTACGTGTGTATATTTCTATATGTGTAAATATTTATCTGCATGTGTAAAAACCCTAAAACCCTAATCCTAAAGACCTAGACCTAAAACAGGTGTATGTGTCTATGCTTGTGTATATATATGTGTAGGTGAATATATATATATATATGTATGTGTGTGTATGCATATGTGTAGCTATGTAGAAATCCTAAAACCCTAATTCTGAAGACCTAGACCTAAAACATGTATATGTGTGTATGTGTGTATGCATGTGTATATATATATGTGTATGTGTATATGTATTATGTGTTTAT